>JABTXL010003523.1:25782421-25822164 GCA_025134845.1 Neodon shergylaensis | reverse complement strand
AGAGAGAGAGAGAGAGAGAGAGAGAGAGAGAGAGAGAGAGAGAGAGAATGAATATCTGGTGAAACAAAACACAGTCCTCTGGGCCTCTGGACAAAATCCGTAGGCCTCCGCCGTCCAGTGCCCTCCGCTCAAACCCTTCTTCCTAGCTCCCTCCAGCGCTTAACTATGGCCTCCTTTTCTGGGTCACTGTTCTCTTCCTCATTCCTAAACCAGTCTCAGTCCCGCCCTAACCACCTTCCGGAAGAAACCCGAGGGTCCCTTGCGGTTTAGCAAGGAGTGCTAACGGGTGCCCGTGTCCCCACGCGTGGGAGCAAAGCCTGCCGCACCCGCGACGGCCACTTCGGGGCGCGCGATCGTGCACGACACGCGCTCCGGGACCCTCGGCGGCGCGCCTCCCTGCACCGCGACCCCAAGGAAAGTGACTTGCCATGGTGCGGAGAAGACGCGCGGGCAGCGGGCACCCTAAAGCGAGCAGCTGGCAGCCTAAAGCGGGCGGCCGGCAGGTTCCGCTTTCGCTTTCCAGTTCCCGTAGCCCGGGAGACCGAGCGCAGAAGGGCGGGGTCTTGCGCCCGCTGCAGGGCTGGATTGGGCTCCCGCGTTTACGCGCCGCGCCGCGTGCTCCGCCGGAATCTGGTTTTTTCTGGACTGCTCTGCATGATTCCTGGCCCCCGCTCCTTGTACACTGGCTTCTTCCAAGCTTTCTCAAGGCCAGTCTCCTGCAGTGCCTTCCCAGCGGTGGGGTCCACCCCTCCACCCCAGCACCTGCGGAATGCCCGTAACAACGGGAAGACACGATCCTGACACCCAACTCACTACCTAGTGCGGTCCTTAAAGTGAAACAAAAAAAAAATAAGAAAAGAAAAGAAAATGGATGGCGGAGCATGAAGTCCAATGTAAAGAAAAAGAAACTGAAATCGCGAGATACCAAATAGCAGATAACCCTATATTAACACAAGCTGGTTTAGGACCAAACGTTTCTAAGGATTTGGGCTCTGTCGGGAACTCAGAACACAGGAGCCCACAGTGCAGCACCTTAGCCTGCCCTGGACTTGAGGCCAAGTCCTTCTGACCCTTTCCTGGGCTCTCCTCTCTCCCGAATCTTTGCTTTCCCGAAGCCAGTCATAAAATCAGAATTCCTCTTCCCCAAAGTGGATCATGTACAATAGACCCCTGTCCTCCCAAACAAGCTACAAAGCTAGAACTCTTCTACTCCCCTCTCTCTGAGGGAAGACTAATTCCGACAGGAAGAAATGGTGTACAGAGTGAAGAATCCAGACATGTTGGGATCCTGGGAAGAGGACCCTCTGCAGAGGAACTACATCCATCCTGTATGCATGCCTGTCTGTGGCTTTTCTTGGTTGCTAATCTGTTGGTCTGTAGTGTGTAGGCATGTCTTGTCTTTTTTCTTTCTTTCTTTCTTTTTTTTTTTTGGTTAAGTTTTTAGAGACAGGGTTTTTCTGTTCTCTGTGTAACGGAGGGGGTGGCTGTAGACCAGGCTGGCCTTGAACTCACAGAGATCCACCTGCTTCTGCCTTCTAAGTGTTTAAAGGTGTGAACCACCATCAACCAGCTGTGGGCATTTTCTTGATTGCTAATTTATGCAGGGGAGCTGGCCTACTGTGGGCAGTACCGTCCCTTAGACAGGCCTGCCTGAGAAAAGTGGCTCAAAGGGACCCTGACAGGAAGTGGGTCAGCTGCGCTCCTAGCGGGTTTCTGCTTCAGGTTCCTGCCTTGGCGCCCAGCCTTGATGGGCAGTAACCAGCAAATTAAAATAGACCCTCTCCTTCCCAAGTTGCTTTTGGTCACAGTGTTTATTCCGGCAACGGGAGAGCAAGCCAGAGCTCAGGCCTTGCTGGCTAGCCACCTCCACCGGTCTGTTGGCATCGGAGTGAAACTTCCCCTGAGTCACATTTCCCAAAGCCGCCCATTCTTTATCTATCCTGAGCATAAAAACCGTCTTCCCTGGGCCTCTGGGGGTTTCTTTCTGATGGCTTTATTCAATGCTGGTGAGTTATTTCATAAATTTGCTATGCTGTTCTGGTGCTCATTTTCCCAGGAGCTGTGACCTTTCCCATGACTAAGGAAATGGTAATTCTCTAATATTATCAAAATGTAATGTCCAAAAATGGAATGAGCCGGGCTGTGGTGGCGCACGCCTTTAATCCCAGCACTCGGGAGGCAGAGGCAGGCGGATCTCTGTGAGTTCGAGGCCAGCCTGGTCTACAAAGGGAGTTCCAGGACAGGCTCCAAAAGCTACAGAGAAACCCTGTCTCGAAAAACCAAAAAAAAAAATAAAATAAAATGGAATGGTACAGTTCTGCTCAGACCGAGCAGACCCTCTCTAAGATTCACTTCAAATGGTAGTGCTGAGTGATCCTAGGAGTCTGTATAGAAATTAATATGGGCTGCTTAGACTGAGAAGTCCTCTCTGTTTATCAGTAAAAGGACCTACTCATGGACTTCAAGGCTGTGCAGATTTTAGGACAGAATGAGACAGAGCTACATGCAATTTTATAGTTGCTCAACTTAAGATTTATTTCCAGATCTTCCTTCCTTGGCATCCAAAGTGCTCGAATGTCAAGCTTATACCACCATACCGACACAGCCCGTTATGCCGACTTGAATGCCTAATAAACATCTAAAGTGTAATGGGAGCAAACGGAAAGAACATTTTTCCGAAGCTTTGGATTGAAGCCAGTGCCTGTGCATGATAGGACAGTGCTGTGCACCCGACTTCCTGCTTCAAACTCTCACCAGTTGATACTCAGCGTATACTCTTGATATAGCGTGGTGTCTTCGTCTCCTTCCTGTGCCGTGATCCAGTGCCTGGCCAGGGGCGGCGGCGTGAAGGAAGGGCTCATGTGGCTCACGACTCCAGGTTGCAGTCCACCTGCAGGGGAGTAAACGGGGCAGAAACATGAAAACCGATGACATCACAGCCACAGTGAAGAGCAGAAAGCAGTGGAACCATGAATGCATAATGAGGGCTTAGCTTGGTTTCTCCTCTTACACAGGCTCCCTACACACAGGGGCCCACCTAATCTAGACAGTCCAGGTGATCCTGGTTACAGTGTGTCAAACTGACAAAACTAAACTTAATACATGATCATAAAAATCCTTTCTAAAATACTGTAACAATGTTTGATATTTTCATAAACTGCATTTATGTTGACAAAAAAGAATCACAAGATTATACTCTAAGAAGTTTTTTTTTCAGATTATACTCTAAGAAGTTTTTTTTTCAGATTATACTCTAAGAAGTTTTTTTTTTTCCAACATACTTGGGAATAGCCAATGGGAAATTTTCTTTCTATTTTTTTCCACGTCTGATCATTTATTTATTACCCTTATAATGTTACTTTTTATTGGATTCAGACATTTAAGTAGAAGCCCTTAACTTCCTTCCTTCTCTCAGCCAAAGTTTAGCATGTTCTACAGTCTTCCTCATTTTTCTCTGTGTGTTGTTTCTTCAGAGCAATACATGAACTTTTGTGTGGCAGGTCTAGGGGGTCACAGGACGCTGAATCTTTAGGACTTTGGTCTTGGCTTCCTCCCTTTGTTAAAGGGTACCCTACCAGCGTACTGGCGGACACCATCTTCTGTAGAGAAGTTGGTAAATTTCCCATTCTGCAAGCTCTTTGGGACCTCAACCACCAAGACACAGTAGTATCCATCAGCACAGTAGTATCTGTTCCTCGCTTTTTTAAGTTGAGAGCAGTCGTCCACAATGTATCCACAAACAGACATGTGTTTCCTCTCTTTGGTCTATAGCAAGAATACCCCTTTCTCAACATCAAAGGTCGAGTTTGCTGAGGGTCAAGGACACCCTACCTCATGGGAGTACCTTGATTGTCATTCCACTGACCCAGACCCTTATCCTTCCATTTGTCATCCAGAGCATCATCAGGAGGTTCTGGGCGATTGACTCCCCATAGAAAGGACAAAGTGTGCATTCATTCATCGCCCCCTTCGGTGCATCTCTAACCGCTGATGCCTGGGAAAGAGATACTCAGCTTTATCTTGACACACAGAGCCCACAGCCAAGGAGGAGAATGGGAGGGCGGAGAGGGGGAGCAAGCAAAGGGAGCATTTCAATCACCACCTCGTTAATAATGTTCAACATTTATTCTCTCCCTCTCATGTGGTGTGTGTGTGTGTGTGTGTGTGTGTGTGTGCGCATGTGTGTGTGTTGAGGGCCAGTGAAATAGCTTGCTCACAAACATAACAACCTGAGTTTCAGTTTGGTCCCCGGATGCCACATGGCGAAAGAAGATGACAGACTTCACAAGTCCTCAAGTCCTCTCATCTCCACAGAACTATGTGGTGTGCCTGGATACATGAACACATAGACACACGAACACAGTCTCTCTCTGGGTACTTTCTAAAGAAAGCATGATCCTTTTTCGGTTTGAGATTCAAAGGAGTATAATACTGACATCTGCTTGACGCTGGTGAAGGCCTTATGGTGGTTGGCATCACAGTCGTGGAGTAGCGTAAAGGGGTGAGCATGCAGGAAAGTGGTGAGCCGTGCAGGAAGACAGGGATTCTGGGAACGTACATCCCTCCTAACAACCTAGTGTCTGTTTCTCTCTGTCTCTGTCTCTCTCCCTTGCAACAACGAAGTCAGTCTGTGCGTGCGTGCGTGCGTGCATGCGTGCGTGCGTGTTCCTAATCCAGGAAGAGCCAGGTGTGTGCTCTGACACTGATTCAGGTGCGTGAGACCTGCCCTCACGCATCCATTCTTAGGATAGCAGCACTGCCGTGCCCTAACCACGCTCCACAAGCCCAATCCGAAAATCTGTACCCCTCAACACTACTGTCCTGGAAACCAAGCGTCCAGCTCAAGCTCCTGTTCATGGGAACAATCTTACCAAACACGTGACAGGTAGTAAACTTACTTATCAGAAATTAGAAGGCTAGGGTCCACGTTATGTGGTTGAAAAACAACTGACCAGACCGTTACGTGGGACAGCTTGGAAGACAGATAATGAACTTAATCAATTTCTAAACTTCAAAATAGTGTTTGAAAATCAGAACATTAGTATTATATGTCTGATATTATTGAGCACACTTTATAAAGTGTTATTTAAAAATGAACATACCTTGAAAGCAGAAAAGAAAGAAAAAGTAATAGAAATATAGATTTCTGACTTGAAAAAGTTGGAAGAAGCAATAACAAACCCTGGGTAGAATTCTATTTGATGGCAAAGATCAAGTCACCAACAGTACCAGTGACTTGGGAGCTCACCTTCAACACAGCAGCAGCCAGGGACCCTTCATAGCAAATGACAGCAGTGGCTCTCCTGACAGAGAAGAGTGACATTCAGACCTAGAAACTTCTGAATACCACGTAGAGCTTAGTTACATCGAGTCTGATGCCATCATTTGGTGAAATGACCAAACCTGACAAAGACGCCCCAAAGAAACAGAAGTCATCTTGATACGCCATCTGACACACATTAGAACCAGTCTTCCATCCTAATCAGCCCCTGTGGAAGGTACTTACAGCCAGCCATCGAGACTGATTACAACCTATAATCTCAGCACTCAGAAACAGAGGCAGGAGGACACTGTGAGTCTGGCTGACACCAGCCTGGGCTACGTAGAGTTCTGGGACAGCTTAGCTACAGAATATTTTCTGTAGTTTGAATGCCTCCTTTGAATTTTTGTATAAGAAACTTCTCAAATTTATAAGTTAGTGGCGTTTGGAGGTGGGGCCTTTGGGAGATGATTGACAGCTGAGGGCTGGGATTCCACCAACTAGTTAATACATTCTCGGATTCACAGAGCCATGGGTTAATGAGTTAACACGGGATGAGCTTTGTTGGAAAAGCTAGCGTTCTCAGGCCTACTTGCTCTGTCTCACAGTGTGATGCCATCTGTCGTGTTTTGATACAGAATGGAGCCCTCATCAAATGCCCGGTAGATGCTGGCAGCCCACCTTTGGATAGCCAAGCCTTCTGTGAACTAAACAACCCTGTATTTTAAAAGATGATGTTTTCAGTTATGTGTGCATTTGTGTATCTCTATGAATCTATGTGTGGGAATGTGATTGCATGTGTCCGAGGAGGCCAGAAGCAGCAGATCCCCTAGAATTGGACATACAAGTGGTTGTGAGCCGCCTGATGTGGGTGCTGGGAGTCACATTCAAGTCCTCTGAGCTGCCACTCTAGTCCCTGACCCTCCGTCACCTTGCACACTTATCTCTAGCATTTTGTTACAGTAGTAAAAACAGACAAACATTCTTCACATTTTTGAAAGCTGGAAATAATATTACTATTTCCAAATAATAACAGAAATGGGTTTTTTGATGATAAATACAAATACTTGCTACAAATTGTACAGTTGAGGCAATATCTCACATCTACAGAATGTAGATGTAATGAACGTTTCTGGAAATAACTTTAAAACCCACAAGTAAAATATCAGGAGCAAAAAAACAAAATTTCCCCTTCTGGCAATTGAATGTTTTCAAGGATGAATGATTTCTGCCAGTATTGGAATACAACTTAATTTTGTTCTTGTTTTAAGACAGATTCTCATTGTACAGCCCTGGATGGCCTGAAACTATCTATGTAGACCAGGCTGATCCTGAACTCACAGAAATGCCACCTGCCATCTGAGTGCTTCGGCTAAAGGTGTGTGTCACCATGCCTCGCTTGAATTTAATCTTGTTTCCAGGTCATGAAACATGTCAGAATAAAACTGCTAGGAACAATTCTTAAGATGAGCCTCTTCACCCATGTAAATAATTCAGTTCCAATCAGACCAAATTAGATCAAATAAAAGATGCCCACGTTTAATGCAGTGCTCCAGGGTGGCCAGGAGACCATGGCGAGGGAAGGGTGTGGGAGGGAGACCATGCAAAACCAGGAGACCATTCTGGGCAGCAGCCTAAATAGCCTGTGGAAGTGGCCCTAACCTTCCCTGGGGAGGGGTCAATGCTTGGCAGGCTTTCCTAGAAGAGGAGTCTGGACCAAGGCGACTCCCAGGGGAGGGGGCTTCCAAAGATGGATGTCGGGTGTTACAAAAACCTGTCCAAAGATTTCTTGGCAAAAAGAATTTGACTTTCTCTAAGTGGGAAGTTTTGATTTTATCATTAAAGTTTCTGTAAGTTAAAAACGATGTTAATAAAATGGATTTTCTCCAACTAAATTAAACAGGAGGGCAATACTGAGTTTGTGACTTCAGGCGTGCCACAGCACCTAGCACTCTGAAGGGATACATTCCAAAATTTTCAAACTTTAAACTGATTCTTTCTAATGAAAATGTAGAAGAAGCCAGGCATGGTGGTGGATAACCGTAATCCTACAAATACGTGGGTTGAGACAGGAGATCAGAAGCCTGGGCTACACAATGAGACCCTGTTTCAAGGGACGCAAAGAAAATGAGTAAACAAACAAGAAAAATGTAGAAGAAAGAAAATGCTGGCCTTTAGCAGGTGTGTTTGGGGAAGGGATGCCCGGAAGGAATCAGTAAACACTTGGCACTCTGAGCCAAGTAGACTTCAAGAAAACAGCCCCTCTGCTCTGAGAACCTGGGGTTTTTGGAATTTTGGATTGCTACACGAAGAGGAATCAAATGAAATTAGCCCACACGGTCAAGACAGAGGCATCAGCAGGGCTCCGGGTTGACAACAGTCAGAGGCCATCCACAGAGAATAGGAACAAAGCCCCTCCCACACAGCCACTCACCCTTTGTAAACACACACACAATGATGCAGAAAACAAGGAAGAATTTTGTTTTGTTTGCTTTTGTTTTTGGAGACCAGGGTTTCTCTGTGTAGCCCTGGCTGTCCTGGAACTCACTTTGTAGACCAGGCTGGCTTCAAACTCAGTGATCTGCCTGCCTCTGCACATACACACACACACACACCGGTGCTGGCATGAAAGGCTTGCACCACCACTGCCCAACATAAAAATGAATTTTAAGATTTTGCATGGAAGAATAAAAAGACACAAATTAAAATTATTTTTTAAAGGAAAACAATATTTTGTAAATGTTGACAGTTATTTGGGCTCAAAGTTATAGCTTCCATGTGGTTTCTCTGGCCTAGTCTTCAAAATACGCAATGCAAGACTCCTCTAAAGAACACTTGACCGCGTCAACTTCTCCACCTCCGTTGTTCCTCCTTTGGAAGTGAATGTTGATTAAATCCTCCACATCCTCTTCATCCATCCGAATGCCTTTTAATCCAGTCAGAAGTACGGTCCTCTTCGATATGGCTGAAAACACCTGTGGAAGAAAACCAACTTGTGAAAGAAGGGCATTTTCAGACAAGAGCATGTCAGAGGGAGGTGAGTTTGAGACAGATGACCGTGGTGTTATGAAAATCAAGAATAATGGCAATGGGTTTTTGATCCTACTGCACCTATTGGCTTTGTGGGAACCTAGGCAGTTTGGATGATCACCTTACTAGACCTGGATGGAGGTGGGTGGTCCTTGGACTTCCCACAGGGCAGGGAACCCTGATTGCTCTTTGGGCTGACGAGGGAGGGGGACTTGATTGGGGGGGGGTGAGAAAGGGGAGGCGGCGGTGGGGAAGAGACAGAAATCTTTAATAAAAATAAATAAATAAATAAAAATTAAAAAAAAGTAAAAAAAAAAAAGAAAAGAAAAGAAAAGAAAAGAAAGGGGGTTGGGTGGGCAGCTCAGAGTAGAGAAGGAGTCTGTGGGTAGCCAGAGCTGTGACTGGCAATGCCAGGGACCAGAAGAATGCCGGAGGATCTCAAAAGTACAGACTAAAATATGGATCGTCAGTAGGTGTGATGGCACACGCCTGTCATTCCAGAACTCTGGAAACTGAGGCAGTAGGATGGTGGCATTGATGTTAGATACATGCAACCCTGTCTCAAAAAAATACGGGTGAAGGAGAAGCTCGGGGATAGAGTGATTACATAAAGTATTTACATGAAGGCCTGGATTCAGTGCTCAGTATTCCCCCCAAAATGTGTGTGTGTGTGTGTGTGTGTGTGTGTGTGTGTGTGTGTGTGTGTATTTGCTGTAGCTTTCAGGGGGATGGAGAGATGGCTCAGAGGTTAAGAGCACTGGCAGCTCTTCCAGAGGTCCTGAGTTCAATTCCCAGCAACCTCATGGTGGCTCACACCCTTCTGTCATGAGCTCTGGCGCCCTCTTCTGGCCCACAGGCATACATGCAGGCAGAACACTGTATACATAATATAAGAAAGTGAGTAGACAAAGTTAGTAGGCAGTATTGGCATTCCATAGCTGAGGAGGAATAGGAAACAGGAGCAGGTTTGAAACAAGAGGGAGCTGAGTGACAGGAAGCAGAATTGTGTCTGAAGCCCAGTGATTGACAGGCACATGAGGAAAATATCTCTAAATAAGTCTATTTACAAAAATAAGAATTAATTTTATTTTTTATCTTATTTTTTAATTTATTTTTAAAACAATCTTTTCTCATTTTACATACCAATCCCAGTTCCCTCTCCTGCTCTCCCCAACTTCCACCCACCCCACCCCCCACCCACTCCTCAGAGAAGGCAAGGCTTCCCACAGGGAAGTCAACAAGGTCTGGCATATCACTTTGAGGCAGGACCAAGGCCCTCCCCACTATAGCTAGGCTGAGCAAGGTAGCCCTCCAGAGAGAATGGGCCCTAAGTAGCCAGTTCAAGCACTAGGAATAAATCCTGGTCCCACTGCCAGTGGCCCCACAGACTGCCCCAACCACACAACTGTCACCCCTATTCAGAGGGCCGAGTTTGGGGAGTCAGTAAGCTCCCACTATCTCAGTTCAACTGCTCCTATATGGGTAACCCCATCATGATCTTGACCTAAGAATTAGTTTTATAATTATCTAAGTGATTTCAGCGGTTTTGCGGGGAGGTGGGGGAGTCATTGTTTTTTTGCATACTGGGGAGGTAGGCTCTAAGGTCTTGCACATGTTAGGCTACTGCTCCATCCCCTGTGTTAGGATTCAGGCGTTATGTGGCCCCTGGCACCTGGCAGGATGCACTCAGGCACTACCAGGCCAGGTTCTATGACTGCCACAACCCTACATGGTCTGTATGCAAGCTCTGCCCAGTCCAGCTCTCTTCCCGCTGTTCTCCGGAAGCAAGGCAAGAGCAGGTCTCTGCCTCCCTCCCTCCCTCCCTTCCCACACCACCACCACCACTTCTGTCCCCAGAGACGGGTCTCCTCCCTCCCCTTCCCCTTTCTCAAAACAAACTCTCTACATAAGCTCTGTATGAACGGCATAGTTGTCTCTATCCGGCCCGCCATGAGGCCGCTGGGCTCTCACCCACCACGGTCCCTCTCACGCATAATCGTTACACCCTGTGCCCTTATTTTTTGACTTCTTATTTTGAGACAGATTCTTAAGGTTGCCTGGGTTACCTCTGAAGTCTGTAGCCAAGGACAGCATTGAACTTGAAAACCTCCCGCCTCAGCCTCCTGAATGGCTGGGATTCCAGGACTGCACCACCAGGCCTGGCGCCGGCTTCTTAAAAAAGGCACAGCTTTGTATTGTTAAAAATACAAACTCATTCTGCACGGACCAAGCAAAAGTGCAGTGAAGAGACCGCTTAGACAGCCCTCCCCGAGAAGCCGAGTGTCGCAGGCATAGCTCGTCCCATGGTCTTTGTGTGTAGTGGCAGAGCAACGAGATATCGCCCGGAAGGAAGAGCGGTAACTGTACCTGGTACTTTTCCAAGCGTCTCTCTATAAAAGGAGAAACTGTAACTTGATAGCACTTTGGATTCATATAAAGAGGGAAGGTTTTCTTCTTCAAAATCTTATCGGCAACTGAAAATCAGCAAAAAGAAAGTGTTTTCTCATAAGCATGTATCATTTATAAATAAGCATAAATAAATAAACATAAACATTTATCATAAACATTTTAAATCACGGTGAAGCTTCTCTCCCATGGAATACTACCAAATAAGCATCAAAGTGGGCAGTTAATTCATAAAGAACTCTACAGCCCGTATCGAGGGCTTCACAGTAATCATTCTGAGAAACACTAGTCTACACAATAAGGAAACCGAAACTTCTGTCTTAAGCATCCAAATATGAGAGGGACAAAGGTGGCACAAATCCACTTCTAGGAAGCGTTTAGAACAGGGAAGTTTGTGGAGACCAAAGACTTGGAGATACCGAGGACTGAAAGACGAAGAACTGAAAAAGGAATTATTGTCTAATGAGTGACATTTCTACTTAAGATGACAAAATGCCCTGAGGATGGAAAATGGTGACAGCTGCACAAGACTGTGAGTGCATTTACTTAATACCAGTAAACTGCACACATTTCTTCAATTAATTTTGTGTGCACCCGTGTATGTACGTGTGCATGCATGCATGTCACCATGTACATGTGGCCATCAGAGAAGAACAAGTGGGAACTGGTTCTCTCCTCCTACCAGACATTGATCACAGATCGACAGCAGACACTCACCAGCTGAGCCATCTTGCAGCCCCTAAATAGTACGATTCGAGTGTTTCAAAGGGTAAGTGGAGGCAGGAGCAGAGGACAGAGGAGCAAGGACAAACCCTCAGTTGATTAAGCCTACCCCAGCCCCACCTGTGCCGGGTTATGACCTAGGTGACTTTGGCTGTCTTATTTGCCTTGTTTCTGAGAAAGGCAAGTAGTTACAGCACCTGCCTGGTTATAATAAGGCTGTCAGACATTGCTTATGAAGTGACCAGAAGACTTTATACTCTTTTAGAATTACCTAAACGTGTAGCTTTTGGTTGGACACCACTTCTAGGAAGGACTCCCCAGAGAAGAAAACAGCACAGATTTCCAAGCTAACAGAGTGTCAAACTGCACTGTGATTTATAATGGAGTTTCTCCTGGATATTTCTCAATACAAGGAATAGAGAGACTGACATTAATCAGATAAGATTTGGAAAGTTTGAAAAAGGCATGGTGGTGCACAGCTTTAATCCCAGCACTTGGGAGGCAGAGGCAGGTGGATCTCTATGAGTTCGAGGCCAGCCTGGTCTACAGAGTGAGTTCCAGGACAGCCAGGACTGTTTCACAGAGAAACCCTGTCTCAGGGTGGAAAAAATTTTTTTAAAAATTAAAACTTTAAAAAATATTTGGAAAGTTTAAAGCTGGATCCTTGGCTACGGAAATTCCACCAAGTTGGAATTGCCCTTCATTTCAAAGGCAATATGTTCCAGCTGCACTGAAACTCAGGGCTTTCTCACTAGGACACACTCTACCTGGGGTTCATGCACATTCCTCAAAGACCCAGGTCAAAACCGTACAGTGGTGGGTTTGCATGAGCCTGGAGAAAGGTCAGGAAACCTCCCCTCCTAACCAGGACTACTTCTATACCAAAGGAAAGGGAATTTTGAGGAGAGTACTCAACCCTTCGCTGTCATCATTATGAGTTCTTTTTTAAAACACATATTATTTTCATGCAAAAAATAATCTAGTCAGTCCATGTTTTAATGACATCGCAGGATTTCTGTGATTCAGAAACTCAGGGGAAACCCTAGGACCATACTAATGAGAACAGCAGAGGTGTGCATGAAGAATCAGGCGGAATTGCTCTATGGCACACCACCATGTGATTTTAGGGATATGATCGGTCTTCTCTAGACCTCTGCCTCCTGTGAGTGACATGAACGCATCACCTATGTCAGAGCTATGATGAGCAGAGACTGTAATGATAAAACGAGGGGATACACACATGCATCCACTGTCCTCCTGACACACGATTGCACACACGCATCCACTGTCCTCCTGACACACGATCCCATCAAATAAGGGTAAGAAAACATCAACTGGACCAACAAGATGACTCAACAGGTAAAGGTCCTTACTGCCCAAGCCCACAACCTGAATTCAACCCCCAGGATCCTCAGGGTGGAAGAAAGAACCAACTGATGTAAGCTATCTTCTGACCTCCACACTAAGCGCCACAGCGTGCACACACGCGCAGACGCGTGCGCGTTAAATAAAGAATTCTAAGAAAATAAGTTTTTAAAAAAAGAGTGTTCCAAAGAAGGAAACTCCCCCCGATTATCATGCATTTCCAATACACAAATGGGCAGAAACTGTGCAATGGCGGAGTGTCTGCGTACCTCCACTTTCCAGGAACGTGATGACAGCGCTCCCCGACTTCTTGTCGTAGTCCACGCCTTCCACCTCGCCGCCTCCGTTCGCGGACTTGTAGAAGCTCAGCTCCAGCTTGTCTCTCGTCTGCTCCTCCGGCAGTTCATCAGGGATTCCCGTAACATTGATCTTCATCTTAGAAACGTCCACATGAACCTGGGAAAGCATTTCAGCGTCACAAGTAAGAAGAATGCCTGTGCCCGACAGAGTGCTGAAGCCACTCTCCATGACGGTCTCACCTGGAATCTGACGCCTAGGCTTAGCGGGACTGCTTTCGCGGTGACCACCACAGAGTTCCCCTCCAGCTGCACCACGTGCTTCCCCATCGTTATCACATTCTGCGCAACTGAAACACAATTTTAGAAGCAGACCGTCGTGACGTCCGAGAAAACCTTACGCGTTTTATCCAAGGACGCGCTGTTGTCTTTTTTCATGTTCTTCAATTTTGTATTTATTCTATTTATGTATGTGGGGGAGGTGTGTTCTTGTGAGGGGCATTTGGGTGAAGGTCAGAGAATAGCTTGTGGGAGCTGTGTCTTTTTCCAGCATGTTGGTACCCGGGATGGAACTCAGATCAGCAGACTCAACAAGGGCCTCTACCTGCTGAGCCATCTTACTGGCCCCATTTTCTTCGATTTTAAAGAACCAAGTTTTAGCATTTTTCTTGGGATTTCCAAGTTTCAGTAGTCTTACCTCCAAAGTAGGAAAACTCAGTGTCACCACGTGTAAGTGAAAATGGCAATACAGAGATTTTGAGATTCTAAATTCATCTTAAGGGACGACTCTATCCTCCTCTCTCTTACATCAGCCTAAGAATTCTGCAGATTCTTTATACTGTCAATCCAGACACACACTCCCTCTCCTCAGCACTACCAGGGAATCCCCCCAGTGCAGTCAGCTCAGCCAGAATGTCCCCATTCATATGCTAGGAACACTTTTGTGGGCCACTGTCATTTTTAATCATCGTTTTATCTCACTTTGTCCTTTGCCAATGTTCTTATGTTACCAGCACCAAAGCAAGAGCTCTTTTCCATCTCTGTCTTTCCAAGAAAGACATATTGCTTCGCTTTTTTGTCTATAAGCATGCTTTAAAATATTGAGAGCAACGCTGTATCAACACATAGATGGGAGAGGCTCTGTAATACAGCCACACCAAAGCCAGGAGAAGTTCAAAGAACAATGCCATGCTTCTTTAAGATGGATATAGGGAGGGGTTTCTTTTTGTTTGTTTGCCTTGTTTTATTTTTCAAGGCAGGGTTTCTCTGTGTAGTTTTGACTGTCCTGGAACTCACTATGTAGACCAGGCTGACCTCAAAGTCACAGAGACCTGCCTGCCTCTACCTCCCTAGTGCTGGGATTAAAGGCATGCGCCACCACCCAGCCAGGAGTTTCTTTGTAACTGTGCGCTATGACTTTTTAAAACTCCAGCTGTTGCTATGTGAGCCACTTATTCTAATTTATCATGAAGATAAGAGATGATTGCTTCCTCTCTTATAAACTTCATGTGTGTTTATGACAACCAGGGAGCACACCCGAGGCTGGGAAAGACACAAGGCTGGAAGTCAGGGCGTTGTCGGGTAGGAATTCAGACTCACTATACCACAATATGACTCTAGAATTTAGATGCTTTTTGTTTTGTTTTGTTTTGCTAATGGCAACAGATGACAATAACAGAAAACATCAATGAAGTAATACTCAGATGACCCTCTCACTATCCCCAAACCCCTAACATCTGGCGATCTAACTCAACAGAGAGGGACCACTTATATTCCAACTTTAGTTACTGTGACTGTCAAACTAACCCCTGTTTACTTCTGTTTCCCTGGCTCTGTGTCCTGGCTTGGGGACTCCAGAACCACATCAAGGGAGCAAGCAGCATCAAGGCTGCTTCTGAAGCGACTCCTACATCCAGCGAGCCAAGGAGACTGACAGGCAGTGACTATCATGTAGAAACCCGTCCTCAGATCCTCCCCTATGTCTTCCAGTAACAAGCAAGTGACTGCCTATTGCCAGCAAAGCTTCCCCTCGACTGTGGGCATGGTTCCAGGGGGAACAAAATGACGCTGTGAGTGGATGCCTCATCTCTGCTTGCCTTGACCTTCTGTAAGCATCCTTTTAACATTTATTTCCAGGTCAGACTGACGGGCCAGATGCCAGAAGACATAGGTTAAAATCACAGCTTCTAAGAATCTAAGCGTGAAATGGTCCTGAAGACCATATTGGCCCATCCCGTAGCTTTGCAGTCAGAGCCAAAGCCACCAGGTAGTGGCCTGCCCTCAGGAATTTTGGTCCAGGAGGATGTGCATAGGCACTTAGGGTACCCTCTCAGCTCTGGAGTTCAACAAAGGAAGTTCTTCTATAGGCTTCTGTTTCTTTCTCTGGCATACCCCTCACACATAGCAACAATGGCAGCTGGCATGGGTGTGTTGTGTGCATTCAGTTAAACCTGTCATTTAATACTATCACAAAACCTGTCACCAAAATCTGAGGCTTACAAAGAACGCAACTCATACCTCAAGAGGAGACAAAGCCAGCACTCAAATTCTCCTCACAAAGGAAGCCAAACCCTGAAGGGTCCCATACATTTTTGAACTTGGCCAACATCAGGTCCCAAACCTTTCTATTCCTGGGTTCAATCTAATCACTGGGTAACTAATCACTGAATCACTTAAGCATCTTCAGACTCTGTTTTCTTACCAATCAAATACACACAATAATTATTTTCGCTATCCTGTATTTATAGAATTGTACAAGTATGAAACGAGATGTCCCAGAGAACACCGGAGAAGTAGAGTCTGCCACTTTTATACTCCCAAAATTGTATTTATTCATTTACTTTTTTATTTGAGATAGGGTCTCACTATATAGCCCTGGCTGACCCGAATCGAGGTAGGCCAGGTTAGCCTCAAACTCACAGAGATAGGTCTGCACCTGCCTCCCAAATGCTGGTATTAAAGTTGTACACTGCCATGCCTAGCAAGTTCTACTTCTTTATAATCTTATTATAACATTCTACTATGCTTATATCATTTAAGGGACATATGCACTGGAAAGAGGCTTACACTGGATATCCCAACTCCTATATTTTATTTCCAGAGCCATTACTTTTCGAATGTGTGATAAGCATGAATCCTTCAATATCACTGCACACATAACACTGTGAGTATTCCACATAATTATATATATTATATATTATAGATATTATGTCATTATATATTATAGGTAATAAAACCAACACATCTAATATTCTTAATGCCTGGATTCCATGTCTGTAAATTGAGACTATCAATTGCCTCTGCCTCCAAACGCCACTATGAAGACAAGAAGAAACAGCAAACACAGACTGTCAAGTGACAGCCAGATATCTGCGGAAGATCTTTGAAGGTCCAAGTGCTTGCAAAGGTGACACGGTCATGTTTTTAAGATCAGTCATACCTTCTTCCTTCTCAAAGGTGATAAGTGCTTGTCCTTTCTGGAGCTCATAGAAAATTTGTGAGCTCACTTGGAATGAGCAGGAGCTATTTGAGAACTGGCCACCATCCTCGGAACTCTTCATTGAAGTGAACTTAAGCTTTCTTTCTGGTATATTCTCTTTAATCTAATTAAAATAGATGCATTTGATTAAAATTAAGAGGTAACAAGTCCTTCCAACGATGGTATGATTGATCTAGTCATCCAATAATTCATTCTCCACTGACTGTAAAGCTTTATGGTATATTGGCTGTAGTCTTACATAACATCTATGTATGTATGAGAAGCTTCCCACAAAGCTTCTCAGTAAGGTAATCAAATGTTGATCCTTTAATATCATTTTGTTGATGAAATCGTAAGTATATAATCCTCTCACTTTTCCTAATCAGTGTTTAAGTTGATTAATATTGTCCAATTGTAAATCCCCACTTTTATGTAAAATAAGTGCCTCATTGTGGAATAATCTTTTCGCACACTAAGAAGATGTGTCTTTGCCAAGGCACCTTCTGATTGGTTTAATAAAGAGCTGGATGGCCAATAGCTGGGCAGAAAGAGGTTAGGCGGGACTTCTGGGCAAAGACAGCAAAGGAAGAGATGAATCTAGGTGCAGAAGAGACTCCAGAGGACACAGGAGGTACAAGATGGGAAGCAAGGCAAAAGCCACGTGGCAAAATGTAGATTAATATAAATGGGTTAATTTAAATTATGAGGTAGTGAGGACAATGATAGTTTCAGTACTGTCTAAAACCTGGCGAGTTGAGAAGAAACAAGGGGTAAAAGCTTATTAGATTATTCAAATACAGGAAAATTTAGGAGAGACTTTAAATGGTACAGATCGATACATGCCCAACTTCTTTGTTCTGAGACAAGGACTCTCTGTATATCTGTATAGCCCTGGCTAGCCTGGAGCTTGCTCTGTAGACCAGGCTAGCCTCCCATAGGGATTCTCCCTGCCTCGGTCTTCCAAGTGCTAGCACTAAAGGTGTGTGTCACTATGTCCAGATCATGCCAAACTCTTTAAACTCTGAGATTCACTTAAATTACTCCCGCATGAGAGGGGAAGACAGTAAATGCAGTGAGTGAGAAAACCAGATGTTTGACCCAAGAGTGATCTGCAATAAGCAATGCTGGGTTTTTTTTTTAACTTTTATTAATTTATGGTTTTGTAAGTTGTATCGTGCTAGCCATAGGTGATAGGAAAAATATGCATCATAAGTATAGTACATGAGGAAATCACGATGCTAATATGCAAACACTAGGTAGAACAACTGAAGTCCTCCTGGTTTCCCAAGGGAAACCTGCCTCTGGGATGAACCACTATGTACCTCAGCACACACTTTATTTAAATGGGAGCATATAGAATGCCTTCCTCTGCCTTTTACGTATTGATGTCATGTTTGTTACATTTATGCACGCTGTGTATAATTGTTTGTCCTTGATTTGGTGTAGAATTGAATTGTATGGGTATAGAGTAATTTACTATTCATTCTACTATGGAGGAACACTTGAGTTTTTCTCCATTCGGGGTTGTTACAAACAGTAGCCCAAGTCAGACATGGCAGCACACTCCTTTAATGCCAGTGCACAGGAGGCAAAGGCAGGTAGATCTCTGTGAGCTTGAGGTCAACCTGGTCGGCATAATGAGTTCAAGACCAGCCAGACCTCAAAATCAAAAGCAAATACTCGTGTTCTGAGTGGCCCGAATGCTTTAGAATTAATCGTGTATATCTACAATTTTGTCTGAAAAGTACATGTCCATTAAAATATACATAAAATAATCACAGTACTTGGAATTCTCTGGCATCCGAGTGTAACTCCTCTTCAAGTCTTTTGATCTCCTGTTCTAGCTGTATGTTTTCCTTTAAAATTTCATGAATTAATCCCTAAAAAAAAAGCAAATAATAGAAAAAATTAAATACCTTTGCGATCCCTTTCCTAAATTAGTTAAAAGATGTAAAGCCCGCCCCCCCACACACACACACCCAAAGGCTAAACAACTTTAGGACAGCCTCAGAATAAGTATGCCGACTTCATAGTGCATATGCTTAGCATCTAATTCCAGTGCATGATGGGTCTTCTTTTGTTGTTGTTGTTTTGTTTTTAATGACTTAGTTTTTTATTTCATATGCATTGGTGTTTTTCCTTGCATGTATGTCTGCATGAGGGTGTCATATCCCCCGGAGTTACAGACAGTTGTAAGCCACTATGCGGGTGCTGGGAATTGAACCCACATCCTCTAAAAGAGCGAGCAGTGCTTTTATCTGCTGAGCGATCTCTCCAGCACCCAGTGGTTCTGCTAATCCTACCAAGATTCGTTAGCTCTGTTATATAAACAAAGAAACTGTTATCTTCTACATTAGACACGGAATTTTTTATAATTAAGACAAGGAGTGAGACTCAGACCTTCTAGACTTTGTTAAATTCTTTCTAAGCTACCTACAACTATCATACAACTTTTAATTGCACTATGATTGTGAACACATTACACTGAGGCCGTTCTTCGTTTGTTTATTTTTTGTCTCGTTTCATTTTTTGTTTGTTTTATTTTTTGGCGGGGTTCTTTTGGTGTTTGGGGTTTGTTTATCAGCAATAATTCCAACAGTACCCAGCTGCTTTGACAAGCCCAACACAGGCCTTGCTATCAGCTCTGAGCACCTGAGCCTCTGTTCCCACCTGGATCTCATTTGGTCACTGCTCACATTTCACATCCTGGTAGAAACCCGAAAAAGAAGGAGGGGAGGGAACAATTTTTGTAAGAAAATAAATGGGAACACAACTCTCAGTGTGAAGCTCTTACAATGGAGCAAATGTAAGAATCTCTTGGAAAGCCCAGTAGCCCCACGATGCCAATGTATTGCTTGACACAGACAAAGGCGCACCTTAAAAGGAACAGACACAAATCTTTTTTTTTTTTTTTTTTTTTTTTTTTTTTTTTGGTTTTTCGAGACAGGGTTTCTCTGTGGTTTTGGAGCCTGTCCCGGAACTAGCTCTTGTAGATCAGGCTGGTCTCAAACTCACAGAGATCCGCCTGCCTCTGCCTCCCGAGTGCTGGGATTAAAGGCGTGCGCCACCACCGCCCGGCCACAAATCATTCTTAACAGCAACTACAATTTTCCTTCATACCTCGTTTTGTTCATGTTCCAAAATTTCTATATCTGATGAGAGTTCTTCATAAGCTTGCTCTTTGTTGTCCATATCAGCATCCATGATTCTTTAATAAAAAAATGTGGAGGGAGGGGCAATGCTTTTACAATTGGATACAACACAAATTCAAGAAAAAAGAAATGAGAGCTTTTACCCTTCCGTTCAAGAAGCATGTCTTCTTTGCTCTGTGTGTGTGTGTGTTCGCGCGCGCGTGTATGTGTGTGTGCGTGTGTTTTCATATCATCAAAGTCTCGTCACGTGACTTACAGCCAAACGTCATCTTTAATCTGAAGAACTTCACATCTGTAATTGCATTGGAGGGGACACACACAGTAAAGGAGCCGCCAACGTGACTGCTCCACCTTACGGTTAAGGTCTTTACCGGGAACCAGAGAAAGTATCTAGGAGCAGCTGGGAGAGTCCAAGGAAGAGAGAGAAAGAAGCAGACTGAGCATGCCCGGCAGACTGGACACCTAAGGATGTCCAGTTAGTACAGTGCTGCACCATGTGAAAGTCCAAAAGGATGCAAATAAGAAAGAAAGAAAGAAAGAAAGAAAGAAAGAAAGAAAGAAAGAAAGAAAGAAAGAAAGAAAGGAAGGAAGAAATCAGAGCATCCTTAGTTGAACATGACATGATTCTTTATTAAAAACAACCCAAAAGACTCCACTGGAAATGCTTCCATCTGATTTTAGCAAAATATCAGGATACAAATATCAGTAGCTTGCCCGGTGTGGTGGTACACACCTTTAACTCCAGCACTCAGGAAGGAGAGACAAGGAAGATCTCTATGAGTTGGAGGTCAGCCTGCTCTATATAGTAGTGGGTTCTGTATATAGGGTTACACAGTTAAGACCCTGTCTTTAAAAGTACATTTTTTTAAAATTCAGCTTTTTTGAATACCAATGACAAACTTGTTGTTGGGGGGGGAGAGCAGTTAAAAAAACAAAACCAAAACAAAATACTTAGGAATAAATCTAATTAGGGACAACGAAAATTTTGAAATACTGAATAAAAAGATGAGTAAGACACTTGAGGATAGAAAGTCATCTCATGTTCATAGATTGGCAGAGCTATTATTGTGAAAATGACTTTGCTCTCTGCAGATTCAGCGCAAATTTTCACCAGAATTCCACTGATATTCTTCACAGACCGAAAACAAAACAAAATACCTAACATTCATGCAAGCATCAAAAGTCCTGAATAGCCAATGCAAAGAAAGGCCAATGCAGGAGGCATCAGCAAGCATATGTGTAGTGTGCATACATACAGGCAAAATACCTATACACACACAGGATGATTAAAAAATATAGACAAGGGACTGAGAGAGAGAAGGAAGTGTCCTAACCTAAGGGAAGAGCAGATGAGGGTACAAGAAGAGAACAATAGAGTATGTGTGTATATAAAGAGAACGTGTGTGTGTGTGTGTGTGTGTGTGTGTGTGTGTGTGTGTTGAAAATAGAAGGGGGAAGTATTTGGGGAACGGAGGGAATCAGACCTCCCAAGAATATTAGTCCTTCTTTACTGCTTATGGGGCATTTTAGTTACAGCTGTCATTTTCTATGAGTAATCAATAAATGTATAATTTTCAGGCACTCCTTCTTGTGTTTATCCCAGAACTGTTTTATGCAACCCAGAACTGAGCATCTTACACTGTGTGTTTTATATGGGTATTTCTCTGCCCAGGACATTATATGTTTATATTCCTCTTGGTGCATCCCTTTAAAAATTGCATTATAATTGTTTTTAGATACTATTGGTAAAAACACAATATTCTTAAAAGCTCTTGCTGTGAGTGATCGATTGTGTAACACCCCCAGAATATCTTCATCAGATTCATCATCTGAATATCTTCCCTTTCACACTACGTGGGTTGGATGGGAATTCTTCCCTCTCAAGCAATCTTACTATAAGGAGAAAAAATGACCCCCTCAAAGATGTCCGTGTTCTGGTCCCAAGAATTTGTGAAAACATTAGATCACACTTCAGGGGAGACTTAAGGCTGCAAACCCAATTCAGGATGGTAATTATTTCTTCTTTAAAATATAGAGATAGGAGCTGAGGAGATGGCTCAGGGGGAAAGTGCCTGGGCCCCCACACAAGCACATCTAATTTTAAAATGGCACTAAAATTTAATATTTTTTAAATTGAAAATTTAAATATTTTTAAATTGAAAATAAATATTTTTAAATTGAAAAGTGTGCGTTCGTGCACATGTGTGATAAGCACCAAGGCTTTGTAAATTATTATGACAGTAAGTTTAAAAAAAGAAAAAAAACTGTTCTTACTGCTATATTTAACATCACCATAGTAAGTCACACAGAGTGTCTGACAGCCTATAGGAAGAAAAAAATACATAATGTATCCATGTCATATAGACCAGAAACTTGTGGAAAAATAGATTAAAATTTCAATAATTAAAAGATCCTAACTGTGATTTGTTTGTTTGTTTGTTTGTTTGCTTTTTTGCAATTTTACAATCAGGTAACACTTTTGAATAAAACGAAGTGGGTGATCTCTCTGAGAGTGTTGGCACAGGCCTGTAACTGGAGGATCAAGAGTTCAAGACCAACAAAATGGAAATAGAAAGCTGTCATGTATATAGATAGATACACACACACACACACACACACACACAAGTGTTTTCATTGCTTGCAGAAGTTGAGTTTTTACAGACTGAGAAGAAAGTTGGGGAAAACAAAACAAAAACAGAAAGTGAACTGACCGATTCAAGGTTACAGTCTTGATTGATTCAAGGTTATATTCTTCCCAAGAGGGGACCAGGAAGAAAGAAAGAGAATAACTGGTTGGTGAATGTCTAGGTGCTTTTTGTCGGGATTAAAGCGGAGGTGATTTTATTCTCTTGCCGGGCGGGCGAAACCTGCTTTCCCTCTCCCCAAGTTGGGCAGGACACATGAAAAGTTCCCTTCAGGAGCACACAAGTTAGCAGGTGCAGGAGTCCTCTGAATCCAAACTGGTGGCCTCCTATAATTCTTATTGAATCGTCTCCTTTTAATGTCTCCTTTTAAAAAAAAAAATCTTACATTTTCTGAAAAAGTGAGGTGTGACTTCTTGAGAAATCTGTTTTCCTAAGAACACTCATTTTAAGTTTCCTTTTCCCGGGAGAAAGAAGCACGGCCAGGCTTGAGAGCAACGCCTGCCCGCGGTAGGCGAGTCCCCAAGCAGCGCTCGGGGCTGGAAGCCACGGCCGCCGCCCCACTCCCCCACCCCCAACACACACACACACCGGATGGAGCATCCCCGACTGCCGGGGACCAGGACGAGCACTCACCCGCGCTCCTTCAGCAGCTCCAGGAAGCAGTCGCTTAGAACCGAACCCCAACGCGAAAACGCAAGCCGGGTCTCCGCGACGGTCACAGCTCAGTCACCAGTGGGTACTTTCGCTTTCGATTGTTTTAAAAACAGGATGCTTCGATTTCACGTCCTGCGGACTTTGTCCCGGGCGCCATTGCTGATGCTCCTCTATCTCCACCCGAGTTTCAAGACATGCTTTGAAAAGCATATTTGTATGTGCCCTATGCGGAACACACTTGTGAAAAACTGGCTGGCAACTCAAGTCTAGGCAGACAGAGCTCTCTATCCAAATCCTAACTCTCACCGCAATTTCCTAGACTGCTACAAAGTTTGATGCCAGCCCAAGATGGTGCATGAGGCTGGGAAACCTGTTTCCTGGGTTGGTTTTTATGACCACGTCCCTTGAAAGTTTTCTTCTAATCTTTGTTTACGTTGTGAAACAAACACTCCGCTAGATGTTAAATTTTCCTTTGCCAGAAAAAATAATCTGACTTTTATCAAGAACGGTAGTGTTTTCTAATCCTACACCAGAACCGCTCCAGACAGCTGAGCTGCTTCTGAGTACAGGGACATGGAAGGCAGCAAAAAAGATCTCAGCGTCTTCTAGGTTGTGGCGTCCATAGTAACCAATAACTCAGTCTAAGAACACTGATAAACATACATAGAGCTACATAGAGGGACCCTACCTTTAAAAAAAAAATAAGAACGAGGGTTTCTTCTGTGTTGTCAGTCCAGTTAGAAAGTACAAAAGGTCTGTGTATTACGTAGGTTTTCTTTTGAACTTTAGCGGAAGCACGAATTTGTTCATTACAATTTATAAGAAGCCATTGGTTTGGACTGAGTTTGTACATTAGGCCAACGGATCAGAGCAAAAGGGAAGTCGCTCCTGCTGAAATCCCAGGTCGTGGAGAAGAAAGTTATCCTTCCAATAAACTAGATGAGAGGTTATGGCCAAATCCCTAAGCAAGCCAGTTTTACACAGCAGAATAATAGCTTTACCACAGAAGAACTTTAAAACAGCCTCTTGGTGGCTGGAGCGATGGCTCAGTGGTTAAGAGCATTTGCTTCTTTTACAGAGAAACCATGGCTGGTCCCACACAACCTGCTGGTCACTCCAGTACCCGGACATGAACGCCCTCTTCTGGCCTCCGTGGACAGACAAGTGATAGACCCAAGCAAAACATTCGTACACATTAAAGATAAACCTAAAGTGTGTTTTCTAACAGCTTATTTGTGTTTGTGCGGGGTTTACTTTATCTTTTAACAGCCAAGGGTTATTGGTTCAATATAATTTTCTTCTTTTTTTCTTAATTTTATTTTTTATTTTTGGAAGGAGATACTAGGAGACATGACAAGGACTGCAGAAGAGCTGATCTAATATCGACTTAAGGAGAAGCAAAGGGATAGGTGGAGAGGAAGGCTTTTGAGAGCCTAGCATCCTTTGTTATTATTGTTATTATTGGGCGGTAGGTACCACCGGAGTTTCTAAATGATTCTCCTACCTTCACCTCCCATCTCAAAGTAGGGGTGCTAGAAGTGCAGGTGTAAGTGGGCCTCTGAATCTGCCTTTTTTATGTAGGTTCTGGAATGGAACAAAGTCATCAAGCTTGCCAGACAAATACTTTCACTTGCCCAGGGATCTCTCTGGCCTCCTAACATCTTTTTATTATTGTTTCGTTTTCTTTTTATTAACTTTTAATGATACACAAAGAAATGGATTTCATTGTGACATTTTCACATCTACATATAAAAGTAAATTTATATGTGTGTGTTGTGCTTTGTTCTTGTTCTCCCTCTCTCCTCCCCGCTATTCCCCAACCCCCTCTTGCTGATCTCTTTCTTCTCCCGAAAGAACGTCCCACCTGCTCTCTTGTTGCACGCATTCTATTTCTCTCTTTTGCTTTGTCTAAACTGGTCTAGAACTCACAATCTTGCTGCCTTGGCATCTCTAGTGCTGGAATTACAAGCGCCCCACCAAACCCCCCCCCCCCCGCTAGGACTCTGTCATTCTAAAGCTGAATCATAGGCTAACAGTTTGAACTCAGCTTGACTTTTAGGCAGGCACTTGGCAAAGTCCAGTCCATAAGGACAAATATTCAGCCGTTGCACACAATATTAGCAACTACATATTACAAAATTATGTATTTTAGCATTACATATTTCTCTTGGGTTTCTATTGCTGTGAAGAGATATCATGACCCCAGCAACTCTTATAGAAGAAAACATTTAATTGAGGTGGAAGCTTACAGGTTCAGAGGTTTAGTTTATTATCCTCATCAGCATCGTGGCAGGGAGCGTGGCAGCATGCCGGCAGACATGGTGCTGGAGAAAGAACTGAGAGTCTTACATCTTGAGAGCAACAGGAAGTTAACTGTGACACTGGGGGTAGCTTGAGCATAGAAAAGTCCACCCCCGCAATAGCACACTTCCACCAACAAAGCCACACCTCCTAATAGTGCCATGCTTATGTGGGCCAATTACATTGCAACTACCACAATATTACATATTATAAAAATTCCTTGGGATTTCATGGCCCTCTTTATTTTGCCAACAACTGGACGAGATTTATGTCTTTTTCCCACACATGAAGAAACCAAAGTATGAAGAGATGATCCAAGTCAAGCAGCCCACAGAGATCTCAAATAGCATACTCTTCTCTCAATCACAGAACTAGTGTCTCCGTGTTGTATTCTATATTTAAAGGGGATTCTGTCTTTAGATATGATTAGGAAATGCTGCATGTTGGACTTGTTTCTAGACAGTGAATGTTTGAATTAAGGCTTTAGACTATCCTGTCAGGATCCAGAGTCTCACTTGCGGGCCTCAGTATAATGTCCACCAGCATGATGAGAATCTGAGGGGTACTACAGAGAAAAATTAAACACACATTAAAATTTTTAACTTTAGGCTGGATATGGTGGTGCCCACCTTTGATCCCAGGAAGCAAAAACCAGCAGATCTCTGTAAGTTCTAGGCCAACCTGGTCGGCACAGCAAATTCTAGGTCAGTCAGGCATACATAGAGAGACATTGTCTCAAAACTAATTATAATAACCTGAGTAAATTTGGCAGACTGATATAATCAATCATTATTTTCAAGAAACAGGCATTAATATCTTAGACAGCTTTTTTTCAAATATTTACTTGTTTATTATGTATACAGTGTTCTGCTTACATGTATGCCTGCAGGCCAGAAGAGGGCACCAGAACTCATTACAGATGGTTGTGAGCCACCAGGTGGTTGCTGGGAATTGAACTCAGGACCTTTGGAAGAGAGGGTAGTGCTCTTAACCACTGAGCCATCTATCACTCCATCCCCATTTTAGACAACTTTTTATTGACTTATTTTTGCAGTGCCAAAAATCAAACCCAGGGTCTTATATGTGCCAAACAAATTCTCTCTACCACTAAACTACATCCCTAGCCCCCAAAATCTTGAGGAATTTCTAATGGAGGATTTGAATAAGCCTTATAGCATCCCACCAGCTAACATATAAATTAGCTGTCAGTGTCTACCTCGCACTCATTCAATACCTCGTCTGTAGGTTGGGTGTCATAGGAAAATCTCAAAGTCATAATGTGTATATTCTGTAACACCTTCGTCTCCCTCACCAAATGGAATGAACTCTCCCCATAACATCCACACAATATTCATCAAAGGGCCCAATCATATAGATTACTTCTATGCTTTCGGAGACATCCCACAAAGGCCGAATTAGGAACTAGGTCCTTGATCTCACCTGTAATAAAGTAGATGTGCCTCTGGTTTTCCTTCATTCTGGTGCAATCGTCCTTGAGAGAAATCATCTCATCTCCAGGAGCAGATGTGTTGTATCGCAGCAGCTCTGAAAGCTTCTTCCGATTTTGAGAGTCTTCATGAATCCAAGCTTTATATTTTTTGAGAACTGCTCATAAAAACTTTTTATAGTTCTCTTTATCTTCTGCCAGCTCAGTGGATAGTTCTAAGCCTGTCTTGACCAAATTCTTTCTGATAACTTTCAAAATTTTACTTTGCTGCAACATTTCACGGGAGCTGTTTAGAGGAAGATGCTCAGACTCTGCCACTCCTCTAACAAAATTCAGACACTCAGGGATTAACTCCTTACAGTTATCCATGATGAAATCTCTGCGCACATACAGCTTGATATCGTTGTTGTTTTTCTTTCTGCTTTCAAACTGATCAAAAGGAGCACATCTTGAGACAAGAAGGAGGGTCCAGAATTCCAATTATTCTTCAACAGAAAAATGCTTTACTGCCAAATGTTCTTCCCAATCATTGGTTAAGCTCTTGTAATCCTGAAGCCAGAAATCCTTATGACATTACTAATGAAAATCTGGAGAATTCCATATTGTTTCTTAAAAGCAGAGGTGGCGGACTGAGACAAAAAGTACATACAATGAACTGAATATTTGTATAATCTGAGATTCACATGTTGAAATTCTAACCCCCAAGATGGTTATATTAGGGTTGTGGTCTTTGGTAGAAGATTAACTCAAGATAACCCACATGAATAAGATTAGTACCCTTAGAAAACAGGCTCCAAAGACTCTTGGTCCTTTTCACTGTGTAAAGCACAATCTATACACCAGGGAAAGCATCACCTTCCTTCGCTCCCTGACACCAACTTTTCTGGCACTTTGATCTTCAACTTCCAAACTCCAGAATCTGAAGAATAAAAGTCAATTGTCTGTGAAAGCCATGGATGAGTGGGGTGAGTGGTTCTTTGTTAGACCAAATGAACATTATAAAATCTGAAAAAATTCTGAGGGGCTGCGAACCCCGAGAAGAAGGCAACTTGCTGCTGTGGTGGTCTGAAAGAGAATGCCCCCCAAAGGGAGAGGCACTGTTAGGAGGAGGTATGGCCTTGTTGGAGTAGGTATGGCCTTGTGGGAGGAAGCATATCACTGTAGAAGCAGGCTCTGAGGTCTCATGTATCCTCAATGCCACACCCAGAGAAATAGACCTCTTATTGCCTTTAAGTCAAGATGTAAGAACTTTCAGCTCCTTCTCTAACAACATGTCTGTCTGCATGCTGCCTTGCTCCCCATCATAATGATAATAGACTGAAACGCTGAACTGAAAGCAAGCCACCCCAATCAAATGTTTTCCTTTATAAGAGTTGCTGTGGTCATGGTGTCTCTGCACAGCAACAGAAACCCTAATTAAGACTATGCCCATCAGTTAATGCTCTCCTTCTAAGATCTAGCGTGCCAAGAATATGCACTTTTAGCAGGTCACGTGGTGCTCCAGTTTAGGGTTCATCCTTGGGGAAGGTAGGCAGTTAAGTTCTGCCCTGTGCAAGACCCTGAAGGGATACAAAGCAAACTGGTAACATTGCTCTAGTTCTGAAGAGGTTAGCTATTTAATGTGTAAATGGTAAGGAAAATGATTTATTCTATTGTAGAACTTTAAGACAATCCTGAAGCCATTTCTGACAACTCTCAGTCTCAGCAGTAATGTTCCCCCCTTCTCCCCTGGGAACCAAGAACCTAACAATTGCCCACACACGTACTGAAATGTTGGGAACGTTCCATCGTCTCCCTGAGTCCTTGTGAATGTTCTCCAAATAGAACTCAGTTATTGAATGGGGGCAAGATAACCCTTAGGCGTTGACTCACTGACTGATGTTTGACCTAGGCCCTGGGAAAGGGGCAAAGTAAACCTCAGATGTTTTCCCTTACCTCATCTGATCTGGCAACCACTCTCCAGCCAATTATTGGTAATAGCCCTTTTTTAATATATTTTTAATATTTATATATTTATTTATTTATTATATAATATTCTGTCTGTGTGTATGCCTGAAGGCCAGAAAAGGGCACCAGACCTCATTACAGATGGTTGTGAGCCACCATGTGGTTGCTGGGAATTGAACTCAGGACCTTTGGAAGAGCCACTTAGCCACTTAACCACTGAGCCATCTCTCCAGCCCCTAATAGCCCTTTTGAATAAGCCAATCATAAAAGTTAAAGAACAACCCCAAGACACCCCTTCCTTCTGCGGTTTTTCCCTTTAAAAATAGCCTGTACCAGACATTCGGGGTCTTACTAGCCTCCTGAATGTTGGAAGACCCTGTCATGACAGAATTAATAAAATCCTCATGCTTTTACATCAGCTGTGATGTGAGCGATGGTCTCTTGGGGCAATTCCTCCTCCTCGGTATTTGGACTCCAAGGTCCAACACTATCAGACAGGCAATACTACAGAGATAAAAACATGGATTTGCTTTCAGATATGGGTTTAAATACCAATTTTAACAGCTAAAAATTTCTAGTCTCGATTTCCTAATCTGTAAAATGGAGCTCCGGAGCCAAATGAAACTTCATGTCAGTGGTACACCCTTTCCACAGCAAGCCCCAGAGATGAACAGCCTTTACCCTGTCATACTCTCTTTCTTTACCTGAACACATAGCTTTATTTTTTGTTTTTGAGAATTTTATACATGCATCCAAGGCATTGTTCATAGTCCCCTCCCAGTCCTTCACCAAACTCCTCCCTACTCCACCCTTCCCATCTTTATGATCTCTCTCCCCTTTTTTTATAGACCACTGGTTCAAATTTGTGTTTCCCATATACGTATGGAATGGGACCATGTACTAGAATATGGTCAACCTACCAGGGGTTAAAGAAAACTGACTCTCCCCCAGAAGTCTTTAACATCACACTGCTGTCATTATTCTCCCCCAATTGCCTTTGAGACAGGGTCTCACTTGGCTGACCTTAAGGAGTCTGGGGCTGGCCTCAAACTCACCGAGATCCTCCTGCCTCTTCCTCCCGAGTACTGGGATTAAAGGCGTGCACCACCACACCTGACTTTGTTCTTACTTTTTTGTTTCATTTTATTTTTCTAAGTGAATGTGAGTTTTTCCTACATGCAAACACATGTACCAAGTGCATAACTAGTACCTGGGGAGGCCATCAGAGGAAGTTAGAACCATTGAACTGGAGTAACTGGTGTTTTAAGCAGCCATGTGGGTGCTGAGAATCCAACCCAGGTCCTCTGAAAGAGCAGCAAGTGATCTTATAACTATAGAACCATCTTTCCAGTCCCCTTGTTTTGTTTTATTATTTTGTTTTGTTTTTGAGACTGAGTTTTATATAGTATGGGATTGCCTGGAACTCACATTATAGCCAAGGCTGGCCTTGAAGTCCTGATCATCCCACTTCAACCTCCCAAGTGCATGTATTACCGGCATTCATCACCACACCTGGCTTCTTAGTCTACTTTCTCTCAATATAACCAGTGTGTTTCCTTTGTTTCGTCTCCTAGCAGAATGCTGTGAAGACAATGTGGGGCTTTGTTTCACTTGTCTTAGCTGCAGATACTAGCACAGTGACTGCATCCACTCCACATCTATTCCTATTTCCCAGTTGGATAACACAGTATAAGTCTGGGTCTAAAATTGCAGCCCCTTGTTCAGGTTTTCATGCTGACTTCTATGAGTAAATGTATGTCGATGAATATAAAATAGCAATACCATGACATAAATCAAATATATAGAAATAGAAATAAATCCTAGTGAAGTAAAAATAATAATAAACTTAAGGAGTGACGGGTTTCATCTTATTAAGCCCTTCCTGAGTCATGGATAAATACTCATAAGCAGTCAGTCAGAAAATTCTGTGTTGTTGAAGTCTGTAGAGGATGACGTATTGTCATTGACGGTAATGAGGAACAACTGAGGATCATGAACTCAAGGCTCAAAATAAACAGCAGTTAATGTCCAGGCTCATGAGATACCAGGTAGCATCGTCGGGTTTCTGTTGCTGTGAGGAGACACCATGAGCACAGCAACTCCTATAAAGGAAAACATTCCATTGAGACTAGCCTACAGCTTCAGAAGCTTAGTCCACTATCTTCATGGCAGGAGGCATGGCAGTGTGCAGGTAGACATGGTGATAGAGAAGTAGATGAGGGTTCTACATCTTGATCCACAGGCAGCAAGAAGTCAACTGTCACTGGATGTGGCTTGAACATATATGAGACCTCAAAGCCAGCCTCCACTTCCTCCAGCAAAGCCACGCCTACTCCACCAAAGCCATAAATCCTAACAGTGCCAACTCTACAGGCCAAGTATTCAAACACATGGTCTATGGGGGCCATTCCTATTCACACCACCACATTCCCATCCCTGGGAGGAGAAAATACTTATAAAAAGAAATGAAAAGATTCTGAGAGGGCTGGAGAGATGGCTCAGAGGTTAAGAGCACTGGCTGCTCTTCCGGAGGTCCTGAGTTCAATTCCCAGCAACACACATGGTGGCTCACAACCATCTATGAGATCTGGTGCCCTCTTCTGGCTGGCAGGCATACATGCAGACATAATAAATAAATAAATAAATAAATTTAAAAAAAAAGATTCTGAGAGTGGTGGCGTGGAAACCATCCTGCTCTGCCTAGTATGCTCAGTGCCCTAAGTTATACACACACACACACACACACACACACACACACACCTATAATCCTAGTACTCAAAATGTAGAAGCAAGAGTCTGAAGTTGGAGGGCCAGCCTGGGCTAACTGACACACTGTCTCCAAGAAACAGTGGAAAACGACAAAGTATTAAGTTCTTATGTTTCTACTGCCAAAATTCCCAGATGAGAAATAACCAAATAAAAAGTTCAAATTAATCATTGCAGCTTTTCAATGAGTTTTTAAAAAAAAGAAAACGCAGTGACAGCAGCTAAAGAAACAGTAGAAGGAGTCATTCTGTTGGGCAATCTTCAATTGTCTTTCTTTCTTTTAAGACATTGTCATTTGCTTTTGCTTAAGGGACTATATGAGACATTCAGAAATTGTCAAGAGACCTTATTTGGGTTGGTGTTAAAGAAACTGTTTCTGATTATTTTCCTCTCTTGAACAGTACTTGCTAGAGATATCAAATGGTTACAGGGGGGAAAAAAGCCATTTATCAGTTCAGACTGTTAAAAAACAAAACAGAAAAAAATAATAATAATAACTCAACCTTTTGACCTGAGTTGAATTTGTTTGCTGGCTGGTCTCAGTAAGTCTTGTTTGTATGTAAAGATATTGTTGTTAGTAATTCATATTTTAATATATTTACCTCTGTTTTCTTTCAAGTAGGTGTCGTAGTTTCAAGAAAAGAAAACAAAGTATCTGTTTGCAAGAAGACATCTGTAGAGCGTTCTTCTCAGACGACTGGGGACACCTGTTGAAAACATCAAATGGGATCCTGTAGGCTTGGAGTGGAGAGTCTTCAGGTCAAAGGTTGCCAGATAGCGTGGATGGTGCTGGGGTTTGGACTGCCCAGGGACTAACCACGTTGTGTCTCACTGAAGCAAAGAACTGGAAGAAACAAGCCTTCCCTGGGAAGAGTCGGTCTGAAGCCTGCCTTGCTTTGGTCAGGAAGCCCAGAGCTTTCTTCCTGTTGGCCAGTCTGGGTGGTGGCGGATCCAGCAAAAGGAAGTGGGGTATTTCTAGGAGCCTACGATGCCCTTTTCCTGAGGAAAGAACAGCATCTGCCCCCGTTTCCTGAAGCCTCTCCTTCAGAGAACACTGGCTCCTTGCCTGTGTTTGGGCCGACATCGTGGCTACTCTGAGCCAGAGAGGAAGGGATAAACTATGGGGTGAATGGTTCACCCTGACAGAAGAACAGAAAGAGGAAGTAGGGAGAAGCCAAGGGAGAAAAGAACATGACTAATGTGTCTTGGAACTTAAAAGGAATATTCTTTTCTCTTCAATTAATTATTCATTCCCATTGATTCTGAGCAGCTTGACCCAATGTGCAGTGTAACCAGATAGAACGCTCTCACACACAGGGCTCATTTTAATAACATGATATCCGCATGGGGCAGTTTGATGATGTTTGATATTAAAAAACCAGTGTTAATTTATCCCCCTTGGGGTTTGAACTCCTCCGGGGAGGTTATAAATAAAAACAAGTTTCATCCCCAAATGAAAATAAAACACAGAAATATCCTTTCAGATAGTATCTCCTGCTGACTTTATAAACTGAAATGAAAACAATATCGCCTTTGGGGACATTTGACCTTCACTGTTTTTTAACCTTTTGAAGAATAAGACTCGGGTTCTGGTGCCAGTTCTTGGAGTTTTTTCAGGTGGATGACCCAACTCACCCAGGAAGTTGGCTTGGGGCAGAAAGTGTGTCACTTCCAAATGCCAAGCTAGCTGAGGCGGGCCCTTGCTGTGGCCTCGACGGCTCTGCGGACTTGAACAGCGCAATGAGTTTGGCATCGACCTGGAGCTCAACAAAGCTTGTGCAGCTCACTGTGTTTCCTTGCGTCGTTCTGAAAGGCGGCGGTTTCTCGGTGTCCTCAAACAGGACTGTGCCAGTTTCACGTTCCTATGACAAAACACCTGAGACCATCAACTTCAAGAGGGACGCGAGGTTGATGTTGCCTCCCAGATCCAGGCGCTTCAGCCGGTGCGTGCTGGATGACACTGCATTTTGGCCTCCTGTATAGCAGGACTTCCTGGTGGAGAGTGAGCCGCCAAGGTGACCACTTCCTCGAAGCTAAGGCTCACAGAGAAAGGAGGGTTCTGGGTCCCAATGTAATGATGTTCATCTAACAATTATAAAGTGCTGTGGAGATTTTTTTAACTTTTATTTTATTATTATCGTGTGTGTGTGTGCATGTGCGCATGTACGTGTCAGAAGGGCAGGCATATGCCATGGCACTCATGTGAAAGTCAGCGAAGATCTATGAGGAATGGGTTCTTCCCTTCAACTTAGAGTTCTGGGGACTGAATTTGGCTCTCCAGTTTGGCAAGGCAAGCTCTTTTAGCCACAGATGACTGTTTCGTTAGGATTAAGTGACCTAACACAGGGCTGATGAATTAGCATCTGCCTGAGAGGTGCAGGGCATGGAACCCGAGTCCCACCCAGCACAGCACAGAACAATAACTCTTTAAACAATGTAGAATTGGACCCTGGCATTACTATATTTTTCCAGGTTTAATGGATTATTGAAAGAGTCAAAGTGGGTGGATGGTGTCCCGGAGAAAAGCACTAGAGGATAAAGTCTGGGCCCCGAGTCAGCTCCCCGCAGTGCACTGCCCAGGCCTCCTGGTGTGCACTGTAGTTGCGCAATGGGGCTAGGGAAGGTATGGGGCTGCCAAGTCCTGACTTGGTTAGCTGCTGGTCTTGAATTAAGTCAAATAACAAATCTGAGGTTCAGCCCCCTCCCCGGATGGATAATCGGAGCAGGTACGTTTCCAGCCTTGTCGGCACATTCTGCCACCTCGATTCTGCCACCTGGATCAGCTGTGCTGTTTGTTTCCCTGCTTTCCACGGAGCCTCTGCCTGGCCACTAACCTAATCTGCCCTCCCTGCAAAGCGACGTGACCTGATGGCCCAACCGGGAAGTCCAATTCAGCGTCATTTCGTTCCCGACGTGACAGGCGGCACCCTTTCTCCCCACAGCTTCTTACATCGAAATGCATGGCTTGATGGTTTCGTTCCCACAAGGCTTTGCACGGTGGCTAATTAACGTCTGGCACCCACCCTGCCACTGAGTCCCTTTTTCCTTTCACCCCGCCCACCCCGCCGCATTCTGCTTCTGAACACACTGCTTTCATCATCGTCACGCCACATGTTAACCACTTACAGATGACAGCCCATATATAAAATCCAAACCACAGAGCGTTCCCTGTGCTCTTTCCCCGGTCCCAAGTCGCTCTCTCAACCGAGACTGGCTGGCTACCCTTGTCGTTCTTGTACCATCCGTCATGCCCTTTCTCCACAGCCAACTGAGTTGGATCGCTCCCAGAGTCCAGAGCAAACAAGACCCCTTCTGGCTCGCACTTTGTTTGAGGTACTCCCTCTACCCTTTCGAAACCTCAGCGAACACTCGGACACGTGAGCGTTCAGCAAGCATCCACAAAGTACTTCATGTATGGGGTGATGTTCCAGCCTCATGTCAGCCCATGGGGATGGTGCTACCTGGCTAGGCATCGTGGTTCATGATTTTAATGGGCAGAGGCAGGAGAATTGGGCTGGAGAGATGGCCCAGTGGTTAAGAGCACTGACTGCTTGTCCAGAGGACTTGGGTTCAATTCCCAGCAACCATATGGCAGCTAACAACTGTCTGTAACTCAAACACCCATGGCAAAACACCAATGTATATAAAATAAGAATAAAGGAATTTAAAAAGAGAGAGAGGGGATTTTTATGAGTCTGAAGCCCTCTTATGCTAGCTACCCAGTGTGTCCTAGGCCTACCCAAACAATGCCTCAGCCAGTGAGCTCGAGCATGGCCTCAGAGAACAATTTCCAGACATGGGGCGTGAGCCCATGTCAGACAATACACATTTACTCAGGACTTCACTCGCTCCAAACACTATGTTTTTTTTTGGGGGGGGGGGGGGTTTTTTTGGGGTTTTTTTTTTTTTTTTTTTTTGCTTTTCCTTCTTGGTTTTGGAGGGTGGGCGGTGGTGAGATCTCATTCTGTAATCTAGTCTGACCTGAAACTCACCCTGTAGCCCATGCTTGCCTCAAACTTGTGTGGTGATCTTCCTGCTTTAGCCTCCCAATGGTGGGATTAAAGGGAGGAGCCACTACAGCCAGCTCTGACCCTTTACTTCCTAAGAAAGATTAAGTAAATAATTAGAAACTGCGGACATCCCAGTGAAGTCATTCAGAATCACGGAGAAGATGCCTGGATCACAGCGCTCATTGCTGAGACAGAATACCAGAGCCCAGCAGCTTTAGGAGGGAAGGGCTTGTAACGACTTACAGTTCAAGGACAGTCAGGGAAGTGGAAGTGTGACAACAGGAGGCAGCAGTAGGTGGTCACTGTGTACCAAAGTCAGGAAGCAGTGATGAGAGCAGGTGTCCCTCTGGCTGTCTCCTTTGTATTCAACCCAGGACCACAGTCCGTAAGGTGGTGTTGCCCATTTTCAGGGTGGGTTTTCCATGTTGAATTGAACAGGACACGCCCTCACTGACACACACAGCCACGTGCTGCCATGGTGACTCTAAATCCTGTCAAGCTGACACTGAAGGTTCCCTGTCTACAGAAGACAAGAGTGAAGCACAAGCCATGGATTCTTTTTCTAGAAACAGCCACCAGTATACAAAACCACCTGAGATACCAAATGCCTTGCTTAGCTCTATGATGTCCACAGGCTTTTGGAACCTTAGCTAAGAACCGTGGCTTGAGTAGCATCTTACAGCACTTACTGGGACTTTAAAGTTAGTGTGGTTGCAGTAAGGGGCACACTCTAGGAGAACTACCCCTTGGGACAACTACTGCATCTAAGTAGTTTTCGCTTGGCCTCGCCTTGGAGACAGCAAAGCAGCAAGATCCAGGCACTGTCTCCCCTAGACCATCACGCTGCTATCTGAGGTTTCTAGATAAGCAACTATTACCAGCTCTACTCACGGGTGCCAAATGACAAATATCAGTAATGACCTGGAACCAGACCACCTTCGTCTGGTTGACCTAACTCATAGGCACCACACCGTAAAGTGCAGACTGATTAATGTCTAACGGGGAGGATTTATTAAAATACAACAACAAGTCAGTCTCAGACAGGAGGTGTTTCATCAGAGAAGGCAGCCTGACTGTGTAAACTAACGTTTTAGACTTGATGCATAAAACAGTGAGATCATCACCACCGAGGACGGCAGAACCAACTCGCACGGAGTTACTCGGATGAGTCAAAGAAGTGGGACCTCCATCCATTCCCAGGGGGGCACAAAAGGCTTCTTTGTAATTGACTTTGTTCTGGAAGAAGAAATAGCTTATTTACAGGGAAGTTTCTCTTCCATGGTGCAAACATGAGAGAAGAGAAAAATGACACTTTCTCAGATTTCATTCTGATTGGCTTCACTGCTTGAGAAAACGGTTTTTATGTTTTTAATCTTTGAATTGGCTTCCATGGTTTGAAGCTTCTTGGAGCCTGCTACTATGATGAAAATGTTACTGAGGAGAACTCCAGAAGAAAGCAAGAAAGAATTAGCTCAATGTGTACTTATGAAGATCGCGGTCCATTTCTGCTTTTTTGGGTATAAACCAAAGTAATATTACACACACACAAAAAAAAAAAGTCACTGTTTTCCAGAAAAATCACCAAAGAGATTGCATCAGTCTGCTGACACAGTAGGAGAGGGTGTAAGTGTGGTGGCTGTGATTCCAAGGCAACCCCATTTCATCTACTGTGACGACAGTGATAACACACCCAAGTGTCTGAAATTCGGAAGAAACCTCTCTTTGCATCATTCTGCATGCCTCAGGGCCCATCCTTCCACATGGACAGATCTCACTAAAACTATTGCAGTGGCTCATGGGGCCAGGGTACAACAGGAAAAGAACAAAGCTAAGAGAAGCATCTTCTCTGGTTCTCCCCTGCAGCTAGTTGTGACCATGCCCTCGGAAGGAAGGTGCTGGATGCAGGAGGTAGGTGAAGAAGGTGAGATGGGAAGGAGACGGGAACACCATCTCTAGCCCATCTTTGGCTGTTCCTGACTTGTCAGCTCAGCCATATGGAAGTGAAAAGCCTAAGCCTTCTCCAAGCATTGGTTGTTGGGCACAGAATGTAAGTAGTGTCAAGTGTTGCAAGGAGTGCGGCCCCTTGTTCCGACCGCCCGGCTAGCTTACACCCAAAATAATCACACAGAAACTGTATTAATTAAAACACTGCTTGGCCGTTAGCTCTAGCCTCCTGTTGGCTAACTCTCATATCTTGATTTAACCCATTTCTATTCATCTGCGTTCACCACAAGGTTGTAGCTTACCGGGAAAGATTTAGAATGTCTGACCTAGTGTCTCCGTGGCGGCTCTCTGACTCTGCTTTCTTCCTCCCAGAATTTAGTTCTGTCTTCTCTGCCTACCTAACTTCTGCCCTATCAGGCCAAGCAGTTTCTTTATTGATTAACCAATGAAAGCAACATATAAACAGAAGGACCTCCTACACGAGTCAAGCCCACTGTTCAAGCACTTACATCTTCCCCCTCCATGAAACACAATCTGAGTAGCATAGATGGAGTGTTATCATAGTCACCTTAAGGAGGTGTACTCCTACCTACAAACACCTGTTGAGTAAGATAACAGGAACTCACTTATAGCCATAACTAACCTTTTTTTTTCCCATTTAACCCCAGTTCTAGCCCTAAGATGCCTTACTCCTTGATAGAATGGAAATTACATCTGAGAATCAAAATCTTTAAGAGCCAGGAGATGATAATGCGTGCCTTTAATCCCAGCACTTGGGAGATGGAGCAAGCAGATCACTGTGAGTTCAAGGCCAGCCTGGTCTACAAAGTGAGTTCCAGTATAACCAGGGCTGTTACACAGAAAATCCCTGTCTCAGAAATAAAAAAAAAAAAATCAAGAACTGTAGACTGCCAGAAAAAAATTTTAAAATGTTGGACAACTTTCAAGTTGTTCAACAGTAATTAACCCAGGGCCCAGAAGTCTGGGCCGTTGAAAGGAGTATTGGCTGTAAGATTATGACCCAGATAAGTTCAGCTCAATGATGATAAAATCATGTGATAGAGACTTACTCGGTGCTTAGAGTAGAATTTCAGAGACGGAACTTTGGACAAAGGCTTTAAGATGACAGTGTACTGAGTGAATAAGTCATTCACAGAGGTTAGTATGCTCTGGCTTTGTTTGCAGGTGGCCCCCAGGGAAGTCATTCACGGATATGGAAAGTGCAGCTGTGGCTGCCAGGAGCTTGAGAAAGGTGAATGAACAGTTGCTTGCTTCCGAGTTTCAGTGTGCGAAGCAAAGAGCCCAGAGATGAACTGCGTAACAGTGAGGGTGTGTTGGATACCAATGGACCACTTCAAGTAGTTAATGGCAGGGTGGGTATGCAGCTCGGTGGAAGAACATTGGTCTGGTAGGCAGAAAACCCGGGGTTCAAATCTCAGCACTCAACAGCTAAAAGTTGACAGTAAACTTTGTGTGTGCCCAGTGGATCATTTTCTTGTAGATGTAAAAGAGAAGCAGTGGGCGGGGGGCTGGGGGAAGATGGAAGGAAAGGAGGAAGAGAAAGGTTTCTGATGGCAGCTTACAGAAATCAACTCCTCTCAGTTTTCCCGAAGCACATAGAACACACCCAGCTGCCCAACAAGGGCAGAGTCAACCAGGCTGCGGATTTGACTTCTGAATGCAGCCCCTTGGCCTGCTTGGCCATCATGACGAAACAAATCTGACTTTCTACTCCAATTTCTGAGAATTCCCTATTAGTCATCTCAGTCCAATTAGTCTTACCCAGTCCTGTCTCCTGGCTTCATTCACAGAACCTCAGTACGAAAGACATCAGAGCTCATCTTGGCCAACTGTCTATCACAGGCCTCACTCTACTTTCCACAGTTGTTTGTTAAGATAACCTGAGCTTTTTAAAAAATAAATAATAATAATGCCTCACCCTGTATGTAACTCAGCTGAGCCTGAAACAGGCTCTATTTCTTTCTTAGGTGAACTTCTGCTCCTTTCTCATGTTAGACTCAAAGAACTATTTTCATTTAACTTGTTTTTCAAAGAGCTGAGCCATCTCAGCTTTTACCAAGCCTAATGGTCTAATGGCCTAATGGCCTAATGGCTTGAGCTCTAACCACGGGATCCACACTGTAAAAGAAAACTACTGATGTCACAAAGCTGGCCTCTGACCTCCACACGCATGCCATAGCACGTGCGTGCACGCTCACATAGCTTCAAGAAAAATTTTTGCATATTAAAAATGTGAGTTTCTCTCTCTTTCTCTATGTGTGTGTGTGTGTGTGTGTGTGCGTCTCTCTCTCTCTCTCT
>JABTXL010003523.1:25759331-25782321 GCA_025134845.1 Neodon shergylaensis | reverse complement strand
GTGTGTGTGCATGTGTGTGTGTGTGTATGTGCGTGCGTCTCTGTGTGTGTGTGTGTGTCTCTCTCTGTGTGCGTGTGTGTGTGCATGTGTGTGTGTGTGTGTGTCTCTGTGTGTGTGTGCATGTGTGTGTGTGCGTGTGTGTGTGTGCGTGTGTGTGTGTGTGTGTGTGTGTGCATGCTCCCCTGGAAATGTGGCTCAGAGATAGAATGCTTGCTTTGTGTGTATAAGGCTCTGGTTTCAGATCATGGCATTGCTGGGGCGGGGGAACCTCTCAGAGAAAAAAAGTGAAAAAGAAAAGAAATAAACCACAGTAATTTAAATTCAAAATTAAGTTTCCTCATTCATTAATTATACTAATCATATTTTAAAGCAATATTTAAGTACAGTTACAAAACATTAAGTCCAGAGCAATTCCACCTTTGTTATGATATGTCTATATACACAGAAAAGTTCCCAACATAAAAATAATTGGTTTATTTGGAAGTAAAGTTAGGGAACAACTTATTTGTTGTTTTGGATTTTCTAGTTTTTAGTCAATTAAGTTTCATTCTTCCTTAATGAGGAAATAAAGTATAAAGTAGGTTTTGGTTTTTTTAGTATCTTTTTTATTAATTTTATTGCGCTATACATTAGTGCTATGAACTTTTCTCTTAACACTGCTTTCATTGTGTCCCATAAATTTGGGTATGTTGTGTGGTCATTTTCATTGAATTTTAGGAAGTCTTGAATTTCTCGCTTTATTTCTCCCTTTACCCATTGATGATTCAGGTGAGCATTGTTTAATTTCCATGTGTTTATGGGCTTTCTGGAATTGGTGTTGCTATTGAATTCTAATTTTAAGCCATGGTGATCTGATAAGATGCATGGGGTTATTCCAAATTTTTTTTTATCTGTTGAGGTTTGCTTTGTTACCTAGCATGTGGTCAGTTTTTGAGAAGGTTCCATGAGGTGCTGAGAAGAAAGCATATTCTTTTCTATTTGAATGGAATATTCTATAGATGTCTGTTAAGTCCATTTGAGTTATAACATCTGTTAGTTCCCTTATTTCTCTGTTAATTTTTTTGTCTGACTGACCTGTCCAGTGGTAAGAGTGGATTGTTGAAATCTCACACTATTAGTGTGTGGGGTTTAATATATGATTTAAGCTTTAGAAGTGTTTCTTTTACATATGAGGGTGCCTTTGTATTTGGAGCATAGATGTTCAGTATTGAGATTTCCTCTTGATGGAGTTTCCCTGTGACTAATATGAAATGTCCTTCTTTGTCTTTTTTGATTGATGTTAGTTTGAAGTCTATTTTGTTAGATATTAGCATAGCTACACCAGCTTGTTTCTTAGGTTCATTTGATTGGAAAGTTTTTTCCCAACCCTTTATTCTGAGGCAATGTCTGTCTTTGAGGTTGAGATATGCTTCTTGTATGCAGAAAACGGGTGGATTCTGTTTTTTATCCAATCTGTTAGCCTGTGTCTTTTTATAGGTGATTTGAGTCCATTTATATTAAGAGATATTAATGACCAGTGATTGCTATCTCCTGTTAATTTAGTTTTCATTGTTTGTGATGTTAATTTGTATGCTTTTCCCTCCTTTGGGATTTGCTGCTGTGAGATCAATTGTCTGTGTTTTTGTTAATGTAGCCAACTTCTTTGGGATGGAGTTTTCCTTCTAGTACTTTGTATAGGGCTGGGTTTGTGACTAGGTGTTGGTTAAATCTGGTTTTGTTGTGGAATAGAACTTGTTTTGTTCTTCAATGGTGATTGAAAGTTTTGCTGGGTATAATAGTCTGGGCTGGCATCCGTGGTCTCTTAGTGTCTGCATAATGCTTGACCGGGATGCTCTGTCTTTCATTGCGTCCATTGAGAAGTCAGGTATAGTTCTGATAGGTCTGCCTATATATGTTACTTGGCCTTTTGGCCTTTTTCCTTTATGTTTTTTCTTTATTCTGTATGCTTAGTGTTTTGATTATTATATGGCGAGGGGACTTTTTTTTATTCAGTGTATTTGGTGTTCTCTAAGCTTTTGTATTATCATAGGCATATCTTTCTTTAGACTGGGAAAGTTTTCTTCTACAATTTTGTTAAATATATTTTCTGTGTTTTTGAGTTGAACTTCTCCTTCTTCTATACATATTATTCTTAGGTTTGGTCCCATATTTCCTGGATATTTTGTGTTAAGCTTTTGTTAGATTTAATGTTTTCTTTGACTGATGAGTCTCTTTCCTCTATTGTATCTTCAGTGCTTGAGATTCTCTCTTCCATCTCTTTTATTCTGCTGTTTATGCTTGCATTTGTGGTTCCTGAATATTTTCTTGTGATTTCTATTTTTATAATTCCCTCAGGTTGTGTTTTCTTTATTGTCTCTATTTCAGGTTTCAAGTCTTGAACAGTTTCTTTCATACGTTTGATTACTTTTTCTTGGTTTTCTTTAAGGGATTTGTTGATGTCTTCCAATTTTTTGTTTGTCTTTTCCCCCATTTCTTTGATTTAAGGGCCTCAAACATTCTTCTGCTTCATCTATATTTGACTGTTCAAGTCTTGCTGTTGTAGGGTCACTGGTTTTTCCTGGTGTCATGTTGCTCTTTGTGGTGTTGCATGTGTTCTTACCTTGTCTACCCATCTTTTCTTCTGATTGGTGTAGTTGGGGCTGTCTGTGACTCTGGTGGTCAATCTTCCAGGTACTAGTGGATCCAAATCTCAGATGGTAGCTCCTTGTGGTGCAGTCAGGGCCACAGTTCCAGTCACCCTATTGGTTATTCCATATTCCTAGAGGTCGCTTGGCACTCCTGGGGTTTGCTCTGCTCCTGTGGAATTTGCTGTCTCAGGCCTGCTCTGGTCTAGATCACAGGCTCAATCTTGTTTCTGTAAATGTCCTTTTATCTTGGTCTGTTTCTGCAGAAGTCCCTGGCTTGGGTTTGGTCCTGCAAGGGTCTCTGGCTCCTGTCTACTCCCTCAGAGCTCTCAGTCTTGTGCGCCCAGACCCACAGCGGTCCTGGCTCAGGCTCGGAGGTCCCAGACTCATGCCCAAACACGCAGAGGTCTCTGGTCTAAAATATGTTTATTTATATAAATGAATAGGCTTATGGTTCTAAATAGTTACCAAGTCTCTCTCTGTGTCTCTCTGTCTCTCTGTCTCTCTCTCTCTCTCTCTCTCTCTCTCTCTATATATATATATATATATATATATATATATATTTGTTTGTATGTGATATATATATATATATACACACATTCTAAGAGGAAATTCTGAGAATTATATTAACAGTGTGCAAAGGAGGTTAGTGACTGAATGGGATACTTCACCTGTAAGGTTTGTTTTCTATGGGCTTGGGGTTTTGAAACAAAATATATATTGCTGGCCTGGACTGCTGATCCTCCACCTCTTTGTTGGAATTTCAGGGATGTGCCACCATACCTGACCTTCGCCTGTATTTTGGACTATGAACTCACCAAGTTTTTGAGAAAAGTGAGAAGAGAATAAAGTTTTGGAGAAGAAGGCAGCCCCCCCCAGACAAGGTGGAGAATATAGGCTGACATCAACTCGTGAAGTCTGAAACTTAATTCTGAAGGATTTTAAGAAAGTAGTTGCACAGGCACATAGAATGCTAGCACTGGAGAACCTCAGGCAAGACAATCTGGGTTCAAGGACAGCCTGGGCTTCATAAAGAGGCTCTGCGTCAAAAGAAAGAAGAAGGAAAAGGAGAAAGAGGAGCTTCATGTTATTGAAAGATTTTAACAAATAGCAATACTCTCTGACTTACATGCAGGAAGAGCATCCATGTTGTAGAGTAATAATCGAAAGGAAGAAATGAGGGGGCTGGAGACATGGCTTGGAGGCCAAGAGCATTGGCTGCTCTTCCAGAGATCCTGAGTTCAATTCCCAGCAACCACATGGTGGTTCACAACAATCTGTAATGAGACCGGGTGCCCTCTTCTGGCTTGCAGGCAAACATGCAGGCAGAACGCTGAATATATGATAAATAAATCTTAAAAATAATAAAGAAAGGAAGAAATGAAGGCAGACTAGCCAGAGGATACCAAGAAGCTGAGAGATTTGAGAAGGAAAGGTAGAGTTGAGGGATGGTTAGAGTAGGCTTGGGAGTCAATTTTGGGAGGCTAGAGAACTGGTAAATTGTCAGAGCATAAAATACTTGAGTTAATAATTAATTTATGGATAAATGAATGAAAAAGAAGTATCTAAGATCACTGTCAGTTCCTGGTGTTTCTGGTACTATTGCCATCACATGGGCTCAAGAAGAGAAGAAGGTTTGGGGAGAATGGATGTCGGGCGTGTGCTGGATAAACAAGTGGCTGTATCTCACAGGATAGAACTAAGATTCCAAGACCTGATGGAAAGAACTGCACACAAGCATCCCTCAACCTTCCACAGAAGGATGAGGAGATTACAGAGAGCAAAGACACAAGAAAAACTGATCTGGACAAATTCTCCGAGAACCTGAGTTCGTTGTGTGACTAGAAAAGGCCTAAGAGAAAACTATGAACACTTAAATGGGCAGGGAGCGACTCAGAGGCCACACAAGGAGTATGCATGGCAACAGCCATAAAGCAGCAGCAACAGCCACAGTGACTCTAGCTACAATTCACCATGAATAACTGCATGCCAGAGAGGCATGGTCAGCATTTGGCCTGAAAACCACAACAGAGATGAGATTTTCTTATCTGCATTTCATTTAAGAGAAGACAGATATATGGTATTGGGTCAGGCAGCCAATGGCAGAGAGGAGAATCCAGACCACCCCTGCAAGTGACTACTGGGTTACTGTTTCATTTACTGTTAGGGAATAGTGAATCATTGCCCCTCTTTCACAGAAAAAGTCTGATGAGATATCTCTGCATAACGAGTCTTTCTCTGTGCCTCTAGCTCCCAAATAACAACAGGGAGACTTATTATTAATTATGAAAGTTTGGCCCTAGCTTTGGCTTGTCCCACTAGTTCTTGTCACTTAAATTAGTTTTAGTCTATGTTTTTTCGAGTGGCCCGTTACCTCATCTCTCCTACTACTCAAGTTGTTTTCACTGTGTCTGGGTCATGACTCTGCCTTTCTTCTTCCCCAAGTCCTTGCTGTCCTCCAGAAGTCCTGCTTAACCTCTTCCTGCCTAGATATTGGATATTCAGCTCTTTATTAAACCAATCCCAGTGATACACCTTCACACAATCTAAAGGAATATTCCACAACATCTCTGAACACTCTGAAGATGAGAAACCTAGAGAAAAAAAATAGTAGTAAGCATTTTCACCCCTGGGTAATTAGCTCATTTTCCTATTAGAAGATGAATAAAATATTAATGAAAAACAAGGAATCAATATAACTTTTGGTATCTTTATCAGAGCAGGGAGAGACACAGTTTTAAGGAGGAAGAATATAGGATATTGTGATTCGTTGAAGTAAAACTAAAATACAAAAAGTGGTCAGCAGACTCCAGATTCCTGTGACAGATGCTGTCAGGCACAGAAGGAAGATAACTTGGCTATTGTTCTGCAGTAAGGAACAAGACAACAGCTAAACGGAGTTAAGCAAGGGAAAGCTTCACAGAGTTGGGCGAAGATGAAGCATGCTTAGATGCATTTGTGAAGGAGACAAGGTAGCCAAGGATGATGGGACCGCTCTGGAGCAAAGATGAAGGATTAATTAGCCCCAAGAAGAGGAGGAGTACGTGAAAAGCACATGTGCACACACACATACTATAAATCGAAGACAAATTAAAAAGTCGAAATCAAATAGGAGTCTCCAAATCCCATCCGTGTCCAGCACAGGTAGGGAACAATGCGTGGGAGCTAAGAGCTCTCGACAAGGCAAGGGCTGCAGGCAAACTTGACTGCGCACCCATATAGAAAGATGTGTTTAAGACCAGTTGTGGCCGGGCAATGGTGGCTCACGTCTTAATCCCAGGGAGGGAGAGGACTAACTTTCACAAGTCACACACACACACACACGCGTGCGCGCACGCACACACACACACACTTTTTCGTTTTGTTGGAGTTTGTTTTTAAAGACAGGGTCTCACTATATGACCTTGGTTGTAGCGCACCTCGCCCGTCTGCGCTCTCTGCGCTACCACACAGTTCGTGAACCGGGCAAAGGGCTGGAGATTGAGACACACAGACACACAGGCAGAGACACAGGTCATCCTTGATGCCAGAATGCCCCAAGAATGCCCCCTTTATTGTGCCCAGGGGCAGCTTATATAGGGATAACCATGCCCCAGCCAAACGCACCAGAAACCATTCCCCTGCCATCAGGAACTCCTGAGGGTCTCGTGCTCAGAGCAGCTGTGGGCACTCAGATCAGGGGAAAACAAGTTGTTTACAAGAAATTCAGGTTCTGGGGGGTTCACTGCTCCCAACACTTGGTTGGCCTAGAACTAGCTACTACCTCGGGCTGACCTCAGCTCATATAGATCCACCCACTCTGCCTCCCAAACGCTGGGATTAAAGGTGTGTACCAACACACCTGACCAGCGCAATAAATTTAAGTTTTAAATAAATGAACAAAGATAGGTGAATATTACTAAGACAAACAAAAAATTCAATCACACAATGATACCCTCCTCTGGGTACTCCCACAGGAGAGCAGGTTTGGTCTGTGAGATCAGCGGCACAGAGCAGAAATGAGCAGATGGCACTTCTCAGATTACATCATAAGAGACTGACCTCACTCTCTTGCTCCTCTGTTGTGTGTGTGTGTGTGTGTGTGTGTGTGTGTGTACATGTTTATCTGTGTTTCTCTCTCTCCTCTCTGTCTCTTCTCTCTGTCCTTTGTCCGTGTGTGTGTGTGTGTGTGTTCTCTCCTCTCTGGTCTTCTCTTCTCTTTTCTTTTCTCTCCCCCCCTCCCTTTCCCTCTCGCTCTCTCTCTCTCTCCTCTAGGGAAGTCAGTTGTCTTGGGAGGATACTCAAGCATCCAAGGGAAAGCCCCACTGGCAAAGAACAGAGTCTCCTAAGCTATGGCCTATGAGGAATCTATGCTAGTTAGTCACTCTGTGCGTGTGTGCGTAAGCTTGGAAGTGGGCTGTGCTGGCCAACTTCTGCTCTGAGATGGCTCCAGCCTCCACCTATGATGTCATCAGAGATTGTGAGCCAGAACCACCCATCCGTACCAGTCTTGCGTTTCTGGCCTTGAAGACTGTACAAAATAATAAGTGTGAGTTGTTGAAAGCTACCGTGTTTCAGAGAATAATTTTAAGATCGTGATAAATAACTAACGGAATTCTGTTATCCAAAAAATGTACAAAAAATTTTACAGGCCTAAATTTCCAAGGTCCATCTGAATATTTACAATATATATAAGGTGTCGTGTGCGATTCAAAAAAAGGGGGGGGAGTTACTTCTCATTGCCAAAATTGTTCGCCTGGGTTCTGTAGAAAGAGCAGAGGGCGACCCATGAGCTAGCACTCATCCATGTCCCATTGTCCACTACCTGTGCCACCACGCTGAAGGGACGGCCCTGCTCATCACGAGAGGCAGGCGGGAAGATGATGTTTGTTCACACACATCACTTAACACGCACAAGTGCCTTGGAAACCATTTCGTCTCCCAGGCTGCGCGCCTACCAGGCACCTCATTATTTCAAGGGTCTTGCCAAGGGCTCTTACAGGCACAGATTCGGCCTTTGCTATTTGCTGCCTTCTTTTGGATTGCTTTGTTTGTTTTGTTCTGGTTTGGTTTTCCTCCTAGAGAACTGTGTTAGTTTTAGGATTGCTGGCATAAAACATCCAACGCAAACAACTGAAAGGAGACAGGGTTCCTTTTGGCACTGGGTTCAGAAGGTTTGGCCTATAGCTGCTCGGCCCCGGGGTACCCCAACAGGGATGCTGGCTGTGGGAGCTTGTATAGAGGCAGCTTCTTCACCTCAGGGCAGGTGGGAAGCAGAAACAGGAAGGGTCAGAGATAAAATGCCCCTGAGGACCAGCCCTCACACCAAACACTTCCTGCAGCTAGCCCACACCCCCTAAAGTCTCCACGTCCTCCAGGAATAGCCCCACCTGCTGGAGAGCAAAGCTGACCATGAGCCTAGGGGGACATTTCACTCAGAAGCCTCAACAGGAAGGGATCAAAAACAAGGGTTCACACTGGGCGGGGGCGGGGGGGGGGTGATGCACACCTTTAATCTCAGTCCTCAGGAGACAGAGGCAGGACGACTATCCTAAGTCCAAGGCTGCCTGGTCTACACATTCAGTTCACACTGGGCGGTGGTGGTGCGCACCTTCAATCTCAGCCCTCAGGAGACAGAAGCAGGATTATTCTAAATCCAAGGCTGCCTGGTCTACGCGTCCAGTTCTGCTCCCAGGCCAGCCACAGGTACACACAGACTCTGTCTCAAAAGCAAGCAACCAAACACAAGTTCCATATCCTGAGGGAAGTGTAGGCCAGCTACTGAAACAACATCTTAAAGCAAACTAAAAAACAATGTAAACAGAAAAACAAAAATTTGAATTACTTCCTTTGCTACACATATCTGAAAAAAAAATTTGAATTGCCACTGATTTTTTTTTTATCCAAATAATACTACTACTAAAGGCTAAAAGCTAATGTTGTTGTCTTAGAGTTTCTATTGCTATCACGGAACACCATGATCAAAAGGAAAGTTTGAGAGGAAAAGGTTTATTTGATTTATACATCCATATCACTGTTCATTACTTAAAGAAGTCAGGAGAGGAACTCAGACAGGGCAGGACCCGGAGGCAGGCACTGATGTAGAGGCCATGGAGGGGAGCTGCTTACTGGCTTCTACCCATGGCTTGCTCAACCTGCCTTCTTATAGAACCCAGTGATGGTATTCAGGCATCTGTACTGGCCTGCCCTTGGGGTCCTGACAGGGTCCTCAGCCTCAGCCACTAAGAGCACCCCATGTGCACATTTGCTACGCTCCTTTTTAACAAGTGAGCCTTGCCCCCCTCCCATGTCTTTCTCCTCTCTCTCTCTCTCTCTCTCTCTCCCTCCCTCCCTCTCTCTCTTTCTCTTTTCCACCACTCTTGTCCCCAGGGACCAGTCTCTGCCCCTTCTCTCTCCTCTTCCAATAAACCTCCCCCCATGAGCCCTGTTGTATGGTATGACTTCTCTTTGCGGTGTTTAAATAAATTACAACACCCAGAACCAGCAGCCCAGGGATGGCATCATCCACCATGGGCTAGGCCCTCCCCATTGATCACTAAATGAAAAAATTCCATAGCTCAATCTCAAGGAAGCATTTATTTCCTCAGCTGTGTTTCCTTCTTCTGATGACTCTAACCTGTGTCAAGTTGACACACAAGATCAACTAATACAAAAGTAAAATCTTTAAAGTGCGGGGAATATTGGCTGTACTTTCTTCAGTGGTATAGCCACTGCTATTTTGTCCATGCTCCAGAAACTAATTCACTACCCATGCTCATACAAGCAAACCTAGTTCAAATAGTATGAGCCTTGCTAGGCTCGAGAAGGAGTCAGTGGGAATGGGAGGGGATAAGAGAGAGTTGTGGAGGAGGGGTGAAGAGGTGCAAAATATGTAATGTATGAAATTGATAAAAAATAATAGATTTCTTAATACAGGGGGAAGACAAAAATTTCAGAAATGGGAAATTAAAAACACACCTTGAGCTGGGCGGTGGTGGCACACGCCTTTAATCCCAGCACTCAGGAGGCAGAGGCTGGCGGATCTCTGTGAGTTCAAAGCAAGTCTTAAACTACAGAGATAGTTCCAGGACAGGCTTCAAAGCTAAGCTGCAGAGAAACCCTGTCTCAAAAGCAAAAAAAAAAAAAAAAAAAAAAAAAAAAAACAAAATAAACAACAACCAAAAAAAAACCACACCTTGAATATCTATTTTGAAGAAAAAATTAAGACATAAAATTATTTCATGTTTAATTATGTGCATATGTGTGTGTGCATGATTGCAGGTGTCGATGGAAACAGGTGCAGGATCACCCTTGCAGCCCAAATCAGGCAAAACACTTAGCCAGCTCACATATTTGTGATCTCGCGATTTCTGCCTGTTAATAATCACTTAAGCACCTCTTGAAGGTGCCACCTCCTCTTTTGATGTATTTGTATATCAGTTAATGTTTGTACTTTATGTATATTAAGTACATATAAGTAATATATGTATATTACTTACTGAAACTTGTTTTTGAGATCTGAGTATGAGACTTAGTATTTGAGATTTTAGTATTTTATGGGCAGGTGTTTGCCTGCGTATACCTCTGTGCACATGTGTGCAGTGCCTGCAGAGGCCAGAGGAGGGCGTCATGTCCCCTGGAACGATTGCGAATCACCTGACATGGGCGCTGGGAACTGAATGGAGGTCCTCTAGAAAAGCAACCAGCGCTCTTAACTGCTCAGCCATTTCAGCCCTGTGAACCCACTTCTTGACACATGACATTCTATTTATAACTAATACTTTTAGTTCCCACTACTATTGCAATGGCAGCAACTTTCCATGTGGCTTTTGCAGAACGGACACTCAACCCACAGCAGAGTATCTGCTGTTCAGGATGGTGAGGAGGTAGAAACAGTCAGTGTCTTGATTTGTCAAAACTCATTGAACTGAGCACCCACTAGACGCTCAGCCAGTAAAGGTGTTCTCTACCAAGCCTGATGCACAAGCTGGATCCCTAGAACCCACATGATGGAAGGAAAGAACCAGCCCCCAAAAGTTGTCCTCTGACCTCTCCATGCACCGTGGCACACACACAATATAAGTAAATAAATACAAAGAGAAGAATAGTTTAACTCATTAAGTTGAACATGCAATGTCTGTATATATCCCTGTATATAAAACCCTGCCTTTATCCCCAGCATTCAAGAGGCAGAGGCAGGCAGATATCTGTTTGAGGCCAGCTTGGTCTGCAGTACAAGATTCAGGACAGTCAAGGCTATTACACAGAGAAACCCTTTCTCAAAAAAAAAAAGTAAAGTAAATAAACGCACATACATATATTCATATATATATATATAAAGTGATAATAAAAAGAAGTCTATGCAGAGCAAGCTGATTGGATTTCTTAAAAATAGAAGTTGGACTTTCAACACTGAATTGTTTTCAGTCAATGTCAAAAAAGTTAGACATAAGCCGGGAGGTAGTGGTGCACGCCTTTAATCCCAGCACTCGGGAGGCAGAGGCAGGCGGATCTCTGTGAGTTTGAGGCCAGCCTGGTCTACAAGAGCTAGTTCCAGGACAGGCTCCAAAGCCACAGAGAAACCCTGTCTCGAAAAAACAAAAAAAAAAAAGAAAGGCCAAAAAAAAAAAAAAGTTAGACCTATGGGTCCTCCCATCACCTCCTCCCTATACGGGAGCCTAGACATGGAGGGGAATAAGCGAAAAGGAGGCTGAATCACAGAGACAAGCTATGAAAGCTGTGGTTTGCGGGGGGGGATCTCTCCTTATGGGGCTCTTCCTGTGCTGGCACAGTGTGGGAACACCTCATTTCGTAGCTGAGGATCAGTGTTACTCATAGGGTGTTTGGCTAGATCTCTGGGAAGGAACTGGAAGACAGGATTAATAAAAGTATGAGAAACCTAATAATAATTTTTACCTCAGAAGAAAATATAGCAGATTCCTATGACATCATGTCTGACTAAAATATAGGAATGGGAAAAAGGAGACAGATTTTTTTCACAAATAATAAACGGCACCAGCCAACTCCCAAGTAGAATAAAACGTTATTTTCCTCTACCTTCTCGCTGCTATAAATAGAAGTCACATGGGCACAGAGCCCACACGGGCAGAAAGGAGGTCCATACATCTTGAAGGAATGTTGTCTTCATTTCACTGAAGTCTAAAATCACTTCCAGAAATAAAATTCTTAACCGTTTTCTTTTTCCTTCCTCTTTGTCCTAATTCTCAACTTCCCCACTACAAAAAATGTTGTTGTTCATATTCAAAACGGTAGTTTATTGTGGGTAAAAGAAGGCTTTCTCTGTTGAACATCTAAGTATGAGCGCATCGCTATGAAAAATCCATAAAGAGCAATTCGAGTTTTGCTCAAACTAAAATGTGAAGTTAATTTCTGTCCTCAGTAACATTCCAGGCATCGGGAGGAGACGACTCCAGATTTCGGGTCGTGCTGCTCCCTGGGGCTGGCTGCTGGGTAGAATAGTTCCGTCATGGCTGCTCTGCCATCTTCATCTAAATCGCCCTTGGCTACAGTCTCGACAGCAAGGTTGGCTCTCATCGCTGTCTTATGTTCTACTGTGCTTTAACTGCGGGCATAGACTCATGAAATCTACCTAAGCCCTGCCCACGGAGATCCACCTTAGCTGGCAGCTGAAGACCCCCTTGAGGATTCCATTACTGACAAGGTTGGGAGAACAGACAGCAACGAGCAGTGAACAGGGTTGTCTGCTGACCCTGAAAACATAGGCGGCCGTGTCGGCTGACCCCTAAGAGCGCAGCTACGTCATTACCCTAATCCGCTGATATCACAGGGCAAGACATCGGCACCGCCCTATGAGCTGGCACGGGAAAACACCTGCTCGCTCTCACCATCGCTCGGTATCTCACTGGGAAAGGAAGGGAAAAGAAGTTTTCGAAACTGCCCACGTGCACACAGCGAGGAAGAGGAGTCATGCATCACAGGCAAGATATGGCACAAACAGACTGTGACAACTGACTCCCGATGAGAGAGGAAGCAGAAACTAAATGTTGGCTGGCATGGAGCTGAGAGTCGAGATGCCAAGTAGCAGGAGGGAATGGTTGCCAAACCCTTCAAACCCTCGGAAATTAGAGACACAAATTGTCTCTGAACGGAGAGGCAGATGATGGTCACAACACGACTGACTGGCTGTGGCTTGACCCAAAAGTAGTCTGGGGTATGATGATTCATATTTTGATTTTTGCTGCTGGTTCCTGGATTGTGACTCTGACCAACCTGTCTCTCAGGAGGCTATGTGACCCTGGTGAGGAGGAACGCCATAGGGAGGAAAGGAAGACTCTCCACACACGGGCCTTGTAGTGTGTCTCTGCCCAGCCTTCCAACAACCAAGTCTTTGCAGTAAAGTCCTCATAAAAACCCCCGAGATCAGGGTTCAGGGAGCTGCCAGGCAGCCAAACTCACAGACGTTCTTAGGGGTTGGAAGGCACAGGAGTTCTGAGCTCCTTTCCCATACTCTACCGCTGCATCTCTCCATCACACAAACTAGTTCAGTAGTGCAGTGGGTGGTTCAGCACTGCCCATCAGTGCCACTGTGTGCATGAGCCTTGCTTGTTCTGAGTGTCTTGGGATGCTTTCAAAAGCTAAGTACATAATATTGTAGACGTAGACTGTGTGTGCTTAATAAAGAGTTCCGGTATTAGAGACCTACACAAGTTTGTTCTCAAATTAATGTGAGCTGACACTAATAGATTTCTTGGCAGTCAATGTAAGAGTCAAATAAACACTGCCTTTTTGTTATTGTGGGGGTGTTGGTGGTTTTGGTTTTGAATGGCTGGCTGGTTGGTTGGCTGGTTGGTTTGTTGGTTTTAGAAAGGATCTCACTTTATAACCTAGCCTGGCCTCAGATCTATGATCCCTCTGCCTCAGCCTCCTGAGCATTGGTATTATAAGCATACTAGTATATGCTTGTCTGTGATGGTTCACATCCAACCTGGTCATTCTCTCCATATTCATTCTTCAAATGAATGGGGGTCAGGAGGTGAAATTGCTGTTTGTTCATAGACTTCTAGTGCATATCGTGAAAATGTTTTCCTGAATACATTGCTGAAGCAAGAAGATGTGTCCTGCCCAATCTACAGGACAGATGCATGATCTGAACAAAGACACTCAGCCTCTCGAGTAAGCTCTAAAGGACCACAGGGAGGCCAGGAAGACAGGATCTTCAATATGTTAAACATTCACAAATATTAGCCAACAACTCAACTTCTGAGAACAATTTTCCATTTATATAAGTGCACTTGATAATAAACAACACAACATAGACATGTTTGCATAGGTAGGAGGTTTGTCTGTCTGTCTGTCCGTTTCAAGACAGGATTTCTCTGTGTAGCCATGGCTTGCTGTGGAACAATGTTTTTATACACTGTAAATATGTATTATTCTCATTGGCTAAGAAAGAGCTGACTGGCCAATAACTAGGCAAAATTTTAAGGGCAGAGAGAACACTGAGAGGGAAGAATTGCAAAGTCAGGGAGTCTGAGGAGTGGCCAAGGAGCCGCAGGAGAAGCAAGAGACGATCAAGCCACACTGGAAGATGATAGATAAGAAATATGGGTTACTTGAAGTTGCAAGAGAAAATTAGTAATAAGCATAAGCTATCAACCAAGAATTTATAATTAATAATAAGTCTCTGAGTGGTTATTTGGGAGTGGGCTGGCAGGCCAGAACTGATTGGCGGTCCTGATGAAAAACTGCCTACACCGGCTATCCTGAAAACCATGCTGGCCTCAAATTCAGAGATTCTCCTGCCTCTGCCTTCGGAGTGCTAGGATCAAAGACATGTGCCACCACCACCCAACTGCTAGAGAAAAAATGCCAACAATCTGAGTTCAGAAGCAAACTCTGCGTTCACTCTTAAAAACTGAAGAAAGTATTGCTATGTATTGATATGAGAAGTTCCCTAAGCCATGGTAGATAAGTGAAAAGAGCATGTCACAGAGTTTCCTCAATAAGACAGGTATGTAAAAATGCGTGTGAAAAAGTGTGTGACTAGCTACACAGGGATGAAAAGTCACCACCAGATGTGAAAGGACACACATCTAACCACAGGCGAGGCTACCGGTGGAGAAGGAATGGCATGTGGGAGAGGGAGACTAGGCAGGAGCCCTTCCAGCTTTCACCTCATGGATGCCTGTAGTATTGGATAATTTTTTATTCCGATGCTGAGTGATGAAGCCAGGGCTCGTCTCAGTGAGGCAAGCACTCCGCAGGAAAAGTAAGAACTCCATCCACTGAGCCATCCTCAAGCACTGGTACTTATATTTGAGTTTGAGGCCAGCTTGGTCTACAAGAGCTAGTTCCAGGACGGGCTCCAAAAGCTACAGAGAAACCCTGTCTCGAAAAAAAAAGAAAGAAAGAAAAAGAAAAAGAAAAGAGGGGCTGGAGAGATGGCTCAGTGGTTAAGAGCATTGCCTGCTCTTCCAAAGGTCCTGAGTTCAATTCCCAGCAACCACATGCTGGCTCACAACCATCTTAAATGAGATCTGATGCCCTCTTCTGGCTGCGGGCAGACACACAGACAGAATATTGTATACATAATAAATAAATAAATAGAAAAAGAAAAGGAAAGAAAGAAAGAAATGTGACAAAAGGAACAAGAGTTTATTCTTGAGCCAAATGTGAGTGACCACAGACCCCACCCCGGGAATACAGATTCAGTTTGCTCCCAGCAACATGTTCCACTGTAGAAATAATTTCCTGAAGTTGTATAGCCACAGAGTAAAAGAACGTCACATACCAACACATTTTCTAAATGCATTGCAGCGCGTGGCAGGTAGGCAGCCTACAATAAAATGGAGAAGCCTCTACTACAGGTTTCAGATGCTATCTGATGGCGGTCTTAGTTTATGGGTTCATGGAAGTCAGTGGTTAAAACATTCCAAAGGGTTCACCTGATAGTCACAAGGTGAGCGACGAATGGCTATTAAGGAGACGAAACGTAGCCCAAGAGAATCTTAGCTCTAGATCTGCAACATTCCAACACTCTATCATCACAAAGGTCTAGGCACTCATGGGCCCTGTAGGATCTTTAACAAAGCTGTGCCTTATTTTTTTTTTAATATAAGAACGTCAAGTCACACTGTTAGACTGTAAACCTAACTGAATTGTTCTGTTTAAGGGACTGTATAGGAAGGGTATACGATTGTTAGTCTGAAATTTGCATTTCTTGGCTACTTTATTGGACACTTTGGATTTGTGCTGTTTTCTAGGGGATTACTCTCAAATATTACTAAACAATGGCCTTGGCGTGTTAGACACAGGGAAATCTGGGCCTCATTAGTGAGTCATTCCCTTTGGCTCTGGTAAGACAAACACGCGCTTGGGAGGCAGAGCAGCGGGCCTTTGCCCTGCTCTTAGATAGTGAGCAGGAGCGACTGTTATTTTCATAAGCAGAGAAGGCTGGTGCTAATCTGCTCAAAATGGGGCATGTGTTTTAGGTTTACTTTTTAAAGACGTGTTGGATCTCCTTCTCCTGACCCCAGGCTCCAGCCCCCTAGATCGCTTGCAAACTCCCTTCCTAGTCTGCTAGGGCGATCTGTCTGGGCCTTTGGTTGGAAGCAAAAGCAGGGCTATCCACAGCATGAGCGAAAAGAGTATTTTTCTGTTACATTTATTTAGTGTGTGGGGCTGGGGGTCATCTCTCTTCTTCCACCGTGTGGGATCCAGGTTGCCAGGCTGGGTAGCAGATACCTTTGCCCACTAAGCCACCTGGCTGACCCAAGGGCAAGTTATTGGGTCAGTAGAGCTGACTGAATCAATGAAACCACATGGACAGGCTTAAGAAATGGGAAATCTCAGGGAAGAGCTGGCCAGACATGGTGGTTCACCAAGGCAACAGGGATTCTGACTCTGATAAACCGACCTCCATGTTTTCTCCTTTTGTCTCTTTACAGAACAAAGTGTGGAAGAAAGAGTCCAATAAACGGAGGCTCCAAGGCCATCTGTACAATGTATCTGAGATGTTAAGAGACCATATTTTAGAGATTCTTCAACAGGATGAGAGGGAAGAAACAAAATGCTGGTTTGTGTGGTAGCAGTGGCCCAGGGAAAAGCCACTGCCCTAATGGGGATATGGTATTGATATTGACTTCTTGGTGGGGCTCTGGGAGCCCTCGGCACCATTCTTAAGTCACCCTTAATCATAAGATTACTCATTTCTTTGTAAGAATCCTGTGTCTTTCACATCTCAACAAGTTATCAAATAGTCTTGTTTTGTTAGCAACCAACAACCAAACACTGGAGACGAGGAAGCTTAAACCTACACAGGAGGCAGCAGGGCCAATGCACGATGCTCCCTTCAGCCCTGAGAAGCTAATGGCAGCTGTAAACCAGGGAAGGCTATGGGTTTACAAACACGTTGACATCCTCTCCCCGAACCCACTAACACAACACAGGCTGCTTGTATTTTTAAAGACCGGACAGGAAATTTTTGGAAGCTCAAAAGTAGACATGAATGGCAACCACCTATCTCTATAGTGAGTCTGAGAGAAAGGTGTAGCCTCTTCCTGGAAAATGAAGAGGCTCAGGAGCTGACACTGAAGAACCAACAACAGCTCAAAGTCCCACATGACCACAAACGTCCCTTGTGACCCCTCTGGTCAGCTTGTCTCTCATCCTTTTCTAAATAGGAGGGAGAATCGCCACAAAAAAGGCTCTGAAACTATTTCCTAAATGCAATGTGGGGGGGGGGGTTAGTCGTGTGTGTGTGTGTGTGTGTGTGTGTGTGTGTGTGTGTGTGTGTGTTCCCAGGCAGCAGCCTGCCTCTGTCTCCAAAGCAGTTACATCATCACCTGTTGCCAGTTCATGTGCCTTTCCACGTTCGGCTATGCTGACATGTGCACTCCTTAAAAGTGTCCGCCAAGCTCAGCTTGCTCTTTGTCCCTTTGCTCTCTTACCTCTCTTGCTCCTCTCTTGCCTCTTCTTTCCTTCTTCCTCTTATTTCTTTCCTGTCTGTCTGCCCGCCTCTCTCATTTCCCCATACTGACATGACCTTTCTTTCTTTCTCTCCCCTCCTCCCCCAATAAAGCTCTTGCACTAACTGTTGTGCACGCGTTTGCTTAGGGCATACCTTGGCAGGGACCACTGCCGCTGAAAGGTACCCACTTCACCTTTCTTTTTTATTTATCATTAGGGAGCCGGGAGAGCAGCAGGAAGCCTGAGGGATGCTTAATTTCTGCTGCTACCAGCTCCAGCAAAGAAAACTGATTCCTGGGGTGGGGAAAGAGCAAGATGGGATAGTCCCTGGGCCCAATTAGCTAAGAGAAAGAGGAGACCCAGTAAACAGACTCAGAGATGAACAGGGAAACAGTAGGACACCAGAGACATTCAGAGCATCATGATGTGACCAAGAGCATGTGGGCTACACAAACTGGGCTTGATGGTTTTAGAGGCAGGGAGCACAAACTTGGGTAGGCAGGGAAAGTCATGGATTTGGTTGGAACTGGGGCAGGGGCAAATATGATCAAAGAAGAGGTCAGCCACCTAAACAGACCCATAATAAATCAGGAGATGGAAACTGTAATAAAAACCTGACTAGGAAAAGCCGGGGCCCAGATGGATGCACAGCAGAACTCTGCCGGAAGACTCAAGTGTGAGTGAGCATAATTCCACTCTCAGAGAACCACAACCATCACTTCTGAACTTATTTTTAAAACATAGAAAGGGAAGGAGCACTCCCAAACTCCGGCTTTGGAGGCAGTACCACTCTAATACTAAAACCAGGTAAAAGGACATCAAAAAAGAAAGTAACAGGCCAATATCCTGACTGAATGCAGATGCAAATATTCTCAAATACTTGCAAGTTGTATGCAGACAAATATCAAAAGTATCATCCATCATGGTCAAGTTGGCTTTACCCCAGAGATAGTTCAATAGATACACATCAATAAAGATAATGAGTCATATAGATAAACATAAAGATAAAAATCACATTAACATCTCAACAGATGTAGAAAGACCTTTGAGAAAGTTCAATATACCTTCCTGATAAAAGTCCTAGAGAGAGGATTGGAGGAAACATATTTCAGCAGAATACAGGCTATGTATGACAAACCCAACATCACCTAAATGGAAAAACTCTGAAACGATCTCACTAAAATCAGGAATGAGACAGGTTTGTCCACCAACACCATTTCTTCTTAATGTAGTGCTCATAGCACTAACTAGAGCATATGGGCAAAAGAGGACATTTAAGGAATACAATTAAGAAACGAAGAAATTAAACAATGGCTAGTTGCAGATAATACGTAAGAGTTCCTAAACACTCCACCAGAAAACGTCTAGAAATGATCGACACTTTTCAGTAAAATGTCAAGATACAGAATCAGAAGAAAAAAATAATGGAGTCTTTCTATATAGCAATAACAAGCAAGTTAAGAAAGAAGTCATAGAAACACTCCCATCCACAATAGCCTCAAAATAAAAATCTAGGAATAAATCTAACCAAGGAGATGGAAGACATCAACAATGAAAACTTTTAATCTCTGAAGAAAGAAGTTGAGAGGAACACCAGAAAATGGGAAGATCTCCCATGCTCCTAGATTGGTCAATTTATATTGTGAAAATAACTATCCTGCTAAAAGCAATTTATAGTTTCAGTGTAATCCTGAACATAATCCCCATGACATTGTTCATAGAAATAAAATAAAATTTATAAGTCATATGGAATCACAAAATACCTCAGATAGCTAAAGCAATTCTGAGCAAAAAGAACAATGCTAGAGAGATTGTCATTCCAAATTTCAAGCTATATTACAGAGGTATAGTAATATAAACAGCATGGTACTGGACCGAACACAGACCTGTGGATCAATGAAACAAAGCAGAAGATCAAACCACGATGAGTTCACAGAATTACAGCCTTCCCTCATATTTGGTCAAGTCATGGCAGAGCCAGGAATGGTGGTACATTTAGAACCCGATCACTCAGCCAAGTTCTTCCTTGACTACCTAGAAAATGCAAAACCAACCTAAGAGTACATGAGACCCTGACACAACTTTGAGAAATTTCAGACTCTATCAACAAAGAGAATATTTTAGAAGATTCTAATGTTGACAGGGCAGAAACTCATGAACGGAATTATCCCGTTGAGACAGACAATGAGACAATGCCATTAAAACTCTGAGGAATATTTTTTTCTTTTTTCTTTTTTGTTTTTTTCAAGACAGGTTTTTTTTTGGAGGGGGGAGTTGTTGTTGTTGTTGTTGTTTTGGTTTTTGGAGACAGAGTTTCTCTGTGGCTTTTGGAGCCTGTCCTGAAACTAGCTCTTGTAGATCAGGCTGGCCTCACAAAGATCCACCTGCCTCTGATTCCCAAGTGCTGGGATTAAAGGCACGCACCACCACCGCCCAATTTAACTCTGAGTAAGACTGTTTCTAAATTGAGGGTTCTGTCTTCACCCAAGCTAATAAGTACTTCAGGCAAGACACTGCTAGAGAGGGACAAAGCACTCCAACAGGGTGATGTGGGCAGGTCCACAAAGGGACAGAACCCTAAAGCCACCTTGCCTTCTTCTGGGCTAGGGCACCCAGAGGGGACCTGCAAGCAAACTCACAGCACCAGACTCCTCACTGTGGGAGAGGTAACCGACCATTGTCTCAGCCAGGCAGGAAATTAGCTCTCTTGCTGGTAGCACCCAGAGGCCATTCACACCTGAAGATCAGAAAACAGACTCTGGTGTTGCCGCTTAAGCCTTGGTCTCCCTGGAATGGAGAAAGTCATAGGAACTAAATTAAAAATTTCAACATTTACAATACAGCTTGAGACCTTTTAATCACCCAATGCGCCTTTGCTGTTGCTGCTGGTTTCATCATTTATTGTTATTAATGAGGAATTGTGTTAATACTTACATGAAACCAAACATTGCCAAACTTTTCTAACCCCGTTTCAAATCCCCTCCCACTTTTCCTAGGAGGATCGTACAACACAAATATAGGAAAAAAATATTATACATTTGGATTAATGTATAAAGCAAGTTTCCACTGGCTCTCAGGGACTATTGAAATGTTCTCCAGATTTATTAGCAATACGTCATTTGGGATAAATTTGTTCTGGGACTTCCTAGGATGTGATGTGTAATTCAGAAGTAGGAAGACTGGGCAGACAGAACCATTGAGAGCTGACTCAGTACTTCCATTTTCCAGGAACACGTTATGACCTTACCAGTGTCTTCCCCTGAAACAACTTAACCAGATCAGCACAGTGTAATAAGAATTACAGAATAATCCCCGGAGATGCTGGATAGGATTGAGTAATGGGTTGGAGTAGGTGTGGCAGAATGAAAAATTAATCCAAGACACGAATAGCCGCTGCCATACAAATATGTTTAATAATCCTATCTCAAAACTAGCCTAACATCAAGGCCCTGGCTACATACTAAATTCAAGGTTTGCCTGGCCGCCTACCTGAGACCCTGTCTAGAAGGAGGAGGAGGAGGAGGAGGAGGAGGAGGAGGAGGAGGAGGAGGAGAAGGAGAAGGAGAAGAAGAAGAGGAATTAGAGTAGGGGCTAAAGAGATGGCACAGGGGTTGAGGGTACACGCTGCTCTTGCAGAGGATGTGAATTTAGTTCCCAGCACCCACATGGCAGCTCACAACCATCTAACAACATTTCCAGGGGATCTGATGCCCTCATGGGCACTACGTGCATGTGGTACGCAGACATGGTCAGGCAAAACAGTAAAAGTCAAATAAAATAAAAAATTGTTTAATCTAAAAATCATATTGTAGAGAAAAACTAAACAATGCTCATTTGTAGCACTCTGCATCCTCTAAACACCAAAACCCCCACTAGAGCAAAGAAGACAAAGCAATCCTGATATTCAGACAAATAATTAGGAAGGTCAAGAGGACTCTGTTCCGTGGGAAAGGACAGTCAGCTTAGCAGGGAAAGGCAGAAGTTGGCCATTGACAAGTAGGCAGCAATCTACACCTGAACTTACTGTTTTGCGTGAGGAATAGGATAGAGACTTGGATGTAGCTCAGCTGAAAGAGTGCTTACCTGGTGTATTAGTTAGGGTTTCTATTGTTGTGAGAGACACCTTTATCATGGCAACTCTTTTTTTTTTTTTTAAATTATTTTATTGGTTTTTTTTTTTTTTTTTAGCCTGTATGTATTATCTGTGTGAGGTTGCTGGATCCTGGAGTTACAGACAGTTGTAAGCTGTCAATGTGGGTGCTGGGAGTTGAACCCGGGTCCTCTAGAAGAGCAGTCAGTTCTCTTAACCACTGAGCTATCTCTCCAGCCCTCATGGCAACTCTTATAAAGCAAAACATTTCACTGGGGTTGGCTTACAGTTTGGAGCTTTAGTCACTATCATCATGCTGGCACACGGCAGCACGCAGGCAGACATGGTGCTGGGGAGGTAGCTGACAGCTCTACATCTGTATCCCGTAAGCAGTCAGAAGTGAATGTCTCACTAGACCTGATTTGAGCTCCAGCATTTGAAACCTCAAAGTCTGCCCACTAGTGATATGCTTCTTCCAACAAAGTCACACCTAGGCCAGCAAGGCCACGCCTCCTTATAGTGCCACTCCTTATAAGCCTATGGGGGGCCGTTTTTATTCAAATCACCACACCTAGTGTAGTTATGAGCCCCAGAATCTTCTAAACCAGGTGTGGTGGCACACACAGGTGGGGAGACAAGAGGATCAACAGTTCAAGGTCATCCTTAGCTACAAAAGCCAGTGTGGGATACATGAGACCCTATGTTTAAAAATAGAATATTTTTATAATAATTCTATTGGCAAGATTGAGGAAAAACTCAATTCAGACATGAAAAGTTGCATTTTGTTCACTTTGAAAGTGAACATTCATTCACCCACAAGAACCGCAAAGTGACAGACATGAGAGGAATCTGGGGCTGGGCGGGGCTGCGGGGGAGCATCCTCTGTGTGTGAGGATGCAATTCATTCATTTCTTTGGTGAATCCAGGGCCTTGGTCATGCCAGACAAGCGTGCTACCCACCCCTGTGCTGTGCCCAGCCTGGGGCAGGTTCCTAACAAACAAAATCAGCAGAAGGCGTCTGTGCTCTGGCCCCCTCTTGTTCCCTGGACTGAAGCAGCTCTCTCTCGGTCTCTTTCTCCATCTGCCCACTTCTGCTTTGGGAAATCTCCTGGCAGAGAGCACAGAACGCCCTCACATGCTCTCGCATCCTGCCGGCATGGCACGCTTTCCAACTGACGAGGGGAAAAGCCAAGCACGGAAAGAAAGTAGGGAAATTCCCCTTTGGAAAACCCTGAAGATCTCGCTATCTCTTGGGTATTTTTCTTCTCTTTATTTCCTAGCAGTGAGAGAAAGAGAGCCGGGAGAGAGAGAGAGAGAGAGAGAGAGAGAGAGAGAGAGAGAGAGAGAG
>JABTXL010003523.1:25740455-25752288 GCA_025134845.1 Neodon shergylaensis | reverse complement strand
AATAAATAAATAAATAAATAAATAAATAAATAAATAAATAAATAAATTCCCATAAGAAAGAAATAACCCGGTCATTTTGTCAAATTGTCTTCTGAATAGTCAGGTTTAAATCCATAGATGAATGCCGTGCTCACCCTTGGTCAGAGAAGCTTCTTGCTGTAACTGGCATGATTAATACACAGGTTCACAGCTAGTCAAACACTGACCACCGAGTGTCAGTGCACTGCATAGCCTTAAATGGGACAGCCATATCATCCCTTCCCAGGCTTCAGGAACATTGTGGAAGAGCAGCAGAAAGAACGTAGAACTCTCCTGGTCATGCCATAACCTCTGTGATCATGAAGCCATTCCAGCTGTTGGTACTTGCACAAGATCTGAACAAGACTGGGCCTGTCGTTTCACCGTGGATGAGGGAGAGGCCATGTGGTTCCACCCCTCCTTGGAGGACAATGGCAGTTGATGCATGCTAGGGAAAGAAGTGCCATTTTCTTAGTGATAAAACCAATGATAAGTTGCTCATGCTCCAGTAATAACCTCCACACATGCTCAGATAAAAAGTGCTAATCAAACCAGGCAGTGGTGGAACACACCTTTAATCGCAACACTCCAGAGGTAGAGACAGGTGGATATCCATGAGTCTGAGGCCAGTCTAGTCTACAGAGTTTTAGGACAGGCTCCAAACCTACAGAGAAACCCTGTCTTGGAAAAATAAAAGAAATGATATCCTTGGGTTGGAAAGATGGTTTACTGGTTAAGAGCACTGGCTGCACTTCCAGAAGACAGGGTTCAATTCCTACCACCCACATGGGAGCTCATGGAGTTACTGTCTGTAACTCCAGTTCCAGGGGACCCAATTCTCTCACACAGACATACATGCAAGCAAAACATCAATGTACATGAAATAAAATCATTAAAAAAGAATGAAAAAAAAGAAATGCTATTCTTGTTGTTATAAGAAAACTTGGGCTCTTAATTGGGAGACCTACAGGGTCTGATTTGTGCTTTGGAGGTGTGCAGTTATTGACGGGTCAAATCTAGGGCATGCACTCCACCACTGATCTCCATCCCTAACCCACCCAGGTTGCTCTCTGAAGGAATCTGAGGACCAAGGGCAGTTGCTAGGAGATAGGAAGCTGTTGGAACAGTGGAAACAGAAACATGAAACACAGTGCCACGGTAGCATAGAAACAGAAGACCAGACTAACTGGTGACCCTGTATTAGTCAAGGGTAACACTAAACCCGCATCTCAGAGATTTAGTACACTAGAATGTTGCTGGAGGTTGCTGATTGGTGGGTTCCTCCTGCTGGCCACAGACTTTCAACTTTTTTTTTTCTTTTAGTTTTTCGAGACAGGGTTTCTCTGTAGCTTTGGAGCCTGTCCTGGCACTAGCTCTTGTAGACCAGGCTGGTCTCGAACTCACAGAGATCCGCCTGCCTCTGCCTCCCGAGTGCTGGGATTAAAGGCGTGCGCCACCACCACCCGGCCAGACTTTCAACTTTTGACTCTGCTTTTGAGAACATCCAAACTCCTCCTGGTTCAACTACCAGCTAGACATCAGCAGCCACCTGGGGGAGTCCCTAGAGACCGCAGGATTGCTGGGAGAGAAAGGGAGTCACAAATGAAACCTAGGACTTCCTTACTAGTGATCTTTATCTTCTTAGAGATAAAGAAGAAAGAAAAGACACAAAATGTGCTTGATTCCTCTCCTCCCTGGCTCTGTCTGCAGCACCAAAAGAAGAGATAAAGTCACACAAGGAGAGGCAGGCCTGTGATGTCAGCACTCAGGAGCCTGAGGCAACAAGATCACAAGGTCCAGGTCAACCAGTTGAGGTCACATAGTGGAACCCTGCGGCCAAAAGTAAGGGAGAGGGGAACATTACCCACCTGTTGAAGAAGATATAAAGAAGATATAAACATCTTGCCCATAGCAACCGAGTTCCATCCATTTTCCCACTGATGACATAATTTCATTTCTTTATGGCTAAAGAAAGTCCATTGTGAATATATGCCACATTTTCTCCATTCTCCTGATGGTGGGCATCTAGGCTGATCCTATAACTCAGCTATTATGAGCAGTGCTGCAAAAATCACAGACGTACAAGTGACTCTGTGGTGTGCTGGCTGGGACTCCTTCAGGTACGCATCTACTAGGGGCGTCATAAGGTAGTTCTATCTTCAAGTTTTTGAGGACCCATCCTACTGATTTCGATGGCATATATGTAATGCTTGATGGACCTAGTGATTGGCTCTAGAGGCAGGATAGAAATTATTCTACCCTGGGCCAGGGAGATGGTTCAGTGGGTAAAGGCTTTTGCTGAGCAGGCCTGTTAAGAAGAGCTTAGTTCAGGCTGGAGAGGTGGCTCAGAGGTGAAGAGCACTGGCTGCTCTTCCAGGGGTCCTGAGCTCAATTCCCAGCAACCATGTGGTGACTCACAGCCATCTGTAATGAGATTTGATGCCCTCTTCTTCTGTGCAGGCATACATGCAGGCAGAATACTGTATACATAATAAACAAATATGTCAGGAGCCGTTTTCCTCCTAAAACTCATTACAGGAACCATCGCCCTGGAGAGTCTGCAGAGAACCCCACACCCATAATTATGTTAAGAATCATTCTATTGACAGAACCTGCCCCACACCCAATTAAGCTGTTGATGGAGAATTATCTGTTAGAGGAACCCGCCTCACATTCCAGCTATCCAGGGAACTAGGTGTGTCAACTCGTGACTTTTTGGTCTACCTGACCGAACGTAACCTCCTGGCCTACGTGAGGAACCTAAACCACGTGACCTGGACCGTGCGGCGAGATCCTGTGCCCCCTCCCCCAATTCCTTGCCCTATATAAACTGTAACCTGTCCCTAATAAACGGAGGCTGTGACAAACTTAGCATGGCCTCCTTCCTCTTTTCTAGCCCATTCTCTTACAGATAGCACCCCTCCGTAACCCTGGAATAACTGATTGCAGGGTGGGTTACAACCCCTAGACTGAGTAACCCACCCAACGCAATCCACACAAATAAACCTTAAAAAAAAAAGTTCTGCTCCCAGAATTTACATAAAGGAGAGAACTGATTCTACAGAGTTGTCCTTGACATGTGCTCCAGGGCATACACACTCACCCCCAAATACACACACATACACACACACAAAACCATGCACATATATACATTAATATATTTCTTTACTTACTTATTTTGGTTTTTCAAGGCAGGGTTTCTGCATGTAGCCTTGGCTGTCCTGGAACATACTCTGTAGACCAGCCTGACCCAGAATGACCTCGAACTCACAGAGATCTGCCTACCTCTGCTTCTCAAGTACTGTGATTAAAGATGTATACCTCCACTGACAGGCAATAACAAATTTTTATACTATTTTTATAAGAAAAAAAGTACCCTACCTATGTTATTAGGATGAAAAATGCTGAGAACCAGAAGCTTCCTGGGAGACCATCCCTTCACTACAGAAGCCGTGGGATGACAATGGAGCATAGCGCTCCATTTAATTAAACCTCCTTCCCAAACTTCTACTAAAGAATCGAATCAGCTTGGTAACTGACATGGGAGGAAAGAGTAAACTCTTTTAAATTGTTACCATAGTGTTAGGGGAAGAACCTAGCACATGGGAACCCCCCCAAATCAGGCTCCCTCACCTGTCATTAAAAAGAGAAACTGCTAGGGGAAAGAAGGAAAATTGAATTTATTCAGTGTGGCTGATGAACAAAGAGATACATACACACACCCTCACACACACACACACACACTAGTCCATTGTTGGGATTTTGACTTGAGGTTTTGATTTAAATAGAGGACAAGCAGTAAGCATAACTATGAAGCCACGTGCTCCTGCCCACCATCATTGTCTGGGCTCCAGTCTCCCCAGCAAGGTCGTAAGAACTGTGTGAAATCTCCAGGGAACAAGTTCCTCCTCGTCTGGCTGCCAGCTCAAAGTCTGCCTCCTCCTTCTCCCAGCATAAGACTTCTGGGAAATTTCAATGTCTGTGGGTTCATTGTTTCAACAGTCTCCAGTGTCTTCTTTAGAACAGCTTCATTCTCGCCAGATGGTTACAAGACTGTATTTTATTTACTTTTCTACACAGCATACTGCTGGCTGGAAACTACTCTCAGAAAACATTTTTTTAAAAAAAAAATCAAATCTCTGTGTGGAGCTGTGATCATGTTTCCCAGCACTTTTCTTTCTGTTATCAATAAAAAAAAAAAGTAAATAAATATTGATTGATTGATTTTTGGTTTTTTTGAAGTATGGTTTCTCAGTGTAGCCCTGGCTGTCCTGAGACTCGCTCTGTAGACCAGGCTGGTCTCGAACTCACAGAGATCCGCCTGCCTCTGCCTCCCGAGTGCTGGGATTGAAGGCGTGCGCCACCACCGCCCAGATAAATAAATAACTTAAGGCGTGGAGAGAAAGCACAGTGTTTAAGAGCTCTTTCTGCTCTTGCAGAGGTCCAGGGTTCAATTCTCAGCACTCACATCAGGCAACTGCCTGTAGCTCCAGTTCTGGCAGATCTGGACACTCCGATCTCCGTGGCTGCCTACACAGATGTGATCCACACAGAATCACATAGACAGATATGCAGACACATCAATAGTAACGAAATAAGTCTTGGGGGAACAGAAGATATGCCTTTCAAAGGCCATCTCAAACGTGATCCGGAATTGACGTCTGTGTGCCACGTGACTGCAGCACAGATTTGTGAATTACGACCTGGTTTTACACTACGATGATGAATCTCTCTCTATTCCTTAGAATAACTGTTAATCCTTTCCCGGACTGACCTGCTTTGTTACTCATTTCATTAGGAGCTTACAAAATATGAACACTCTGTCTGGTCATGATTCTTAGCATTGTTATTGGCATGTGATTAAGCCAGTACCTTTACGCCTATGTCGTCAATCATAAGCCCATTCAGTCACTACATAAATAGCATATTTATAGCAAGGGTTCCCTGAATTATTTTTTTTTGTTCTGTTCCTCTTCTTTTGTCCCTGCTTAATCCTCTTGCTGAGAAGCCCCACTTAGATGGAATCTTTAGGTACATGAAACCCAAGTGGCCTTTGTCACCTCTCAGCAACTAGCTACAAGAAGTCGAAGTTCATTGTGATGTCCCCAAAACATAGGCCCTTGTGACAGCCGTAGGCCTCCCTGCCTGCTCCCTTCACCAGAGTTGGGAAGGAGCTCAGAGGACTGAGGGCTGGTCTGGTTGCACAAAGCTCTGTGTTCCAGTTCCAGCATGACGATACATACAGTAGGTGTGATGTCCCACACCTGCACACAAGGGGGCGTACCTATACATAGGCAATTAAAAATTCTTCAATATAATTTGGAATATATTAACTAACTTAAAAAATGATTCAATGACTTCCCAAATTTAGCCTATCAGTTAGTAGCCAAACTTTAAAAACAGGAGCCCTTTGAGAAACATTTCAGTCTCTCAAACATTTGAGAAACTATATGGGTACTTGGCTTTCCACCCATCAGTAAGGACTGCCAACTTGTTCGGGGCCAGGCAATAAGATGGAGCATAAACCAGAACAAGAGGAAATCCTTGAAGAAGTGAAATGTTGGAGAACTGTATCTCCCAATGCTTTTGGACAGCAAAAACAGGACCATACACAGCACTGAACAGAATAATGTGCTTTCTTTTTTTTAATATTTATTTATTTATTATGTATACAATAGTCTGTCTGTGTGTGTGTCTGCAGCCCAAAAGAGGGCACCAGACCTCATTACAGATGGTTGTGAGCCACCATGTGGGTACCGGGAATTGAACTCAGGACCTTTGGAAGAGCAGGCAATGCTCTTAACCACTGAGCCATCTCTCCAGCCCCCAATAATGTGCTTTCGAGTTTATGGGAAAACAGATGTTTGAAAGATACTGGATCGCATCGTTCCAGGGTATGCCATTAGCAACCGACAAACGTCCCAGTTCTCGGCCTCGTATGTGGCACTGTTGTACTCGTGGCCAGATTTGGTGGAGCTGCATCGTTATTTCTGACCAACGAGATGACTATGTCATCTCAGAATGAAGAATAAATTATTAGAGATCCAGAATGCCTTTTCCTTCTGGCATGGCAGGAAACATCTGAGATAGTGGCTGTTCTGTTTCCATGAATCTGCATCCCTCGGATGTTATAGTACCAAAGACCACAGTATCTCGTGTATTTATAGTAATATATGAACCATAAATTTTTGTTGTTTTAAGTCATTGAGACTTAGAGGGTTTTTTTCTTCTCTCCTTTTCTCTTTTTCTTTTCTTTTCTTTTTCTTTTTCCCGAGATAAGGTGTCTTAGGGTTTCTATTGCTGTGAAGAGACACTATGACCAGGGCAACTCTCATAAAGGAAAATATTTAATTGGGGCTGGCTTACTGTTCAGAGGTTTAGTCTATTATCACGGCAGGAAGCATGGCAGCATGCAGGCAGTCATGGTGCTGGAGAAGGAGCTGAGAGTTCTACATCTGGATCAGCAGGCAACAGGACGTGAACTGGTTTGAGCTTCTAAGACCTCAAAGCCCACCTCCTAGTTACACACTTCCTCCAACAAGGTCAGACCTCCTAATAGTGCAGCTCCCTGTGGACCAAGTATTAAAACACATGAGTCTATGGGAGCCATTCCTATTCAAACCCCACACAGGGTTTCACTGCATAGCCCTGACTGTCCTAGAACTCACTATGTAGATCAGTCTGGTCTTGAACTCAGAGATCTGCCTGCCTCTGCCTCCTGTGTTCTGGAACTAAAGGCATGCAATACCATGTCCGGTTTTTGTTTTGTTGCTATTGTTGTTGCTTTGTTTTTTAACTTTTTTTTTTTTTTTGGTTTTTCGAGACAGGGTTTCTCTGTGGTTTTGGAGCCTGTCCTGGAACTAGCTCTTGTAGACCAGGCTGGCCTCGAACTCACGGAGATCTGCCTGCCTCTGCCTCCCGAGTGCTGGGATTAAAGGCGTGCGCCAGCACCGCCCAGCGTTTTTTAACTTTTTTATGGCATGGTCTCGTGTAGCCTAGACTGGTCTCGAACTTTCTGCAAGTCAAAGGTAAACTTGAGCTCTTGAGACTCCAGTCTCTCCTTCCCAAGCTAAGAGAGACAAGGTTGTCAGTTCGTGTTCGGAAGTAAGAAAGGTAACTGTTCCACAGGCAAGCACCACCTGTCCAGCTGCAATAAGGTTTTCATACACAAGGGATGCAGCTGGACAATGGGCGGGGGGGCTGTGTCAAAGTTAACCTGGAAGCGAAGTACAGAAGATCAAGACACTGCCCAGCTGAGACTGACCATGTGGGAAAAGAAGACAAAATATCTCCTTCTCACTTTCTGATGACTGTCTGGATTCTGCCGTAGCGTTATTATTGTTATTTTATTATTAGTTTCTCCTTCGGATTTTTACACAAATGGCATCGTTAGGCCACGGCCCCAGCTCAGGAGATCTTGAGTGCTTGCTCTATCCACCTCCCCAATTCAGATGCGTAGTGCTCCTCTAGGCCTTCAAGTATCCAATAACTCCATTTCCTTATAAGTAGCGTACTTTTCTAGAAAAAATACCAGAAGACAGTTTCTAATACAAAAGGCAGCCTTGCTGGGTTTCGCCGGTCCACGGTAGGTACAAAAGGTCTTGACTAGTGAAGTCTCCTGGCCCTGAGAGGACATTTTGCTATTGCATCTTCTCTTTGCTCCCCAAAAGGAAGCTCTGGGTAGTGTGACCTGGAGCCGAGCATTTCTTAGGCAGTTTCCATATTAAGTTCGCGGGTGGGCTGAAGAGATGGCTCAGTAGTTAAGATTATTGCCTGCTCTTCCAAAGGTCCTGAGTTCAATTCCCGACAACCACATGGTGGCTTACAACCATCTGTAATGAGGTCTGGTGCCCTCTTCTGGCCTGCAGATATATATACAGACAGAATACTGTATACATAATAAATAAATAAACATTTGCCGGGCGGTGGTGGCGCACGCCTTTAATCCCAGCACTTGGGAGGCAGAGGCAGGCGGATCTCTGTGAGTTCGAGACCAGCCTGGTCTACAGAGCTAGTTCCAGGACAGGCTCCAAAGCCACAGAGAAACCCTGTCTCGAAAAATACCAAAAAAAAAAAAAAAAAAAAAAAGTTCGCTGGTAACACTCCTTCTCTCTCCCTCCCTAGCCCCAATTATCCACCTACTCTTCCATATATAACCTTATTCATCATTTCTTCCACAGCGGAACTGAGCACAGACAAAACCAGAACCCACATCCTTAGGCATTGCTTGTGGCAGAGTCTAGCTTACATTGCTCGTGCTTGCCTTGAACTCGGGATTCCGAATACTGGGATTCTATGTGTTCCCAGAATGCCAGACTTACTCAGTGTTTCCTATTTCCTTAATGACAGAAGAGGGATAAGGTTGTCAAATACTGTATTTAAGAAGTAAGAAAATCTTTATGTTCTGCCGCCTGTTAAAAGAGAGAGGAAAGAAATTCTGTCTCAGATTGAGTTGCTCCATCAGAGAAATGCATGAAGTTTTCATATAAAACGACTTGACCGCTCATACCCTGCTGTGTTTGGAGCATCTTTGCAGATGCTTTCCCGGGGGGCGGGGGGGGAGGGGATTTTGATAAATGGGGAGAGGAGATATTTGAGAGAGATGTTGAAACGGCGTGAGCGGGCAAAGCGACAGTACAGAGGGGGAGGCTGTGACACTTTTGCTGCAGGGTGGATGACGTCAGGCTATGTTTGCTTCCTAAACCACAAACTAAAAATATTCACGTAATTTCACTTTCCAGAGACAGCTACAATTCTCACGGACCATCTTTGTTCCTTATAGCCTCTCCCACATGGGCACCAAATTTAAACTCTAACTAATCAGTGGACTTTTTCTCTGTCTCTCGTTTGCCAGGGCACAGAGTTTAAATTTTCAAATTATGATAACTATAGGTATAGGGTCCAGTAAATTCTCTACGCCATAGACACTCCCTTCGAGGAAAGAAACCAGGATAAAGCATATGCTGTCCATTAAAAAGATGTCTCCAGGCTGGGCTTGGTGGCACACGCCTTTAATCCCAGCACTATGGAGGCAGAGGCAGACGGATCTCTGTGAATTCGAGGCCAGCCTGGTCTACAGAGGGAGTTCCAGGACAGCCAGGAATACACAGAAAAACCCTGTCTCAAAAAAAAAAAAAACAAAACAAAACAAAAACAACACCAACAAAAAAATTTTTCCAGAATGTAAAGCTAATACTAAAGCAAGTCTAGAAGGTTGCTCCCCTCACACACACACACAAAAAAAAAATCACTGAAGAGGCTAGGAAAGTCTGGTAGAAACGAGGGCTGATACAGCAAATGAAACCGGATGGGCACGACAGGATTAGCTGGGCATGGTGGTGCACGCCTTTAATCCCACCACTTGGGAGGCAGAGGCAAGCAGATTTCTGTGAGTTCGAAGCCAGCCTGGTCTACATGACTGAGTTCTAGGCCAGTTAGAACTACATAGTGAGACCCTGTCTCAAGCAAAACAAACAAGACTGAAACCAGATTGGGTGGCACCAAGAGTAGCAGAGAAGCTGGGATTGGAGAAATGGAACAGACTGCTTACTGCTCCCTTTTTTGTTTTGTTTTGTTTTGTTTGTTTGTTTGTTTGTTTTTGAGACAAGGTTATTCTGTGTAGCCCTGGCTGTCCTGGAACTTGCTCTGTAGACCAGGCTGATCTCAAACTCACAGAGATCCCCCTGCCTCTGCCTCTAGAGTGTTGGAATTAAAGGTGTGTGCCATCGGGGCTGGAGAGATGGCTCAGTGGTTAAGAGCATTGCCTGCTCTTCCAAAGGTCCTGAGTTCAATTCCCAGCAACCACATGGTGGCTCACAACCATCTGTAATGGGGTCTGGTTCTCTCTTCTGGCCTGCAGGCATATACACAGATAGAACACTGTATACATAATAAATAAATAAATAAAATATTTTAAAAAAAAAAGGTGTGTGCCATCATCATCCAGCCTGCTTATTGTTCATGCAGAGGGACCCAGGTTCAATTCCAGCTATCTGTTATCCAAATTCCAGGGGATGCAATGCTCTCTCCTGGCTTTTCAAGGCACTGCATGTACATGGTGCACAAGCATACATGAGGCAAAATACCCATAAATAGTACCCATAAAAAATACCCAAAATACCAAAAAATAAAGTAAATAAAAGCTAAAAAATAATTTTAAAAAAAGAATAGAGTATGTAAGTAACAAAGAAAGACCAACAAGAGAGAGAAACAACAGCTACATAGAGGGCTTGTCAACCAACAGCAGCAGTGAGACTGTGACTAGACATGTCGCCTAAATGTCTTGCATTTTTGCAGGGAAGGAGAGTTTGAGAAGATGGAAGGCACAGTGATTTTCCCAGATCTTCACCTATTATTTTGGTCATTTTCATTCAAGTTAGATTGATCCTGGGAAGCTGGGCCATACTTTTGTTAGTTTTATTTTCATCAGCTTGATACCGAAATCTTTGTCTGGTCTCCCTTTCCGCTGGTCCCTGTGAGCTCTGTCAAAAAGAATTCAGGCAAAGCATCAGAGTGTAGAAAAAAGGCAGCGTGCATCAGAGGGCACAGGACACTCTCAAGAGTAAGAGTGAGCCTGCCATGGTGGCCCACAAGCCTTGGCAGCAAACCTTTAATCCCAGCAGAGATTAAAGGGAGGCAGAGGCAGGCAGATCTCTGTGAGTTTGCAGCCAACTTGGTCTGCATAGCAAGCTCCAGGACAGTTAGGGGTACTTATAAACCTTGTCTCCTTACATAGATATAATCTACATGGGAAGTAGAAAGTATAAAAAGACAAGATCTCCCGAGTAAATTGGGAGCATAGGGACCTTGGGGAAAGGTTGAAGGGGGAGGGAAGAGTCAAGGAGGGGAGCAGAGAAAAATGTAGAGCTCAATAAATATCATGGGAAAAAAAAAAGAAACCTTGTCTCAAAAAAATGAGCAACAAAAAGAAACAGTCTATAGCCAGAGGGTCCAGAGGGACTACTACCCCAGCCTACTTGGTTTAGTTGTTTTTGTTTTTCCGGCTCCCTAGTGCTTTCTAAAACCTCTAGACAAAACTTCTTCTCTGAAAAAGGCTTTGTCCTCCTCAAATGATTGACAAGCCAGTTTGTGCTGATTCTGACAGGAAGGAGGATGGCATTCGTCTGTGTCTGTATGGTGCTGCCAACTGGACCTAAGATCTTATGATCTTATATGCTGCTAGGCCAGCACTGTACCACTGCTCTCTCTCCCTTCTCTCTCTCTCTCTCTCTCTCTCTCTCTCTCTCTCTCTCTCTCTCATTTTCTTATTTTGAAACAGGGTCTGGCCAGGGTGACAGGCGTGAGAACAAGTTGAGTGGGTAGGTGCACAGACATCTCTGTGGAGTGGGTGGGTACATAGGCATCTCTGGAAGGAGAAGTTTTGTAGTTCAAGCCTGCCAAGATTATAACTCTTTACAATGCAGCCAGGTTGGTCCTTAGTAGAAAGCCTCTTGCTTTCTCACAAGGCTTAGGGATACTGGAGTCAGGCTTAGATAGCCATCCATCAACGACTTTCTAGACAGTTCAGGATGCCAGGTCTCCTCCCAGGACTAGAAATATGACTCAGGTTCTATCCTTCTGACCAGTAACGCAGCGTTGCAGCCCATTGCCTGGCAGGGTGTGGATTATAAGGGGGAGTGGGGGTGTCCATCCCCGAAGTCCTCCAAGTCTGCTAATATAAACTTAAAATACTCCCTTGCTATAGTAGGAGATTCCAAGGCGACCTGAATGTCCTAAGACTCTCTGAAATTGGATTCTTTTTCTTAAAGGAGAGAGAGAGAGAGAGAGAGAGAGAGAGAGAGAGAGAGAGAGAGAG
>JABTXL010003523.1:25715563-25740445 GCA_025134845.1 Neodon shergylaensis | reverse complement strand
AGAGAGAGAGAGAGAGAGAGAGAGAGAGAGAGAGAGAGAGAGAGAGAAATGAGAATGTTCTTCCTTGCTGGGTTTGCCAAACGACATACACTTTTGTTTTAAATTTTCTACTTTCCACACAGGCATTCTTGGCAACCTTTAGGAAAAACTATGCGATACTATCACAATCAAGTTAAAGATTAATGTTAAGACAAACCCCAAAATTAACAGCGCAAACAAGGACCTTCTGGATTTCTCCGCGAATTCCTGCCGGAGTTTGGTTTTCTTTAGTGTCTTGTGAATCTGCCCCCAATAACACAAACTCCCTAAAAGAAAAGTGTTAGTGACCGACAGGATAAACGGACATGTTTCTGAGAAAGGGCATTTAAAATTGTGGATGCTCATCCTGCACCCTCCGCTCCGGTTGCCAATGCAAATGAGTCAGAGGGCTTGCTTCAGACACTGAACTAATTGTGTAACTCTGCAACGGAAAGAGCCATTGGAGAGTACATGCTGACCTCACAGCCGAAAGGGGCTATTTAAAAGATGTGGAAACCAGATGTTTCAGCCGCATTCCAGCCGCTACTCTGAGAATTTCTCGTGGGCAGCCCCCGACACTGTAAACGGCTCGGCGACTGGAGACATGGTCCTTCTCCTTTGCCTGTGCGTCTTGCTGTGGGAAGAGGTTCACGGATGGGGCTACAAGAATGGAATCTTTCACAACTCCATATGGCTTGGTAAGAAATTTCACGCACCAGTTTCTTGTTGGGAATGTTGATCCTTTGACCTCAACAGAGGACTGAATCGAAGGAGTAAAAGTTTCTAGCACGTTCGAAGTTGATGTTTTCACAGAAGAATCTTTAAAAAGAGATATGTTGAACTGGCATGCCACTGAAAAAGGAAGTTTGCTGTTAAAACTTAAGGCTCTCCTTTTACACAATGTATTGTTCAACAAAAAAACACGGGTTAAGATGTGTCCTGGTGAAAATATATTTTAAAATTTTCAAAGCAGACATGGTAGCTCATTGGTAAATATTTTTTTATGAAACTAAACCACCAGTATAATACAGGTTTATTATTAATAATTATTATTGTTATTTCAACTGCATTCACAGAAAGAATTCAGGTGACACAGGAGATGCAGAACTCCTCCAGTACTTCTGAGCTCCATGTTCTCTGAGCTATTGGGTCCATCTTTCGACTATTTTAACAAAACTAGAATGTGATACAGGAAAGAAAATAAGTATGCTTTGTCCTCTTTCGTGCCTTCATCGGGCTGTGGTTCTTTTGGCCATGTAAGAACTTTCCTAGACATTTGGTTAACTGAGGGAAGTTCTTTTTGTCTTGTTAAATGTAAGGAATGACATAGGCTAAACACTAAAGATGAACAATAGGCCAATAATGAATACTAGTCCAGCCATGAATATTAACCCATTATAGCACCCAAAACAATGCTAAGACTCTTTATGATTCAAGTTGGTGTTGCATTTTGCTCATTGTTGTATTTAGTAGAAAAAAAATTTCAATTGCTTGGTAGGGGGTCATCTTATTCTTGCACAGAATAAAGAAATAAAGCGAAAGCAAAATTAACCTAGATCTTGGTTTTATGCTTCTGAGGCAACACATGGTTGTCGGTTATTTTTTCCCTTTCAGCGGGGTTCTCTTTGGAAGTAATTAAAACCAGGAGGATTTCATTAAGAAGCTGGATTTGAACGACACAGCCTTGCCTCCTCTTTTCCCAGCTTGAGCCAGTAACTAGTTGTAATGTGACCATTTGGTCGAGATGGGTTATGAAATTAATGTAGATGTGTACGCACAATCCAGCTGAGGAAACAAATACACATTTGTCAGAAATGGGGAAACACCATACAGCTAGGCAGAATTCAAGACATATGGGGATGTTTAGAAATGCTACCAAATTCTCCTGGGATACAGTCATTTGAAGTCGTTGTTTTTGCAATGAATGTGTACGCTACAGAAATGTAAACGTGAATGAAAAGCAGTTCTGCCCAACAGCGGAGAGAAGCAAGCCAAACCTTTGTTAAGGGCGCACTGTGGTTCAGGGGCTTCAGACCCCGTCAAATGCTTCCATCTGGAACAAAGGACCTGACCAGTCAGCCCAGCACAAATTGTTTACAGTTGGTTGAGTCGATATACTATTAGTAACTGTTTAGGGAGAAAAGAGAGTTGGATTTGAAGGGCGGGATCTGGTAGCAACTGTGAAGAACAGGACATCGGAACTCGGTGACTTCTAATTTCTTAACTGCAACTTAGCAAGAAAGGAGCTGAGGGGCAAGAGATGTCAGTCGGTCAACATGGATCCTGAACATTGAAAACACAAAGAACAGTTACTTCCAGTCTTCGTACTAAGTCTGCCAAAGACAGGAAAGTAGCATGCCGTGGGCTCCTGCCAGGGTGCATAGTTATGGTTATTCCCATTTGTTAGATGAGGAAACTGAGGCTCGAGTGAAGATGTCTCCAAGCTTACCTACTTCCTCCCAGAAGAACCAGCGGACACCAAAGCCTTAGTCCACTGTTTTCCTTTGCCAAAAGGAGGGGAAAAAATTCAGTTTTATAAATTAAGTGGTATAAACTAAAGAAAATTAATAAAATATTGCTTCTTTAGACAGACGCATCTTTTAAAAGTTAGGGTTTTGTTGTACTTAGTTTCATCTTAATAGCTTATAATTCTAAACCCAGAGATATTTTAAATAACAAATAATACTTTAAAGTAATAGTGTTCATATTTTTGCATTGACAGTACTTGGGAGACTGAGATGGGAAGATTTGGTGGGAGTTCTGAGCTAGCCTGGGATACATAACAAAAATTTGACTCAAAAAGTAAATAAATAAATAAAGTAAACAAATGCACATACAAAATGCCTTGTTTATAATCATCCCTAGGCAGGATTACGTGTAGGGGTATATGCTTTTAAGTCCAACCCTCAAGAGGCAGGCAGATCTCAATGAGTTAGAGGTCAATCCTGTCTACATAGTGAGTTCCAGGCCAGCCAGAGCTAGAAAAGGACACTGTCTCAAAGAATGAACAAGAAACCAAAATAACTTCATGTAGAATTAGTCCTGAGAAAGAAGCTCTGTAATCACCAAAACTCAAGAGGCTGAAGCAGGATAATAGCAATTCCAAGGAAAGCAGAGGCTACATAGTGAGACCTTGTTGTAAATTATTTCACTAACTTCCTTAGTTAGATAGTTGAATATGTACATCAAGAATTCTCAGTGTGTTTGCCCATAAAGCAAATTAAATAGGAATATTTAACAAACTAAGATTAGGCACATGAAGTTTGTTGTTTTAGTTATAATGATTTTATTACCACACATATGACATCAGATTCCAATAGTTTTTTTTATTACTGGTAAGAAAATTGGAAATTATTTCCCAACACTCTTTGCTCATCTCTCCCCAGAAATATATTTCATGTTTGGAGTAAAATATTAAGGAAGCAAGCTTGAGGAAAAACTGGCATCCATTAAAATAATTTGTACGATTTTCATTTTTAACAATAATTTTTTATTTATTATTTTATGTGCAATGATGTTTTGCCTGCATGTATGTCTGTGTGAGGATGGCAGAGCCTCTGGAACTGGAGTTACAGACAGTTGTGAGCTGTCATATGGATACTGGGAATTGAACCCAGGTCCTCTGGAAAAGCAGTCAGTGCTCTTAACCACTGAGCCATCTCCCCAGCCCCAACAACGATACTTATAACAAATAATTTTTTTTAATATTTATTTATTTATTAGGTATACAATATTCTGTCTGTGTCTATGCCTGCAGGCCAGAAGAGGGCACCAGACCCCATTACAGATGGTTGTGAGCCACCATGTGGTTGCTGGGAATTGAACTCAGGACCTTTGGAAGAGCAGGCAATGCTCTTAACCTCTGACCCATCTCTCCAGCCCCAACAACGATACTTATAATAAATAATTTAATTAAGCATGCATCCTTTTTCTCTACCAAAAGGCATAGTGTCTAAGATAAAGATACTTAGTTCTGTGTGGTGGTATTTTAATTTTCATACTTAAATGACTGAGACAGGAGAATGACAAGATCTAAGCCAGCCCAGCTTGCATACTAAGACCCTACGTAAAAACAAAATCCAAACCAAAGAACAGGGCTAGAGAGATGGCTCAGTGGTCACGAGCAGTGGCTGCTCTTCCAGAGGATGAGAATTCGATTCCCAGGACTCGCCTGGAAGCTCACAACCATCTGTAACTCCAATCCCAGGGGATTCAACTCCCTCTTCTGGACTCCTCAAACACTAAGTACACATGTGGTGCACAGGCATATGTGCAGGAAGAAGAGATGAGTACACATAAATTTTAAAATTAATTTTAAAAACGGATAAATATACTTTAGTTGCCCACTCATGCATGTTTAAGATTTTTGAGGGGACAGGGCTTGATCCACAACACCCAGAAAAATTCACCACACTATGAGCTTAAAAGAATAAAAGTGGAAATTAACGAGAGTATTGAGGCCTTGGCACATGAAGAAGACCTGGGAACAGGTCATTTACAAAGCGAAAATCATCTTCACTGGTGAAGAGACCTTCTGATTCTGCTAGCATTTTCTGGTTCATAAGTGTGGGATGTAAGCTTGCTTGGTAGAGTGTTTGCCTAGAATGCAAAAAACCCTGTTTGGATTCGTTGATACCATATAAAACCAAGAGTTACATGCCTGTAATCCCAGCACTCAAGAGGTAAAGGCAGGAAGATCAGAATTCAAAGATCCTCCTTGGCTGCATAGCTAGAGGTCAACATGAGAACTTGCATTTAAATAAACAAACAAACAGAAGTATCAAATTGACTGTTGTCTTCTCTAAGTGATGGGCCTTCACCGTGTAATTTATGAGAACAGGCTCCAGGGAGTCTAGGAAACATGAAACACAACCGGCATCATTTCCCATCAAACTGTGGCAGAGTCGGTTTTAGCTTGGGGAGGAGAAAAATGAGTGAATCAGGACACGTTTCTGGATTTGTGTCTTGCTGTGCGCTGAGGCATTCGAGAATCCACTGGGAGCATCTCCACAGTGGCCGACTGGGCAGGCAGATCAGTACAACAGGGTGGGACTACTAACACCATTGGAGATAAACTTGTGATTATTGTCTGGGGAGCCTCTTCATATCGTTTCTATGGAGACGTGACTGCAGTCCCCAAACAATCCATAGAAATGGTGACCTACTGGAAGACAGGATGCGTGTGCCTTGTCATCGCCTAAAATATGTTGGGGGACAACATGGGAACAAACAAATCAGAAAAAGCAGAAATATGCCAGTTGCCTCTCTGCGGTGTTCAAATCTCTTCTCTTTAGAGCTCAACTTGAGACTTGCTGGGGTTCCACCAGATTTCCTTACTACTTTAAAGTTCTTTGCGAAATTCTCAATTGTATCATCTCAATCATTCCCTCAAATGGACATGTCTGGCTTCCCTGTGAGCTTCCATAATGAAGTCATTGTCCCTGGTTTCTTTTGCCTTCTAAGCTTCCTTCAGCTGCTTCCTTCATCCACCTTTCCAAGCTTTTATGGCTTAAAGCCAAAAAAATACCAAAACCTTATCTCTTGTGGTTAGTCTAGCAATAAAACTTAAAAAAAAAAAACTTTCGTTCATGTTATCAGAAACGATCTAAACGCCAGTCTTTATATGTCCTCTGTTCCCCCTAAGATTCCCCCTCATTCTTTTTCTCCCCAAAGCTTTCTAACAATAAAAACCTAACTACCATGGCAGCTGACCTAGAAATTTCTTTGGCAAGAACATGTATCTGATGTAATCTTCCTGCTGAGGCAAAATTTCCTTTGTTCTACAAGAACGAATAATAGTGTGTTGATAAGAATGAGTAATTAATGGCGCGTTGATGCCGTTTTGTAAATCCACAGAACAAGCTGCGGGCGTGTACCACCGAGAAGGTCGGGCTGGCAGATACAAGCTCACCTATTCAGAGGCCAAGACCGTGTGTGAGTTTGAAGGCGGCCGCCTCGCCACCTACAAGCAGCTGGAAGCAGCCAGAAAAATTGGTAACTAACTTGATAACAGTTTTTCTTATTATGCCTTGGCAGGGTGGGGGTTCCACCTCTCCTATAACCCTTATTAAGACTTTTCTCTCTAGTCCTTTGGGATTATTCTCTATATTGTGAGGATATCTTTACTTTCTGGAGATTCCTTCATTCTGTCTGTCATGGGGGGGTTGGGTACCTACCACCCAGTGAGAACCAAGGAAATAAATGTCAGCCAAGATAGGACATTACCCATCCGAGTGAGCTTGGTGAGGAGAGAGAGCCTCCGGACAGCATCAGGGGCTGCAGGGAGACATGACCGGGACTTGAAAAGTTAGAGATCAACAAAGAGATAGAGCATCCTGCCAGAGAGAAAGATGAGGCTTTGTGGAGGACCTGGAGATAGCTTCAAGTGGGAGAGTAGGTGAGATGGGCACCCTGTACATCTTGACCGGGATCTCCATGGAAAAGGCCATCAGAGACCTCGGAACAAAGGGAGATCTCACACTCAAATGCACACTCAGTTTCCGATCTGAAATCAGACGGTTCCATACTCACCACGGAACTTAAGCCTAATCTATCTGCATTTGGTTTTGTTTTCAAATAGGACCACTAGCTAGTAAAAGTCAGAATTCAAAGTTCATAGCCAGGGGTAGTGGTGCAGCAGGCTTGCAATCCTAGCAGCCCTTCAGAGGTGAAGGCAAGAGCATTGGGAGTTCAAGGTCAGCCTTAGCTAAATGGAGAGACTGGAAGCCAACCTGGGTTATATGAGATCATGTCGAAAGAAAGAAAGAAAGAAAGAAAGAAAGAAAGAAAGAAAGAAAGAAGAAAGAAAGGTAAGCAGAACTTGGTGTATGCATGCCTTTAATCCCAGCATTCAGGAGGCAGACGCAGATGGATCTCTGTGAGTTCAAGGCCAGCCTGGTCTACAAAGTAAGTTCCAGGACAACCAGGCCTGTTACACAGAGAAATCCTGTCTCAAAAAGAAAAAAAAGGGCTGGAGAGATGGCTCAGAGGTTAAGAGCATTGCCTGCTCTTCCAAAGGTCCTGAGTTCAATTCCCAGCAACCACATGGTGGCTCACAACCATCTGTAATGGGGTCTGGTGCCCTCTTCTGGCCTGCAGGCATACACACAGACAGAATATTGTATACATAATAAATAAATATTTAAAAAAAATGAGAGGGAAAAAAAGGTATGATTTCTTTGTATTCAAACTTTGGTTTGGTTTGGCGTTGTGTTTGTGGTGCTAAGGACTTAGCCTAAGGCCCCTCCTACCAGTTTGGGGACTTTTTTTGGGTGAGTCCATAAACTTCTCTCCCTCTTTCAGGATTTCACGTCTGTGCTGCTGGATGGATGGCCAAGGGTAGAGTTGGATACCCCATCGTGAAGCCTGGGCCCAACTGCGGATTTGGGAAAACTGGTATTATCGATTATGGAATCCGGCTCAACAGGAGTGAGCGATGGGATGCCTATTGCTACAACCCGAATGGTTTGTTCCTTAAAACAATCATTCTGCATTTGCAAAAGCAGTTACACAAACAACAGTGGCAAAGCAGTTACCTACCAAGAGATTACTGAAAGGAAACAGCTTTTCCTCCTAAAAATGAGGGAATTTGGTTGTCGGAAGCCACACGTTGGGCCGTCACCTGTCAGGGACCAGACTCGATGAAATTCTAGGGTAGGAGCGTGAGGATTAGAATTATTAAGCAAAAGGAACAGAGATATGAGAGAAATAAGAGACAGAAATACAGCATCAAAAGAGACATTCAATGAATACTGAACTACCCACATTTATTTTCCGTGTGCTTATAAAAGTAGAGGGGAGGGGGAGGCAACAGTCTTCATTAACTTGATATAAAGAATAGACCAACCGCTGGGCGGTGGTGGCGCACGCCTTTAATCCCAGCACTTGGGAGGCAGAGGCAGGCAGATCTCTGGGAGTTTGAGACCAGCCTGGTCTACAGAGCTAGTTCCAGGACAGGCTCCAAAGCCACAGAGAAACCTTGTCTCGAAAAACCAAAAAAAAAAAAAAATAGACCAAGTATCCTGCAGGTAGCTACTCTCTGGCTCCTCCTGCCAATCTCCTCTGAAGGAGCAAGACTAACAAGGTGGAGTCGATTCACCCCTTTACTCAAAACGCTCGATAACCACAGCCTAGGCCAGGATCGCTTGTTTGTAGCCACACCTGTTGCCAACAACTTTGAAAGAGTAAAAATAAGTTCAAACTCTCTGACCTTTCATCAAGGTGGATCGAGCTCATGTCTGTGGGTCCTTACAGGTGGAGATGATGCTAAAATTATCCCTGCCGTTCATAGGCCCTTCCTTGCTGCTCGGGGCATTGTGCTCCCTCATTCCCGTTCTCGCTAAAGGAGAATGGTTCTTTGCTCGTGCTTCTGGAGAGAAGAGCAGACTCTGCTTTTCAGATCTGTTGCCCCAGACAGCACCACAGAGTGTGGTGTAGTGTGTTACGTTCCTGGCATTGGCTAACATGCTGATGTGATGAAGTGCTGGTTGAGTCTACCTCACGTGGAATTCCATCTCGCAGTAGGAGAGTGACAGCAACATTCTAGGCTCTGTCACAGTGCAGAAGCTGGGGGCTGGAGGGTTGGGTCAGAGGTGAAGGGTGCTTGTCGCTCTTGTAGAGTACCGACTCGAATTCCCAGCATCCACACGATGGTTCACAACCATCCATAACTCCAGTGCCAGGGACTCCAAAGCCCATTTCTTACTCCCAAGGGCACCAGGTAGGCACATGAAAGTGTGCAATCATATAGTTGTTCATTCACATGCAGAACGTGTGAAATGATGTGGACTGATTTCATGTGTGAATGGTTTGGTTTTGACGGCAGAGTTTCGCCGCAGAGCAAAGAATAGCCTTGAGTACTAACCCCCTCGTCTCCTCGTGCACCCCTGGCTAGCCTTGAACTATGTAGACCAGGTTAGCCTCCAGTTCACAGAGATTTGCCTACCTCTGCTTCCAAAGTGCACCGCTATTGTCAATACGTGTGTGTTCTCTCTTCACCAATTAGCATCCTAGTCAGGCCTGTGCCACCAGCACTTGGAAGATATAGGTGGCAAGATCAGAGTTCAAGGCCTGTGTTGGCTGTGTAGCAAGTTCAAGGCCAGCTTGGGCTTTATGAGACCCAGTCTTTAAAAGACCTGTAACAGTATTAATAGCTACTTATGAGTATATTCCTACTTGACCTGTGACGCCTGGCTAAATCCTAGTACTCCATGGACTGAGGCAGGAAAATCAGGAAATTGAGGGTAACCTGGGCTACAAATGACTTTTCCGTCTCTTAATAAAAATAATATTTTTTTGAAAAAGTTTCAAGCTAGGAAGATTATGTAGTTAGTCGGGCCTGGTGGCTCATGCCTTTAATCCCAGCACTTGGGAGGCAGAAGCCAGCAGATCTCTGTGAGTTCAAGGCCAGCCTGGTCTACAGAGTGAGTTTCAGGACAGCCAGAACTGCTGTACAGAGAAACCCAGTCTTGAAAATAAACAAACAAACAAACAAACAAAAAGATAACCTAATCAATAAAGTGCTTGCCTTGTGTGAGGACTTGAATACAAGATCCAGAACTAATTTTCTGTCATTGGTAATGATCTTGTTTTTTGCTTTTCAAGACAGAGTCTATCTATGTAGCCCTGACTTACCTGAAATTTTTTGTTGTTGTTGTTGTTTGTTTGTTTTTTAAAGATTTATTTATTTATTTGTATACAATGTTCTGCCTGCACGAATGCCTGCAGGCCAGAAGAGGGCACCAGATCTCTTTACAGATAGTTGTGAGCCATCGTGTGGTTGCTGGGAATTGAACTCAGAACCTTGTTTGTTTGATGGTATTTCTCTGTAGCCTTGGAGCCTGTTCAAACAACTAGCTCTTGTAGACCAGGCTGGCCTTGAACTCACAGATATCCGCTGGCTTCTGCCTCCAGAGTGCTGGAAGTAAAGGTGTGTGCCACCAGCTTCCACCTTCTACCACCTCTGGACAGACACCTCACTCACAGAGAATTTAAAATGACCTAGGCTCTTCTGTAGTTTTCTCTCTAGATCACATTGCAAATCATCAATCCTGACTTTCTTTGGGTTTAGTTTTTGTCTTTCATTCGTTTTTCTTAACCAGGTTATATGACATACATATTTGAAGCAGTCTATGAAACAAGTGACAAGGAAAACATAAATCTGCCGCCAAATCCTGAATTCTAGAGTTCTAGAGAGTACAGATTTATGGCTGGGGGTGTGTGTCGCTTAGCACATGTTAAATTTGTCTTGAAGCCTCAGCACAAGAGCAAGGGAAAACCGATGTGGCATAGCACACCAATAATCCCAGTACAAGAAGTAGATGTAGGGCCAGGCGGTGGTGGCGCACGCCTTTAATCCCAGCACTTGGGAGGCAGAGGCAGACAGATCTCTGTGAGTTCGAGACCAGCCTGGTCTACAAGAGCTAGTTTCAGGACAGGCTCCAAAACCACAGAGAAACCCTGTCTCGGGAAAAAAAAAAAAAGTAGATGTAGGGAGGACTGCCACAGTCAAGGCTGTCCTGATCTACCATGGCATGTTCCAAGCCAGCCTGGAGATCCCGTCTCAAAAGGAGAAAGAGAAATAGAGGACATAGCTTACAAATTATTTTAATTAAAGTGACTTTTTTGTTTGTTTTAATTTTGGTGTTTTGGTTTTTCGAGACAGGGTTTTTCTGTGTAGCCCTGGCTGCCCTAGAACTCACTTTGTAGACCAGGCTGGCCTTGAACTCACAGAGTTCCTACTTCCTCTGCCTCCTGAGTTCTGGGATCAAAGGTGTATGCCACCAGTGCCCAGCTAAAGTGACTTTTATAACGATCTTGCAAACAGAATTTACAGGATCTGTTGGTCTAAGTGAGTTCCTAAAGCCACAGTCTGCCAACTACAGGATACAATTCCCATCATCTTGATGAGACTGTTGGTAATATAAAGGTGTTTTTGACAAAATACACCAAAGTATATGTAAAGGGCTTTTACATTTCATCACTTAAAAAAAATCAAAGCACAGAAAAATGTAAACACAAATGTTGCTATTCTTGCTATTTTCACATTTAAAAATTCACGAGTAGTCCACTGATATGAGATTTCCCTCTGTATGCTGTGATTACCGTTAATGAATAAAGAACTGCTTTGAGCCTATAGCAGAGCAGGGCGGGGCAGAGCAGAGCAGGGCAAGGAGGCTGGACTGAATGTTGGGAGAAAGAAGGGTGGAGTCAGAGAGAAGTCATGGAGCCACAGCCAGAGACAGATGCTGGGAACTTTACCCAGTGAGCCACAGCCACGTGGCAATACACATATTAATGGAGATGGGTTAAATTAAAATGTAAGAGTTAGCCAATAAGAAGCTAGAGCTAATGGGCCAAGCAGTGAGTTAATTAATATGGTTTCTGTGTGATTATTTCCAGGCTAAGCAGCCGGGAACCAACAAGCAGCCTCCTCCTACAATCCCCGTTCAAATTTTAGAAAATTTAGGGACTAGGCATGCAGGATGGCACCATGGGTAAAGGACCTTGTCACCAAACCTAATGACTTGAGTTTAACTGTCGCTGTGGCTCATGGTAGAAGGAGACTGACTCCTGAAGGAAGCAGACATACGCGCATACACACACACTAAAAAAAATTTAAGTTTAAAGAAAATTTGGAGGGGCTGGAGAGATGGCTCAGTGGTTAAGAGCACTGGCTGCTCTTCCAGAGGTCCTGAGTTCAATTCCCGGCAACCACATGGTGGCTCACAACCATCTGTACTGAGATCTGGCGCCCTCCTCTGGCGTGCGGGCATACATGGAGGCAGAATGTTGTATACATAATAAATAAATAAATCTTAAAAAAAAAAGAAAATTTGGAAATTGTTATTAGCTATAAGCATACACAATATACTATGGATAATATAAAAATCAATAATATCTAAGTGAACTTTCTTTTCCTATTGCAGCCAAGGAGTGTGGTGGTGTCTTTACAGACCCAAAGCGAATTTTCAAATCTCCAGGCTTCCCAAATGAGTATGACGACAACCAGGTCTGCTACTGGCATATTCGACTCAAGTACGGTCAGCGCATTCACCTGAGCTTTCTGTACTTCGACCTTGAGGATGATCCAGGCTGCCTGGCTGACTATGTAGAGATATATGACAGCTATGATGATGTCCATGGCTTTGTAGGAAGGTGGGTCATGCTTCCCCACCAGGGAACTTCCAGCGTTGGTCTGACGCTTCTTTAGTTTTCTCTCCCCTGTTCCTCTTGTTGAGTATTGTTGATACCTCAGTATTTCTACTGTCTCCAGCAGAAAATACACTTTTCCTCTTTTCTCTTTTCCTCCTCTTCTTCCTTCCCAACCTTCTTCTCCTCTTCCTTATCAAGGGAGATCTTGATCTCATTTTGTAGTTCAGACAGGCCTTGAATTGCTAAGCTCCCCTGCCTCTACCTCCAAGTGCTGGGATGACAGGCATGCCTCAACACCCCACCCTCGCCAACTTCTATATAATTTATCAACAAAGATTTCTCATAGTTGGCTGTCCCTACACTAATTACAAAAGCAGAGAAGCTGCCTTTGATTGTGGACTTATAAAACCTCATTGTCTAGTTATTCAAAACCTCACATGACGAAAGGCATGGGAAATGAAATTACTGTTAAAACGTTCAAGTCAGTCTCTCTTGTTTTGTGTACATAGTGAGTTTTCTATAGCCCAAGCTAGCCTCAAATTCACTATGTAAAGAAAAATGACTTTGAACCTGGTTTTTCTGCCCCCACCTCCCAAGTACTGAAATTACAAGTATGTGACACCATGCCTGGTTTATTAGATACGGGTAGTGGAACCCAGGCAGGACCTTGGACACGCAAGGCAACCACTCTACCAATTGAAATAAATCCCTAGCCATCTTCCTTTATTTTTCAACATGCTGGGACCAAGTCTTTTCATGTTCCCACCCCAGTTTGGGCAGGTGGATCTTGCTGTGTACAGGGCCAACTGGGTGTGGTCATAATCTGGTTGATCTGCTACTGGCACAGTAAGTAGACTCAGTATGGTTGGTGTATTCATCTGAGGGTCTGGGATTTTTTTTTTAAGATTTTATTTATTTATTTATTATGTATTCAACATTCCTTCCATGTGTGCTTGCATGCCAGAAGAGGCACAAGATCTCATTATAGATGGCTGTGACCCACCATGTGGTTGCTGGGAATTGAACTCAGGTCTTGGATTTTGACCTAGAAGATGATCCAGATTTCTTGTCTGACAGATGAATTCATGGAAATCTTCCTGCCTCAGACTCTTGAGTGTTGGGATTACGAGTGTGATCCAAGAAACTCTGGGTTTATCCTGAGATTCGCTGGCAAAAATTCAGTTCCAGCATTTTGGGCCAAGTTTGAAACAAGCTTTATTAAAATATTAAATACTGACCAAGATGTACTTTGGTCAGGACCACGCCTGGAAATACCCCAGTTGAGCGGCCTCTAGACATCTGTTGTCCGGGCTCTTATGGGCAAAACTCAGAGGCCTCCGTACTTCGCCTTGAAGCTTTGTTGTTATTTTCCAAGAACTACAACTCCCAGCACCCCAGGAAGTTAGCTACCTGGTTCTTGGGACTATAGAGTTTGCAACTACAACTCCCAGCATTCCAGGAAGTTACCTTGTTCTTGGCAGATGGGTTTACAGGTTAATTTAGGATCTTATACATGATCCAACATATTCATATAGTTTAAATTTTGAGTACCTTACTAAACATTTCTAAACTGAGGTAAATAATTAGGTGTTTTATAATACAGATTCCATTTAATAACTTGTAATGTTGTTTATCAGTGGATTATCACTTGCCAAATTTCTACCATACATGACAGGAATTTAGTAGAAGAACCTGGAAGAGGGGGCAATTGAAAATGGCAGGTTCAGTGTTTCCCTTTGTCTAAGGTGGGGTCTGACCAGGAGTTTACTGTGTTAAGTCCAGGTCACCCCAAACCCTCAGTCCTCCTGTCGATTGGGGTTGCAGATGTGCACCGACACACTCAGCTTGCAAAATCGGTTTTTATTTTATGTTGAAATGTGCAACTTAAAAACAGCACTTGGGAGGCAGAGGCAGGTGGATGTCTGTGAGTTCGAGGCCAGCCTGGTCTACAAGAGCTAGTCCCAGGACAGGCTCCAAAGCTACAGAGAAGCCCTGTCTTGAAAACAAACAAACAAACAAACAAACAAAAACAATTAAAAATTGGGGATTTCTTGCATAAACTATGAAGATTTTTGACTGAAAGTATTTATGACAAAAACCACAAAGACTGAGAGATGAGAACTTTTTGGACTAGGAAATGCAACCAAGTTCACTTTTCTTAAGTTTTCCTAGTATTCATGAAGCCCTGAATTTGATCCTTGGTACCCCAGTGTGAAGATGAGCACATACACACAGACACACATAAAGCATCCCCTGAGCTTGGAACTAAAAGATGTCTTAATTCTAAAATCAACTACAGACCTAAATCAAATGAGATAGTCCTATTTTCAGGTTTTTCTATAAGGGTTATTATTTATTTCAATTATACATGTCCTCTGTGAGTTCTAGGCCAGCCCTGCCTTGTCTGCATAGGAGTATTTTGTCATAAATAAGAGCCACATCAGCAGTTGTGTGCTTCTTTTGTGTGTGACGTCTCTTTCCTAAAAATTCTCTTTCAGATACTGTGGGGATGAACTTCCAGGAGACATCATCAGCACAGGTAAGACCCAAATTGCAGCAAAATCTTATTTTGCCTTTTTATAATGCCCTCAAAGTCATTATCACTCACCCTTTAAACCGGAGAGAACTAAGACTAGAGGCAGTTCATTAGCCTGTGACAATGTCAGTTTTTATTCTTACGGCTTTGCTCAAGCCTGTGATCAAAATGGTGTGTGGATGGACAGCTCTCATCGGCAGGCATCAGCCTTAATCCACAAGTCCCTACGAACTGCTGCCGGCATCCCCAGGGGTTTGGAGTGGATGTGAACGAGTGGGGACTGGCACTGAGCTCAACAGAGCAGTGCTCATTTTGCCCACGCCCTAGGTTTTATTCCCAGCCCCGTCAATAACAATGATAAACAATAATGATGATAGCTGGAAATAGTCACTGAGAAAAGACGCAAGGAACTATCAGGGAGTTAAACACAGCGCCCATCATAGTAAACGACCCCATCGTTTGTATCACATTTCCATCTCAGTACGACATTCCTTCCAGTTGCTTGTGATACTTTCAGCAGCCATTGCATAAGAAAAGGGAAGTGCTGGGCTAGAGGGTGATAAAAAGGTTTCTTTATTGGCAACGACAGGAAAGTTTTAGTATGCTAATTTATGTAGTCAATCTCAAAAGGCTAGATATTATAGGCGGTGCTTGCTAAGTCACACACACCCTCCCCTGAGTTATTTCATATGGCTATGCTCTAAGAAGTCATGCCCTTTCAAAATGCCCTCGTAGTAACATAAATCACAATAGGCCATACTACTCTTTAAGTTACCCTAAACCGCTTTTAGCAACTTTTATTTTTAGCTAAAACCTTTGTTTTCTCGGAAGTCTCTCTGTTTTCTTTCTCTTTCCAGCGCCAGGACTTGGCATTCAGATAGGTTCTGTTTCCTCGCCAAGCCGTAAAATTATCACAATGCTTCGCACCTAAGAGCAGAGTTGCTCCAGAGACGGCAGGCCGACTAAGTCCTTTTTAACTGCCTCCCATGCCCTGACTTGCAGCACTCTGGGTTCTGGGACGTCATTTTTACAAGCTGTGAAGCTCCCGGCTCTATCCTTGAATGATTACTGTTTAAACCTTATTAATTTGTCATTGCTATGATCGTCCCAAGAAGGGAAACCCACTATAAACCTCTTACTTCTCTTATCTCAAGGACATAGTTTATGTTAGCAGAAAATTGGAACAAGGTTAGCTTTAGAGCTTTACAAGGGAGTTGGGGCATAAAAACTCTCCTAAAAAAAAAAAAAAACACCAGCAGAGCTGGGTGTGGAAGCAAAAGCAGGAGGATCACCCAGGAATTTGAGGCTAACCTGGGCTACATAGTCAGTCTCAGGGCTAGCGAGAGTCTGTCTCAGAAAGAACAAAAAACATTAGTGGGAAGAGTCTGAAATCTAATTCCTTGCTTAGCCCCAAACAGGTAATTTACGTGGAGGACAAGCAAACCAGCCTATTTTTAGAACGCTTTAAGTCTAGCAGTCCTTTTTTTTTAAAAAAAAAAAATATTTTTATGGTTTATTTAACTTTATTTTATGTGCATTGGTGTGAAGGTGTCAGACTCCCTGCAACTGGATCTTCAGACAGTTGTGAGCTGCCATGTGGGTGCTGGGAATTGAACTAGGGTCCTCTGGAAGAGCAGTCAGTGCTCTTAACCACTGAACCATCTCTCCAGACCCTAGCATCCTTTATTAAATCATTTGTAGTTTGATTACATGATTATTCTTTGTATATTAGAGGTACTATTTTCTCTTGTTTTTACTTCCTCTTTGGCTTCCTCTACCACCTAGTAATTTTGAGATAGGGTTCCAAGCCAGATTGACCTTGAATTCCAGCTGAAACTAGTCTCAAGCCAAAATCCTGACCCTCCTGTCTCAGTCCACACAGTTCGAGCCAGGCTCAGCTAACCAGGGCTTCTTCTACAGTGCCAAAATATGCGTCTTCAGATAAATCTTCCCAGTGTCAGAAAAATACAGCGTGACAACTGGAAAATGAACCCGGAAGCCAGGCTGCTTGGGCTTGAGCTAGCCTCGGCTATATGACATTTGCTCTGTGACTTTGGCAAAGGTCACATGGTCTCTCTGACTCAGGGTCGTGTCTGTAAGGACACGTAATAGACAGACTTGTTTTGTAGGTGTGCGCATGCGCCTGTGTGAGGGCGTCAGGTTCACTGGAACTGGAGTGACAGACAGTTGTGAACTGCTGTGTGGATGCTGGGAATTGAACCCTGGTTCTCTGGAAGAGCAGTCAGTGCTCTTAATCACTGAGTCATCTCTCCAGCCCCCTAGACTTTAACTGGAAGATGGATTGAGAATTGAAGTTAAGAAAGGCTTCCTGTCCGGGCGGTGGTGGCGCACGCCTTTAATCCCAGCACTCGGGAGGCAGAGGCAGGCGGATCTCTGTGAGTTCGAGACCAGCCTGGTCTACAGAGTTAGTTCCAGGACAGGCTCCAAAACCAGAGAGAAACCCTGTCTCGAAAAACCAAAAAAAAAAAAAAAAAGAAAGAAAAGAAAAGAAAAGCTTCCTGGGCTACCAAGATGGCTCAAAGGTTAAGAGCACTTGTTCTTGCAGAGGTCCCGAGTTCAGATCCCAGCACTCACATGGTGGCTCACAAACATATGTAACTCCAATTCCAGAGGCTCTGATGCCCTCTTCTGACCCTTCCTTGGAGTGTACCAGGCGTTCGTGTAGTGCACACGCATACATACACGCAGACAAACACGCATGCATATAAAACAACACAAATAAATACAAAAATAAAATGAAAATTTTTAAAGATGGCTCAGCAGGTAAAAGTGGGGGAAAGAAACCTCCACAAAGTTGTCCTCTGATTTCACATGCACCCCATGGCAAGCTCTCACACATATAAGCATCAATAACACATCCATATATGTAATAATAATAGTAATAAATGTATTATTAAATCTTTTCCCTTGAAATATTCCTATATGTTATTTGGGCATTTTCTGGTCCACATGTTAAGGTAAATTTTGAGTTCACTCTGAGAAGCAGACATCTAGGTTTATTTCTTGGTTTGTTTTTCTTTTTTTTTCTATTAATTAGTTGATTGATTGATTTTACTTTTTTTAATATTTATTTATTATGAATATCTTTTTTTCTATTAATTAGTTGATTGATTGATTTTACTTTTTTTAATATTTATTTATTATGAATACAATATTCTGTTTGCATATATGCCTGCAGGCTAGAAGAGGGCACCAGACCCCATTACAGAGGGTTGTGAGCCAACATGTGGTTGCTGGGAATTGAACTCGGGTCCTTTGCAAGAGCATGCAATGCTCTTAACTGCTGAGCCATCTCTCCAGCCCTTGATTTTACTTTTTGAGACAGACTATTTCTCACCATGTAGACCTATCTGGCCTGGAAATCACTATATAGACAAGGCTAAGCCTTGAACTCACAGACTTCCGTCTGGTAGAAGCACTTGGCCCCAACTTTGCTTCTTAATAATGTAAGGCTGATTGCTCCCATCAGTTAGTAAACAGCCCATCCATACCGCATGAGCTTGAACTACTGTTATTTTCTAATAATTCCGTGGAGATTTTTTTTCCCCGTATGGTGCTAGGGAGCCTATCTAGAGTCTCAACATGCTAGGCAAGCACCCTACTTTAAAATTTTATTTATTTATTTTATTTCATTTATTTTATTTCAGGGGTGGAATAGTTCAGGAGCACTGAGCCCTGGAGAATCTTCTAAAATAGAAAAGACATTTCCCATGTGAGATTAGAGGCTCAGAGTTAAATATAAAGGTTCCTCACCAGGCATTGGTGTCTAAGCCTTTGATCCTAGCATTCAGGAGGCAGAGGGAGGCAGATCTCTGGGTTTTGAGGCCAGTGCGGTCTATAGAGCCAGTTTCAAGATAGCCAGGGCTACACAGAGAAACCCTCACTGACTCTACTGGGAGAGACAAAGACGGACTATAAAACTTGAGACTCTACTTCTGGACTTTGTCTTATTCCCATCTTAAATATTCTTCTGTGAGATGATATGTCATTGAACTGTCAGACAAAACAAACTGGAGTCCTCTTTTTGTTCTAACGTGTGCCTCTCCCCCCCCCAACAGGCAACGTCATGACCTTGAAGTTTCTGAGTGATGCCTCTGTCACAGCTGGAGGTTTCCAGATTAAATATGTCACAGTGGATCCTGCCTCCAAATCCATCCAAGCCAAAAACATAAGTACTACTGGGAATAAAAAATTCTTAGCTGGACGATTTAGCCATCTATAAATTTTTTTAAAAAGATATTCAAAACATACAGTATTTATGTTTGCGGTCTTTGACTTCCTTTGTTCTCACTTTTGTATTGTTTTTATTATTAACATGTATTTATTACATTTCCAAATGTGAAAGCAATGTGTAACTGTGGGAAAAATGGAAAAAACTGCAGAAAACTTCAAATGAGTAAACAAAAAAAAAATCTCGTAATTCTACTACATAGAAGTAACTAGTGTTAAGATTTTTCAGTAACTATCGTTCATTTGTTTTTCTACTTGTAGTATATGTATATATGTAACTATATGTATTTTTTTAAATTTTGGCATTCTGCATTATGTATTGTTTTAAAACCAGGTATTTTTAACGTTAACATTTATAGCTTGAGCAATTCCCAAGATCGCTGCGTTTTCTATAAAATGGGACTTTGAGTAGCTGTAAATATCCCCTGGTATGATTATTTCCTGCTTTATTTAAGTCAAATCTATATTTGGATTTTAGGTTGTTTTCATAAATATTGCTGTAATAAATACCCTTGGAGATAAATATCTTGCAGGTCTTTAATTTTATGGGAACATGAGCCTAGATAAAGAAATATGAAACAGGGCTGGAGACATGGCTCAGAGGTTAAGAGCATTGCCTGCTCTTCCAAAGGTCCTGAGTTCAACTCCCAGCAACCACATGGTGGCTCAGATTCCTCTATAATGAGATCTGGCACCCTCTTCTGACATACGTTCATACATGCAGGCAGAACACAGTATACTAAATAATAAAATAGCCGGGTGGTGGTGGCGCACGCCTTTAATCCCAGCACTCGGGAGGCAGAGGCAGGTGGATCTCTGGGAGTTGGAGGCCAGCCTGGTCTACAAGAGCTAGTTCCAGGACAGGCTCCAAAAGCTACAGAGAAACCCTGCCTCGAAAAACCAAAAAAAAAAAAAAAAAAGAAAAAGAAATATGAAACAGAAGCTAATTAAAATGGAATATTTTTTTAATATTTATTTATTATGTATACAATATTCTTTCTGTGTGTATGCCTGAAGGCCAGAAGAGGGCACCAGACCTCATTACAGATGGTTGTGAGCCACCATGTGGTTGCTGGGAATTGAACTCAGGACCTTTGGAAGAACAGGCAATGCTCTTAACCACTGAGCCATCTCTCCAGCCCAAAATGGAATATTTTTTAAAAGTTTATTTGTTGAGTTGTGTGTGTGTGTGTGTGTGTACTCGCACACACCATGAATATGCAGGAGCCTGTGAAAGTCAGAAGATCCAAGAGATATCAGATCCCCTGGAACTAGATTTACAAACAATTGTGAGCTGCCATGTGGGTTCTGGGACGGGAACACAGGTCCGCTGAAATCAAGTGTTGTTAACCACTGAGCCACATCTCTAGTTCCAGAACTTTTCGCTTTTTTAAAAAAAAAAATATTTATTTATTTATTATGTATACAATATTTTGTCTGTGTGTATGCCTGCAGGCCAGAAGAGGGCACCAGACCTCATTACAGATGGCTGTGAGCCACCATATGGTTGCTGGGAATTGAACTCCGGACCTTTGGAAGAGCAGGCAATGCTCTTACCCTCTGAGCCATCTCTCCAACCCTCGCTTTTGAAAGCAAAAGAAAAGAGACACAACAGAGTAGTCTGGTTGCTTATTTGGCTTTTAGCTCTCTCTCTGGATTCCTTGCAGGGTCAGACAAACAACGCCATCAGCCTGGGTGACTCATTGGGCTGTTCTGTCAGGCCTAGTGCTGGAGCTCAAGCCAAGCAGCAGCTTCCTGTGAATTTCATTGACATGATGAGCATGCCCTTAAGAGATGAGTTGTTCCTAGCATCTATGTCAGATGCCTCATAACCACACTGTAACTCCGGTTCTAGGCTATCCAGACTCTTAACAGCTAAGCCAACTCTCCAGGCCCAACAATAATTAATTAATTAATTAATTTTTGTTTGTTTTTGCTTTCAAAACCAGATTTCTCTGCAACTTTGGAGCCTGTCTTGGAACTAGATCTTGTAGGCCAGGCTGGCCACGAACTCACAGAGATCTGCCTGTTTCTGTCTCCCGAGTGCTGGGATTAAAGGCGTGCCCGGCTAATAATAAATATTTTAAAAAGTGATTAGGAGCTGGAAATAAGGTTCAATGGTTAAGAACACTGGCTGCAGCCAGGCAGTGGTGGGCACACCTTTGATCCCAGCACTTGAGAGGTAGAGGGAGGCAGATCTATGTGAGTTCGAGACCAGTCTGGTCTACAGAGCTAGTTCCAGGACAGCCAGAGATACACATAGAAACCCTGTCTCGCTGGGCGGTGGTGGCGCACGCCTTTAATCCCAGCACTCACAGCACTCAGGAGGCAGAGGCAGGCGGATCTCTGTGAGTTCGAGACCAGCCTGGTCTACAGAGCTAGTTCCAGGACAGGCTCCAAGGCCACAGAGAAACCCTGTCTAGAAATCTCGAAAAACCAAAAAAAAAAAAAAAAAAAAGAAACCCTGTCTCAATAAAACAAAAAGAAAAAAGCTGCAGGTTGCACATGATATACAGGCAAACATGGGAGCAAAACTCTCATACACTCAAAATAAATTAAAAAAATTTTTTCAATAATTTATTTGTTTTTATTTTATGTGCATTGGTATTTTGCCTGAAAAGATGTAAGAGTGTTAGATTCCCTCGAACTGGAGCTACAGACAGTTGTGAGCTGTCGTGAGGGTGCTGGGAATTGAGCCCAGGTCCTCTGGGCTCTTAACCACTGAACTATCTCCAGGCCCAAATTAAAAAAAAAATTTAAAGAGGGCTGTGGAGAATTGCTCAGTGGTTAAGAGGTCTCAGGTTCGATTCCCAATACCCAGATGGTGTTTCATAAGTGGCCATCAGTCCAGTCCAAGATATACATGATACATAAATATACATGTGAGCAACACACATACATACAAAATAAACTAAATAAACCTATAAAGTTTTAAAGCTGGATGTGGCTGTGTATTCCTTTAATCCAAGCACCCTATGGGCAGAGAGGCAAGGGATCTCTGTGACTTTGAGGCTAGCCTGGTCTAGGACATCTAGGACTACATAGTGAGATCCTGTCCCAGAGAAGGAGTGGGGACAGAGACAGAGAGGAGATTAGATTTAGCTGCAAGGAAAAGCTCTTCTTGTGATACCTCCTAGGCAACTGGTTGTGTAAAGATGAAGTTAGAAGTCTCCTTCTCAGAGGAACATGGCCATAGGAGTAGCTACTGACACTCTGGCTGAGGAGTGAAAGGTAGTAGGCTCTGAATCAGTGGTGGGAACATAAACAAGGTCTTCCCATGAAGCAAGGTGCTGTTGAGTAGACTTTCTTATTATAGATGAAGAGAGAGGAGTGGCAAGGGTATTGGAGGGTGTGGATGCCAATCAAGAGTGTTCGGAACTTGGTTATTGTAAAAAGGAAAGGGTCCCCAAAGGGCTAGCAGAATCTGAAAACTTCTCCATCTCTCTAAAGATGATGTCCAACAACATGTTGTCAGGAAGCCCTTAAACAAAGAAGGTAGAAGCTCAGGACCAAACCCACAAAGATTCAGTATCTTGTTACTCAACGTATCCTGCCACACAAATGCCCATGTATTGCTCTGGAGAAACAAAGAACCAAGAAAAGTTAGGACGTGGCTGCAGAATTTGCTAAACTTGTGGCCAAGGAAATGAAGGGAGCCAAAGAAAAACACCAAGAACAGATTGTCAAGACACGTAGGTTGTCCTCATGAGAGCTTCTATTTCTTTCTTTTTTTTTTTTAAAGATTTATTTATTTATTATGTATACAACATTCTGCCTCCACGTATGCCCGCAAGCCAGAGGAGGGCACCAGATCTCATTACAGATGGTTGTGAGCCACCATGTGGTTGCTGGGAATTGAACTCAAGACCTCTGGAAGAGCAGCCTGTGCTCTTAACCACTGAGCCATCTCTCCAGCCCGAGAGCTTCTATTTCTATGTCTAACTCTAGTCAAAAATAAGTCTTTAAGAGCAACAACTTGGGGCTGGAGAGGTGGCTCAGAGGTTAAGAGCTTTACCTGCTCTTCCAAAGGTCCTGAGTTCAATTCCCAGCAACCACATGGTGGCTCACAACCATCTATAAGGGGGCCTGGTGCCCTCTTCTGGCCTGCAGGCATACACACAGAATATTGTATACATAATAAATAAATAAATATTTTTTAAAAAAAGAGTAACAACTGGGGGGGAGAAAAATAAAATTATTAAATTCACTAGTAAATGTATGGCGTCGGACACAATCACCGTAAGTGAAGTAACCCAAACCCAGAAAGACAGATTCCACAAGTTCTCTTTTACATGTGGATATTAGCTTTCTTCTCTGGGTATGGATATTTAAATTGAAATACCCACAGGAGGCAGGACACTAGAAAAGGCCAATGGGCAGCGGTAGGTAGTCTTCAAGGGAAGGGGTATGGAATGTTGGTACTCTAAAGGGGTATGGAATGACACTGGTATCAAAGGGGAAAGAATAATGGCACGGGGAGGGTTAAATACAGTGGGGAAGGGAGGACAAGGTAGGAGAAGGGGTATGGGGGAGAATAATTAACAGGAAAGTAATAGATTATAAACTAGTTATGTAGCATGGGGCTGAGAAAGCAAAGTTAATCAAAAGCCTACAAAACAAGTAAAACAAGTCGGGAGAGAGTGGAAGAGAGAGACCATGAATCATGACTACTTCCGTGATCCGAAGTAACATGCGATCACCCTTCCAATTGAGCGGAAAAGGCTCCCAAAGGGTGTGCTCGTCACCTCCCTGCTCTGCTGCAGTTCTCTTGAAGTCCCCAGATTACTTCAATCTCCACTCGCTTTCCATCACAAGTCCCATAGAAGTCTTTCTGGGTATTTTATTTCAACCCTCTCTCTCTGCAAAAGTGTATATCCCCTATTTTCTTTAACCCTAGAACTGATCCCCATCCGTCGTTCAACGCATTTTCCTTCCTTTCTCTCCCTCACTACAGTGAAAGCTTCATTAAAAACAGTGGCTCTCTTGCATGGTTGCACCCACACAGTCTCCATAAAGGCTGACATGCAGAGGGACAATGAAATGGAGCAAAGAATTAGCATTATTCCCATGCCCAAAATGAAATAATCGGCTTAAAAATCAGCACAGCTTGACAATGAAAGTTTGGGTTAATATAAGCAATCACAATTCATATTCTGAACACTGAGGACTGTAGCGTGCATGTTTTATATCTATCAGTCTGGTCCACTCAGAAGACAGACACAGCACAATAAACTGAAAAGGAATACATTCAATATGGACCAGTATGCAGGCAACATGGAATAGTACTTGTTGTAGAATATAATTTCAAGCAGTATTATTTTTGTCTATGCTGTGGAACATTTGTTTTAAGGCTGTAAAGATGCATTGCTTTTGATGATGGTGCATTTGTTTAACTCTGTGAGGCTGTGATTCTTTGCCTGTCTAAAACACCTGGTGGGCTAATAAAGAGCTGAATGGCCGATACTGGGACAGGAGCAAGGATAGGTGGGGCTGGCAGGCAGAGAGAATAAATGGGAGAAATCTGGGAGAAGGAAGAAGGAACAAGAGCAAGGAGAGAGGCTGCTAGGGGCCAGCCACCCTGTCAGCCAGTCACAGAGGAGGAGCGAAAGTGAGACACACAGAAGAAAAGGAAAAGGCCCAGAGGCGAAAGGTAGATGGGATCATTTAAGTTAAGAAAAACTGGCTGGAAACAAGCCAAGTTAAGGCAAGGATTTATAAGTAATAATATTTATAAGCAATAATAAGCCTCTGTGTGTTTATTAGGGAGCTGGGTGGCGCTCCCCCTCCCCAAGGAAAGTCAAAAGGCTAAAGAGCCAAGAGAGTAAAACATCTATCAACAGTAGTAATGCAAGCAGAGTAGCTAGGAGCAGATAGATAGATGATAGATAGATAGATAGATAGATAGATAGATAGATAGATAGATA
>JABTXL010003523.1:25554955-25715553 GCA_025134845.1 Neodon shergylaensis | reverse complement strand
TAGATAGATAGATAGATAGATAGATAGATAGATAGATAGATAGATAGATAGATAGATAGTAGATAGATAGATGCAAGTTCAGTGAGGTGGCACCTATAGTCCTAATATTTTGGGAGCTCCAGTAGCACCTACATCCCACATTGGACTGGTTCCTCAGAGTCTCAGACAACTTCTGAAACCTCTCGCACGCTGCTGCAGCTTCCTTAACTTGTACTGCAGGTGGCCTGCCCTGCTGACTCCAGGCAAAGGCTGTGGGAAGTTCCAGTGTCACCAGGGATTCCTATAACTGCTGCCAAAGATACCAAGGCAGGCAGATGCCAAGAGAGCAGTCTGGAAAGTTCTTGACCCTCCTAATTCTTCCCAAACAGTTCTACCAACTGGGGACCAATCATTCGAATATATGAGCCTATGGAGCTATTCTCTTTCAAACCATCACTTGATCTCATTAACACAACTATATTACTCTTTTGACACTTGTTACAGGAGAGGGCTGCTTGTTTGTCCCAGCCACCCAAAACCGAAATAACCACACAGAAACTATATTAATTAAAACACTGTTTGGCCCATTAGCTATAGCTTCTTATTGGTTAACTCTTACATCTTAATTTAACCCATTTCTATTAATCTGTGTATCACCATGAGGTCGTTTCAGCACATCTATCTCTGGTGTTGGATCATGCTGTATCTCTGACTCTGCCTTCTTCCTCCCAGCATTGAGTTCCGTCTTCTCCGCCTACCTAAGTTCTGCCCTATCAACAGGCCAAGGCAGTGTCTTTATTCATTAATGGTAAACACAGCACACAGTGGAGACTCCCACATCAGACACTGGTGCTAAAAGAACCTTACAGACAAAAGACGATCATACCATACTTCATGGGAATCTGAAGCCAGCCAATATCTCCCTCAATGGCAAGCAAAATAGCAAGCTTGGAGGTTCAGTCCAGCTAAAATATTAATTAAATGTCATTATGACAATGAAATTAATTTGAAGACTTATCATCCACCTCAGTTAAAGAAATTCTTTCCCTAAAGTTTTTTTAGATTTATTTATTTTATGTGTGCGAATGTTTTGCTACATGTATATCTGTAAGCCACATGCATGCCTGGTCCCGGAACTGGAGTCATGGACGGTTGTGAGCCACCATGTGGGTGCTGGGAATTGAACCCGGATCCTCTGCAAGAGCAATAAGTGCTCTTAACTACTGAGTCATCTCTCCAGCCCTGAAGAAACTCTTGAGAACCCCTTTTTGCAGAAGAGCATGTCTTGAGAAGGCAATGCTTAGGAGAGCTCAAAGCGTTGAGTAAGCTGAACAGAAGGACATGTAGCTGGAGAAGCAAGAATGACAGTCCTCAGAGGTCATCCAGAAAGACTGGAGCAGAAGGAACTGAACTCTGTGTTGGAGGGAGACCAGAAAGGCCAGACTGGCCAGAACAGAGAGTCTGGAGCCAAACTTCCTAAAGGAGACATTCCTGTCTCTGGAGAGTCACAGAACTTCCTGGCCCATCCTCAGTAATTAGAGAGTTCATTTCAGTGGAGAAAGTAGAGAACATGATGAGGTAAAATTCAGAGTCAGTTCACATTCAAATACAAAGTTAATCCACCTTCAAATGCAAGAACCTGAAGCAGAGGAGCTATGCTACCCAGCTATGGGCTCAGTCTCTGACAAACACTGCAGAAACTATCAACCAAAGATAGCTGGCAGGCAGATCCCATGCTCAGCTAGTACAGACAGGGTCGGGTACAATATATGATACTGCCACCACCACCATTGTGTTGTTTACTTGTTTGAGATAGAATTTCAAGCTACCTCAAACTTGCTAAATGGCCAAGGAGGGACCTTGAGTTCCTGACTTCTCTCTCCACCTCCCAAGTGCTGGGATTACAAGTGATCACCACCACGCCTGGTTTTCTGCAGTGCTAGGAATGGTACCCAGTATTTCTTGTGTGCTAGGTAAGCTATCAGCTGAGCTACATCCCCAACCCTAAAGATGGATAGTACGTACAGGTGGATACTCAGCTGCTGTAGCTTTATATACTTGCTTCCACGAGCCACATCTCATTAGACAGTAAGTATATTTTAGAACTGCTTTTGCTGTTTTTCAGCAATGCTTGTATAAGATGGCCGCATCTTTCATTTCTTTCTTCTGAGAAGGAATTATGCGAAGAATGACACTCCCTTAGTTGGTTGGGCCTTTGATCCTATGTCTTATTACTAGATGGACACTAAAATGTGACATTCTAGATTCTCAAGGCAAAATAATGTTAGAGAAAGAGCATTGATCCAGAAGGAGTTAAGTCTAAAGTTCTACATGACAGTATGCTCTGCCTGTGGTTCTAATCATGAAAGTAGCAAGCAGAGGAGCCGTGGGCCCTGGCACTGACGGGCCTTCTTATGCCTAGCCAAATGCAGCAAGCAGCAGCAGCACAGACATTGCCAATCATGCTTATTGCTACAGAGGCTGCAGCCAGTATATGACTTCACCACTGGTGTAGAGTTTATGTGTAAATGACAGCAAGGAATGGGCAACCGAGTAAATTCCAGATAGAGGAGAAGCCAAGGCAAGAGCCTTTTCATCCTGTCACAAAATGCAGCAGAGTTTTTTTTACAGCATATGCTGTTTAAGGAGAGATAGGGTCACTCTCTTGACAACCCTATTAGAAGAACCCAGTAGCATTCCAACTTTAATATGGTCATTCCTTACATTAGAAATATGGGCTGGGCGGTGGTGCACGTCTTTAATCCCAGCACTCGGGAGGCAGAGGCAGGTGGATCTCTGTGAGTTCAAGGCCAGCCTGGTCTACAAGAGCTAGTGCCAGGACAGGCTCCAAAGCTACAGAGAAACCCTGTCTCGAAAAACTAAAAAAAAAAAAAAATATGGATAAAAGTGGCTTACTTTGCTGGGCAGTAGTGGCACACGCCTTTAATCCCAGTACTTGGGATGCAGAAACAGGTGGATCTCTGTGAGTTCAAGGCCACCCTGGGCTACGCAAGATCAATGCAGAAACAGATGCAGGTGGTGGTGGCTCACACCTCTAACCCAAGTAGGGGAGTCACAAAGCATTAATTCCAGCACTAAAGGGGAATGTAAGATGGAAGGAGACAGAAGCTCAAGGCTTAGTTGCCCAGGTTTGGTAGAGGTAAGACTTCTCTAGTGACTTGGCTGTTTTGCTTTTCTTTCTTTCATTCACTCATTCTTTCTTTTTCATTTTTTACTTTTTGTTTTCTCTGTGTAGCTTTGGAGCCTGTCCTGGAACTCACTCTGTAGACCACAGACTGGTCTGAACTCACAGAGATCCACCTGCCTCTGCCTCCCGAGCGCTGGGATTAAAGGCTTGTGCCACGGTCGCCCTGCCTATTTTGCTTTTCTGATCTTCAGTTTGAACCCCAGTATCTGACTCTGGGTTTTTATCATTCACATCACAAGAGACTCTGATCCTTCAAATTCTCATATAACTTTTAGTAAGTGGTTAAAGATTCCATAAAGACGGGGCTGGAGAGATGGCTCAGAGGTTGCCTGATGGCCTGCTCTTCCAAAGGTCCTGAGTTCAATTCCCAGCAACCACATGGTGGCTCACAACAATCTGTAATAAGGTTTGGTGCCTTCCTCTGGCCTGCAGGCATACACACAGAATATTGTATACATAATAAATAAATAAATATTTAAAAAAAAAGATTCCATAAAGAGACAGGGTTTGGAGCTCATATTCATTTCCATCTGTGGTTGATTTCTAGGTAAAGTGGTGTGATTATTTTGCTAAACCTTTTCTAGTGCCCTTAATCTCCAAATGAATGGTTTTGGTTTTGTTGAGATGGCATCTTACATTCCCCTTTAGTGCTGGAATTAATGCTTTGTGACTCCCCTACTTGGGTTAGAGGTGTGAGCCACCACCACCTGCATCTGTTTCTGTATTGATCTTGCGTAGCCCAGGGTGGCCTTGAACTCACAGAGATCCACCTGTTTCTGCATCCCAAGTACTGGGATTAAAGGCGTGTGCCACTACTGCCCAGCAAAGTAAGCCACTTTTATCCATATTTCTTTTTTTTTTTTTTTTTTTTTTTTTTTTAGTTTTTCGAGACAGGGTTTCTCTGAGGATTTCCATGGGACCCCTTTGGTCAACCACTCAATTAGGTATAACCCAGTCCTAGTAATGGAAGTCTAGTTTGGTGACAAGAGATGACCAGCTGGGGCCCCATCTCCCTCATTATTTGAAGATTTCACTAGGATTGCCTTCATATATTTTAGGGAGTTTCTACTGTACTACATTTCCCTACCTTCCTCAGAGGCCCCTCAATTCTGTCTCTCACCACACTCCATCCCTTAGTCTCTCATCCTCATGTCCACGTGACCCTTTCATCTCCCCAGCCCCATCCCCAGTCCACCCACAAAACCTCTTCTATTTCTCCCTGTCAGGGATATTTATGTGTTCCTTCTAGTTCTTTCCTCCATGCCTAACCTCTTTGGATCTATAGGTTATAACTTTGTTATCATTTATCTAACAGCTAATATCTACATATAAATATTTCTGGGTCTGGGTTACCTCAGGATATTTTTTTTTCTAGTTCCATCCATTTGTCTGCAAATTTCATGATGCCAGTTTTTTTTTTAAACCATACTTCATTGTGTAAATGTACCACCACATTTTCTTTATCCATTCTTCTATTGAGAGAGCTAGACTGATTCCAATTTCTGGCTATTATGAATAGAGTATAATAAACATGGCTGAGCAAGTGTCCTAGTGGTAGAATGAATTGTACTTTGGGTATATGCCCAGCGTGGTATAGCTAGGTCTTGAGGTAGATTGAATCCCAAACCTATATAGATTTTCATAGTGTCTATACAAGTTTACCCTCCCACCAGTGATGGAGGAGTGTTCTTCTTGCTCCCCATCCTCTCCAGCATGAACTGGCACTTATTTTTCCTGATCTTGGCCATTCTGACAGGGTAATATGACAGCACCATGCAAGCTCTCTAACATTGAGCTATTTTCTTAACCCCCATGGTTTAACCAGAATGAAGAGTGAAATCATGTTTGCATGAAGATGGGTGGAACTAGAGACCTTCCGGTAACATGAAGCCAGACTCAGAAAAACAAGTATCAAGTTATTTATTTATTTATTTTATGCACAGAAATCCAGACTTAAGGAGAGGAGAAAATTTTATGAGACTAGAAAGGTATCTCCTTGGGGACAGTGGAAAGCAGGAAAGGGACAGGAAGAGGTAATGGGGCCTGGATATGATCAAATTACATTACACACATGTATAAAATGACATAAGGAAACCAGTTGTTTATTTAATTACTATATACCAGTAAACTTTTAAAAAATTAATCTGGATGTTAATGCCCAGCTTTCTGATCTCAGCTACTCAGGAGGCTGAGGTGGGAGGATCACAAGTTTAAGGTCAGCTTGGGTCACTGATTGATCAAAACCCTGCCTCAAAATAAAGTGCTTTTTTAGAAGCATCGAACACTTGCAATCCCAGCATTTTGTGTGTGTGTTTGAGGAAGGAGAACGGATGTGAGTTCAAGGCCAACCAAGACCAGCCTGGTCTACAAGAGCTAGTTCCAGGACAGGCTCCAAAGCCACAGAGAAACCCTGACTCGAAAAACAAAACAAAACAAAACAAAACAAAAAAAAAAAGGCCAACCAAGACAACCAAGATCTGCGTCAAAAAACAAAAGAATAGCTGGGTGGTGGTGGCACACACCTTTAATCCCTGCACTCCAGAGGCAGAGGCAGGCGAGTCTCTGTAAATTTGAGGCCAGCCTGGTCTACCGAGCGACAGCCAGGGCTGCTAAACAGAGAGACCCTGTCTTGAAAACAAATACGATATGGCATTTATATTAACATGTGTTTGGCCTTTTCTTTGTGTGTGTGGGGGGCGGCAGACAGAGGGATTGGGAGAAGGTCTCATGTGGCTCAGGCTGTTCCAGAACCAAGTATGTACCAGGATGGCCTTGAACACCTGATTCTCCTGCCTCTACTTCCACTAGAATCACAGACAAATAGCTCATTCCTGCCCCCACCCACTGCTAGAATGGATATGTGCCACTCCACCCAGATCTGAACTCCAGTCCTCACGATTAGAGATAGCACTTTATCCATGGAGCTACCTTCCAGCCCAAGAAAAATACTCTTAATCTGACAATCACAAAAGATTGACCCCTGACACAGTGGCACAGACCTGTAATTCTAGTGCTCAAGAGATGGAGGCAGGAGATTGAGGCTAGCCCAGGATACATGATGAGACCCCATCAAAACAATGTTTAATATTACCCGTTCAGTTTCCTAGGGATGAGGACTTAAGTTCATTCTTACTAATAAAACAGCTTTTCCTCTTCTCAAGATTATTTTTGCAGCTCTTGAGATTCCAAATCCCCCCCACCCCAATACATTTAAGATACAGAAAAAGGGGTTGCTGAGTTGGCTCATCAAGTAAAAGTGTTTATTAGCAAGCTTAACAATCTGGGTTGGAGGCCTGGAGCTCGCATGGTGGAGAGAACCATATTTCTCAAACTGTCTGACTTACATTTCTTTTTCAAACACACACACACACACACACGTTAAAAAGTTAGGAAAAGCTGAGTGTGGGGGCACATGCTTTTAATCCCAGCATTTAGGAGGCAGAAGCAAACAGACCGCTATGAGTTCAAGCTCTAGACCAGCAAAAGCTATACCGTGAAATCCAGTCTCAGCTCTGTCCCCCAACAACAACAACAAAAAAGAACGAAAAAATTAAAAAAAAAAGATTTTTTGTTATGCATAGGTGAATTCTTTCCTAGCATACTGTTTAGTTGAGGATGAATTCCTGATCCTTCTGCCTCCACTTCCCAAGCGCATGGCCCTCCACTATCCCTGACTCTTCTGAAAGATACATGTATACGTAAACATATAGATATTAATAGACGTATTATATCGTTTTAATTTATATATATAAGTATAAAATCTTTAATTTTTAAACAGGTTCTTTCTATGTAGCTATGGCTATTCTGGAACTTGCTGTGAGTATCATCAGGCTGACTTTTGAACTCAGAGATCCACCTGCCTTCTGCCTCCCAAGTGCTGGGATCAAATGCGTGCACCACCACACCTGGCTTGTTTTGTGGAGACACAAACGGTCTTTCTTCATAGCTCGGACTGGCCTGGTATTCATTATACATCCCAGGTGGGTCTGGAACCCACAGCCATTCTACTGCCTCAGACTTGTAAGTGTTGGGATTACAGATTTGTGTTGACTAGGTTTTCTAGAAAAGAGAAGCTTGGAGGTAGCCAGCATTTCAGAAGCTGTGTGGAAGAGTCTGCGTGCGGAGGTGGGTTTTTTTTTTTTTCTTCAAGACAGGGTTTCTCTGTAGCTTTGGAGCCTGTCCTGGAACTAGCTCTTGTAGACCAGGCTGGCCTTGAACTCACAGAGATCCGCCCGCCTCTGCCTCCCGGCTATTTTTTTTTTTAATCTTTAAGCTTTTTAGAGCAAACAGAAAAACGACACCAAAGAGCAGCGCAGACACCCCACTGAGATTGTCTGTAGCTGAATCTCACTCTACTTAAACTCAATGCTTCTCAATATTTCTGCTGCAAGTGCCCGCGACCAGACCGCACAAAATTAAAGTCATTTTAGGAGCTCACGAGCCAGGTGTGGTGGCGCACGGGGAGGCAGAGCCTGGCGGGTCTCGGTGAGTTTTAGCGTGGCAGCAGCAGAATTTAAATCTCTATGGAAGGAATGTGGGTGGTAAAAGTGTAAATGAGGGAAGGATTTCATCTCAAGGGTGGGTTTCAAATCCTCCTAAACCTGGCTGAGCACTCATTGTGTTTTTTGCTTTTGTAACTAGGTCAGTTTGAGTTGGAACTGTCGATCATGTCTACTTCAGCCTCCTGAATGCTGGGATAGAGGGGTGTACCACCATGCTTAACGGACCATAATTCTTGAAAAGGAATCTTTCTAAAAATAAGGGTTCTTCACGAGGAAAAAAAAAAGTTTTGGTGGATTGTTGACAACAGTGTCGAAGTTGGAACTCCGCGGGCTTCGTGTATGCTAGGCTAGTACTCTGCTTACCGAACCCGGCCTGGGCCGACCTAGTACTTTTTGTTTTTTTTGTTTTTTTTTTTGAGACAGAATTTCATTCTATAGCCCGAGTTGGCTTGGAACTCCCCATGTTGACCAGGGGGCCTTGAACTCATCTGCCCGTCTCGGCGTACTCCATCTTGGGAGTAGGGAGTAAAGGCATGAGCCAAGGTCCTGCTTCCTGGACCTTCTGGGCATTTAGTTGAGACAACTCTGCCGGGTGTGGAGCGTGTTTAGAGGCACGCGGAAGGCTTTTCACGAGAAAAACCGTTCTGTAGTGTAGTTTCCCCGACACCTGTGGAAAGCGGAGCGAAGCTCACCCTCCACACCTGGGGTCAAACCGAAGGAAGATTCGAGGCAGCTGCCTGAATCTGAGGAATCCCAAGGCCGAAGGGCGGTATTCTGAAATCTGCACATCAATACCGCCCTTCTCCAGGCCTTTGTTATGCACGACATTGGCCTCCCCCCCCCATACTTCTTAGCCGGAGGAAAGTGTGCTAGAGGAAAAAAATTGAGCTGTTATCAATCTGCTAAGCTCACTGCCCAACGCTTCAAAGTAGGCACCCTTGAGGGGTGCCCGTGACTTACCCCTAGGGCTCGGGCGTGTGGCTTAGAAATAGCTAGGCTTGCAAGGCGCAAGGCTCAGCATTGGACCCCCAGGAAACAAAAACCCAACAACAACAACAAGCCTAACAGCCTGCCATCGACTTTTCAATCAAATTGGCTCGCTCATTCTAGAAAGCACCGTCCTTGGGAGTTTGCAAACTTGGTCGGCGGAGGAGCCCAGGATTGGATCAGGTGGAGTCGAGCGCCCCTACCCCCGATTTCCAGCCCCCGCCCCCGGGGCTACCCCCCCACCTGAAGGTGACCCAGGGGGCGGGGGCGGGCGGCAGGCCATCGAGCCGCCCGGCGCGCCGCCGCCGCCCGTTGGATTGGCTCGAGCCTCTCCCGCCAGGCCTGCCCGGCTCCCGCGCGCCGCTGTGGGCCCGCCCCCCGCCGCCATCTTGGTCGTGGAGGAGCGGGCGGCACGCGTGAGTAAATAGCGCGAGCCGGGAGCGGACTGCGGCCCTGGGCGGAGAGCGGCGGAGCGGACTTCCCGCGTGGGGTGAGGCGCGGGAGGGAGGCTCGGCCGGCGCTGCCTCTGCCCCCTCGCGGCCGCGCCGTCCTGACGAGCGGCGGCGGGAACCGGGTAGGCGGGCGGACGAGCGGGAGGGCGGCCTTGCGAGCGTGCGGCCCGGCGTGCAGGTGAGGGCGCCGCGCGAGCCGTGCCACCGGTCACCGGTGTCTTCCGCCCTCGCTTCAGGGTGGCCGAGATGACGGCCGCGGGTCGCAGCCCCCTGGAGCCGCTCCTGGAGACTTGGGAGGACTCCTCGGCGTCTCCCGGCGAGCAGACGGACGCCTACCTAACTCTGACCAGGTGAGGCCGCCCGGGGAGACCGAGCCTGGGCGGGGGACGCGAGCGGGCAGCGCGGGGCGCCCCGGGGCCATGCCTGCCAGGTGACGATGCGGGGCGCAGCGGCGGCGCCTGAGGGCTTCTTGGGGAGGCGCTTTTTTTTTTTGTTGTTTTGTTTTGTTTTGTTTGTTTGGCTGGCAAGCGGGAGCTTTGAGGAAAAGTTAGAGCTGGGAAGGAGTTTGAAGAGAGCCGCGCTTCTCCCGGCGAGCCCCGGACGCCGTGCGAAAGTCGGCGGCGGTCCGGGATGGTTTGCTGTAGTTAGGGGCAGGGGGTCCCCGCTCGCCCCCAAGTTAGGATCCTGCGGACGCCTTCTCGGGGTTGAGGGTGTAGGTGCGCGTGCCTTTAAGTCGCTCCCAGAATTGTCCCCCCCCCTCTTTAGACAGGGTTCTCCTGTGTCATAGCCTTGGCTGTCCCGGGGACCTGGTGGCCTCGAACTCTGAGATCCTCCTGCTTCTGCCTCCGAGTGCAGGGATAAAAGGCGTGCGCCACCTCTGCCCGTCTACTTACCCCCCTCCCCATAGAGCCAGGAACCTGGTTTTTACTTTATTTGAAAGACTACAGAGATTTTCTAAAATTTTGCAAATGACCATAAAATTAGAAAATATGTGACTAGGGAAAGAGATACTCATTTCCTTTTCTCTTCTAAAAGAATCAAAAATTGAATGAATTGTGCAAGTTATCGCTTATTCGTTCTTTTTGATTTTTCGAGACAGGGTTTCTCTGTAGCTTTGGTGCCTGTCCTGGAACTAGCTCTTGTAGACTAGGCTGGTCTCGAACTCCCGAGTGCTGGGATTTAAAGGCGTGCGCCACCACCGCCTGGATCAAGTTACTGTTTATTTTTGATTAGTTTACAGTATGTTTTCTATAGACTCTAAAGCATTTTTAAGGAATTGATTTTTTTCCAAGGGCTTGAAAGCAATCTTCAGAAACTTAAAAAGTTCTTAATATTGGATACCAGTGTTGAGTGACTCTGGAACATGAGCTACAGGTGGTTGTGAGCCACCTGACGGGTGTTAGAAATTGAAGGTGGACTCTCTGCCAGAGTGGTATAAGTTCTTAACCACTGAATTACCTCTTCAATCCTGAGATTTATTTATTTTTATTTTCTTTTTTTCTTTTTTGGTTTTTCGAGACAGGGTTTCTCTGTAGCTTTGGAGCCTGTCCTGGAACTAGCTCTGTAGACCAGGCTGGTCTCGAACTCCCAGAGATCCGCCTGCCTCTGCCACCCTAGTGCTGAGATTAAAGGCGTGCGCCACCACCGCCCGGCTTCTGAAAGTAATTCTTAAAAGTGATTACAGTGCTTTCTGTTTGTCCTTTTTGCCTAAGCTTGTGTTCTGTTTCCTTTTAAAGTCGTATGACTGGACAAGAAGGAAAAGAAGTCATTGCAGAAATTGAGAAAAATCTTCCTCGGCTCTATACAGTTTTAAAGGTCTGTGTTTATTTTTGAATCTTTGGGATTCCAGGTGCAACTCCTGACTGTCTTTCCAGTAAATGATTCTTCACTTGGGCTCTAGCATCACCCAGTGCATTTTTAACCCTGAATACACCATAGCAGCGGTTACATTAACAGGATTGCTCTCTCTTCTTTATTAAGTATGGTTCACCAGGTACTGTTAATTACCTTCTGTGTTCTCTCACTTTAATTTCCGTACTCTAGGGCCTCTGTCATGCTAGTGAAGTGCTTTCTATGTACCATCAAGCTATACCTGCAGCAGGTCAGGAAACTGGTTTGTTTGCTGACGTCTTCAGGACTGCCTTAATTCAAAGCCTAAAACAGTTGTCACAGATAAAATCTCTTTGCTTTTTGCAAGTATACAAGTATGTTATCTGAAAATGGCAATTATACATGTTTTTGGTGGAGCAAGGGAGTTTTTGGGACATTTTTGCAGTAAAGCGGTGGCCTTAAGCCAGGTAGTTTGGTGACAATCCTCCTGCCTCTGCCGCTCAAATGTTAGCATTATAGGCTGGGACTAGCAAAACCCACAGTACATGTTAATTTGTTTTCATTCATGATCAATTTTTGATAATTATACCTGCTTGAAAAATTGTTAAAATTATAGTTGGCTTGCTCCTCTTTTATTTAGTGGTCATAGTTACTATCGGGCAGTCTGTAGTCTTAGCCTCTCCACCACTTAGTGACTTCATGACGTGCCATCAACTCTTTTCAACAAATACTTTGTTTTTAGAATGAAAATATTGAATTAAATATCCCAACCTCATTGAAATTGTTACTATTTTTTTTGACAGGGTCCCTAGTCCAGGCTTGCCTTGGACTTCTATATAGCTGAGGATGACCTTGAACTTCTGATCCTCCTGCCCCCCCAGTGCTGGGATTACAGGCATGTGCCACCACTTTGCATTTATGCAGTGCCAGGGATTGATCCCAGGGCTTCATGCATGCTAGATGAGTACTATACCAACTGAAAAGTACATCCCCAGCCCCAAATTTCTTCATTTTTTTTTTTAACTTTAGGATTGAGATAAAATGCCTGATATATAGTAGATACTTGGGAATTGCTACACTGCAACTGCTTCCCTCTCCTAGACTTAGAGGAAGAAGGCATTGCTCCATTCTAAACCTAGGATGGCAACTTTTCATTTGAGACTTCGCTTACTCATTGTGGAGATATGCCCCCATTTGTTTCCTGTCTAATAATTTTAACATCTTTCATTTGTTGGCCTTTTCTTTGTTTTTGCATGAGATGTCATTTATCTTTTTTAAAAAATGTTCTTTCAGTTGATTTAAAAAATTTTAATACCTGCATGTATGTCTGTGTACCTGTGCTTTGACCATAGAAGCCAGAAGAGGGTGTCAGAACCCCATGAATTGGAGTTAACAGGCAGGTTGTGAGCTGCCATGTGGGCACTGGAGAGTAACTGCTGAGCTATCATCTTTCCAACCCCTTCAGTCCATCTTTTTCTAGTTCCTTCTCCTTTGCCAGATGTTGCCTCTTTTCACTTACTCCCAAAAGTTGCCTGATTGATTGGATTAAAATGCATTGAATTTGGGCTGTAGTTGGATTTGATTCTAGAAACGGTTTCTCTGCTGTGAGTGTTAATTTTGATTTTGTAGGCTCACATTTCCAGCCAGAACTCAGAATTGAGTAGTGCTGCTCTACAAGCCTTGGGATTTTGCTTATATAATCCCAAAATTACCTCAGGATTATCAGGTAGGTAAAATGATTATAGCTATTGATATCTGTTAAGTTTAAAGTATAGTTTAATGCAGTTAAAGTACTGTTATTTATGGATTAATTTTACAATTTGTAGTTTTTCCCCATTTAGGAAGGTATTTACTTGGTGTGTGTGCACCTACACTCAAGGTCAGAGAGCAACTTGGAGTAGTCCATCTACCAAGGGAGTTCTGGGATTGAATTTATCATTATGCTTAATGACAAGGGCCTTTCTGCTTAGTCTTGGATTGGTCCCAAACTGTTTTTTAGTAGGACACACACACACCCCCTACTAAAAATTAAATTTTTATTTATTATTATTATTATTATTATTATTATTTTGGATTTTCGAGACAGGGTTTTCTCTGTAGCTTTTTGGTTCCTGTCCTGGAACTAGCTCTTCTAGACCAGGCCGGCCTCGAACTCACGGAGATCCGCCTGCCTCTGCCTCCCGAGTGCTGGGATTAAAGGCATGTGCCACCACCGCCTGGCTAAAATTAAATATTTAAAATTACATACATATCCTACAAAAATTGTATGTGTGTATGTATATGTGTACATATACACATATATAATTATATATATATACACATATATATAATTTTTCCCCTTTTTGGTTTTTTGAAACAGGGTCTCCTTATGTTACATAGCTCTGGATGTGCTAGAACTTGCTCTCTAGACCAGGCTGGCCTCGAACTCCACTCCTGAGTGCTGGGATTAAAGTTGTGCGCCATCACCACCCAGATAGAATATATTTTTTAAATTTGAAGTTAACAGTAATTTATCTGATTCATATGACAGGCATATTTCCTAAGGAACTTAATGAGATGAAGAGGTCTTGTATACTATGGTAAATGTTAGTTTGGAAGTGGTATTGAAAGTATAGAGCTTGATATTTTCCAGGTGTTAAGTAATTCTATTGTTTTATAGTTTGCAATTGGAAAGGAAACCTACAGCTTGCATGCTAAGAATTGAGAGGTGGGCAATAAGGATATCGTGAAGTTGTTATTATCGTCCCCTCAGTGAAGTGTTGCAGTTTTTTTCTCTTGCATAAGACTTGTTAGCATCCGAAGATGACAGTAGTTAATTGAGTTGTGTGAGATAAAAGGTTTGCAGTCTGCTACTGTCTGTTTTCTTTACCGTCTTCTGCTTTAGTCAGGATTTTTTTGTTTTGTTTTTTTAGTTCTTTTCGAGACAGGGTTTCTCTGTAGCTTTGGAGCCTTCCTGGAACTAGCTCTTTTTTTTTTATGGCCATAAGTATTTATTAAGGAAGAGGGAAAAGGAAAGAAGAGATAAAAGGAGAGAAAAGAAATAAGAGGAGAGAGAGAGAGGAAACGCATGCGCACGTCAAGGAAGCAGAAAGGGAAGAGCTGGAACCAGCTCTTGTAGACCAGGCTGGTCTCGAACTCAGAGATCCGCCTGCCTCTGCCTCCCGAGTGCTGGGATTAAAGGCGTGCGCCACCACCGCCCGGCTTTAGTCAGGATTTTGTATTTTGACAAGAATTGTGATATTTGTCTTTGCAGATTGTCCGATCATCATGTCACACATATAAGAAATTGGAATTTCTGATCCCCTCATCTGCCTTTGTTGTTTTTATTTTGTATTTGAGACTTTAAAGATTTTAAACTATGATACATAATTGAAATTAAAACTTGTGTGTTTTTCAGAGGCAAATATTCAACAACTGCTTTTAACTTTGAATGATATCATTAAGAGTTCAGACAAAAATGTGTGTACCAGGGCACTATGGGTATTATCCAAACAGACGTTTCCTACTGAAGTTATTAGCAAAATGGTGAGTACTGGGGCATTGGAATTATATGCCAATAAAACTGTTCTGCCTCATTTGATTCGTGTGTATTTGTTCTGTCGTTTAGGTATCCAGTATTATTGATTCATTGGAAGTGCTACTAAGTAAAGGAGAGATACATTCTGCTGTTGTTGATTTTGAAGCATTAAATGTTATTATAAGGTATGCAGTTCTTGTATAAATTTTTGCTTTGGGGTTTGTATATATGGTGAGATACAGATATTAAACAATGGAGTTGGCAGTTTGCTACCAAGCCTGACAACCGGCGTTCAATCCCTAGTACCCATGTGAAAGGAGAGAACTGTTCCTGCAAGTTCTCTGACCTCCAAGCACTCTGGATGTGTAGACATAAATGCTGATACATGTACACATACGCACACAGGAAAAAAACTTAAGAGTAAGGTTTAAAAAAACAAAGGTGAATATCCTTTAGACCCACACCAAGCAAGAGAAAGGTAATAACATGAAAAAAATTTATAGTTTTTTTTCCCCATTTAGGAAGGTATTTACTTGGTGTGTGTGCACCTACACTCAAGGTCAGAGAACAACTTGGAGTAGTCCATCTACCAAGGGAGTTCTGGGATTGAATTTATTATCATTATGCTTAGTCCTGGAACTAGCTCTTGTAGACCAGGCAGGCCTCGAACTCTCAGAGATCCGCCTGTCTCTGCTACCCTAGTGCTGAGATTAAACAAACAAACAAAAAAAGCGCCTCCCCAAGAAGCCCTCAAGGGCGTCGCCGCTGCACCCCGCGTAGTCACCTGGCAGGCATAGCCCAAGGTGCCCCGCACTGCCTGCTTTGGACCCCCACGGCTCCTTGCATTCCCTGCCCTGGCTCGGTCTCCCCGGGCTGTAAGTTGCTGTTCTTATTTTTTACTGAAATAGTCTTGGCTATATTTCTGTTGGTAATATATTTAGATCCTAAAAAATTGTATGTAAAGGCTTTCAGAATCTTTGAGCTAGCCAGGAGCATTCTTTTTTTTTTTTTAATTTATTTATTATGTATATAGTATTCTGGTGCCAGAAGAGGGCACCAGACCTCATTACAGATGGTTGTGAGCCACCATCTGGTTGCTGGGAATTGAACTCAGGACCTTTGGAAGAGCAGGCAATGAATGCTCTTAACTAACCTCTGAGCCATCTCTCCAGCCCCCCAGGAGCATTATTGCACTTCCTCTTAGACATGCTGGCAGCACAGTTTACATAGTTTAATTTTCTAAGTTTTCTTTAGTTGTTTAGCTGTTTGCTTTGTTGTGTTTTGGTGCTATATGACTGACTTGGTAGATTATGATCACCTTTAATAATGTTCAATTTGATAGTATAGTTATTGTAATTACAATTCTTTGTACATACTACTGTGCCTTTGTGGAGGTTAGAGGACAAATGAGGGATTAAGTTCTTTTCTCCCACAGTGTGGGTTCCAGAGATCAAAACTCAGGTCATCAGGCTTCCCAGCAAGCACCTTTACCCATTGAAGCATCTCATCAGCTTTGACTTGGAAACAAAAGTTGTTATCTAATATGAAGATTGTGAAAAGTCTAGAAGTGTCCTTCCTGAAAGTCAGTGATAGAGTGCTTTTTAAGCATGAGGTGCTAGCTTTAGTCACTAGTGCTGCAAGAAAAAGAACATACTAATCAAAACAGAATTCCAGGGCATATGCACATGGGCAATACAGATGTATGCAGGTACAATTTAATCTATTTCTCTGTATACACATTTTGTATTTCTGTACAAATGATACATTTGAGATATATACATTTTGAAATAATTGGGTCATGTTATCCTCCTGTGTGCTCATTTTTCTGGTAATTTCTTTTGTAGTGTTAGGGAGTGATTTGAGCATATTAGGTAAATGCTCTACTGCTTAAATTGCACCCCAAACCAGATGTCCTTTTTCTTTTTTTTAAATTTGTGACAGCCAGGCAGTGGTGGCACACGCCTTTAATCCCAACAGAGGCAGGCAGATCTCTGTGCGTTCAAGGGCAGCCTGGTCTACAAGAGCTAGTTTCAGGACTGGGTCCAAAGAAACACAGAGAAACCTTGTCTGGAAAAACAAATTTGAGACATTTTCACCAAGTTGCCTAGGCCTGGACTTAAGACAGCATGTAGTTCAGGTAGGCCTTGAAACTTGTGATCATAACCTGTTGAACAGTTGGATTTATAGGCCTGTATCACCTTGCTTCCTTTTTTTTTCTTTTGGTTTTTTCAAGACCACCACTCGACCTGGCTTTGTTTCTTGATGATTAACTTGACCTCTTTTTTTTTTTTTTTTAAGTTTAATTTAGTTACTGATTTCTCTATTGTAGGCTAATTGAGCAAGCCCCAGTTCAAATGGGAGAAGAGTCTGTGAGGTGGGCCAAATTGGTCATACCATTAGTTGTTCACTCGGCGCAAAAGGTCCATTTGCGAGGAGCCACTGCTTTGGAGATGGGGATGCCGTTGCTGCTCCAGAAACAACAAGAAATAGCCTTAATTACAGAGCATCTTATGACTACTGTAAGTGTTGCCTTTTGTAAGTTTGCTGAATTATGTATTGGTGGCTTTTACCTGGAGTTTAAAATTCAGCCTGAAATCAGCTACTAGGTGATAGTGGTGCATGCCTTTGATCCCAGTACTCTGGAGGCAGAGGCAGGTGGAGATCTGTGAGTTCTAGGACAGCCTGGTCTACAGAGCTAGTTCCAGGACAGGCTCCAAAGAATCCCTGTTTCAAGTAAAACAAAACAAAACAACAAATTATTATTGTAGTTACACCAGGACTGACGAGTTTAGTTTTAAATCAAAACAAAGATTTAGGCTCAATGGTAGATTGCTAGCTTAGCATGCACAATGTCTTGTGTGCAGTCTTAATTACCAGATAAAATCAAATGTAGAAATGTTAACATTCAAATTACTCCTATAAGTTAAGTGTTTTAATTTAAAAGTCTAGATGTTTTATCACTTCTCTAGTGAATGATGAATAAAGAGGGATTATATTTCTGAAAAGGGAAGAATTGTAATGGATTCAGTTGTTAGTATAGCATCTCAGTCGATAAACATTTAATGCGTATAAGCTCGTGTAAATGTAGTTTCCTAATTCCTGTTTCAGGTCTTAAGTTCACCAACCTCTGTTCTTCACAACATCTGTTGAGCATTTGTTTTTGTGTGTGTATGTGTTGAGGTGAATTGTTTTAAAGGCATTGCTAGTGGTAATGTGTAAACACCTGTGAGGTTTATTTCCTACTGTAACAAAACAGATAAGACATAGTATTATAAAGAAAAGTTTAGAATTAGACATGAGCAGTGATTAAACGTATAAGAATTGACTGTAAAATGATAATTATTAAGTATAATTAATAATAGTGTCAGCTCATTTTAGGTGTGAAAGTCATGAGAGCCAAGGGCCCCTTTGTTTGTGCACCCAATTGGTTTTCAAGGAATGTCGTGGGATTCTTTTCTTCAGTGGAAGAGAATGACAGATACAGAGCACCTAATCACATAGGAATAGGACTTGAGGACTATTGTAAGTTGGTTTTTGTTTGGAGATAGGATCTCTTTTTTTTTTTTTTTGGTTTTTCGAGACAGGGTTTCTCTGTGGCTTTGGAGCCTGTCCTGGAACTAGCTCTTGTAGACCAGGCTGGTCTCGAACTCACAGATCCGCCTGTCTCTGCCTCCCGAGTGCTGGGATTAAAGGCGTGCGCCACCACCGCCTGGCTAGGATCTCATTTTATAGGACTGGGTAAGTCCTGTGTGGCCTGGAACACTTTGTGTACACCAGGCTGGCCTTGAATTCAGACTTTCTGCCTCCTGAGTCTGGGATTAAAGGCATGTGTGACCAAGCCTGGTTTATTATTAGGTCTTGACTTTTCTGTGTATGTTTGTGTTTGCATGGATACAAGCATGAGAGGCCCAAAGGACAGTCTCTCTGGTGTTCTTCAGGCACAGTTCCCTAATTGCCCCTCCCCCCCTTTTTTCTAAAGACTATTCACTGGCCTGGTACTTGATGGATCCTCTTTTTTTTTTAAGATTTATTTATTATGTACACATTTTCAGCCTCCATGTATGCCTGCAGGCCAGAAGGGGGCGCCAGATCTCATTACAGATGGTTGTGAGCCACCTTGTGGGTTGCTGGGGATTGGACTTCCGGAAGAGCAGTCAGTCCTCTTAACCTCTTTGCCATCTCTCCAGCCCCCGATGGGTCCTCTTTTCTCCATCTTTCCAACTTTGGGATTTCAAACATGTACAAATTTTTTTTAAAACAAAGGTTCTGGGGATCAAATCTTGCAAGCCCTATACCAGCCCATGAAGTTTTTATTGGTACCATGATTTATATGGAGTGCCACATGTTAATTACTTATTGCTTTGATGTAATGTTTAGAAGAATATGTATAGACTCTCAAGAACACCAAGAAAGAGAAAACGAATAAGCCTGAGGAAGATTTCTCTAGGGTGCACATTTGGTTAATTGGTACCATGCATGATTTTAATCATGAACTTTATGGTGGCAGGCGTGTATAGCAGAGTATATGCTGCTTCTCACAGTGTGCGGCACACACCTGTAATCCCTGAATTTGAAAGGCATTGATAAGAAGGATCTCTGTGAGTTAAAGTTGGTTTTCATTAGCATGTAGGAGGAGTTCTCTGTCCTGCCACCCAGCTCCCAAATCATGACGTGAAGATTTATTATTAGCCGGGCGATGGTGGCACACGCCTTTAATCCCAGGACTCGGGAGGCAGAGGCAGGCGGATCTCTGAGTTCGAGACCAGCCTGGTCTACAGAGCTAGTTCCAGGACAGGCTCCAAAGCCACAGAGAAACTCTTGTCTCGAAAAACCAAAAAAAAAAAAAAAAAAAAGATTTATTGTTAATTATGAAAGCTTGGCCAATAGCTTAGGCTTGTTTCTAACTAGCTCTTATAGCTTAAATTAACCTATTTCTACTTATATATTGCCTCGTGGCTTTCACCTCTCCTCCTGCCTTAGTTCCTCTGCATCTGGCTTGTGATACCCTTTATTCTTCCCAGCATCCTCTCTGCCCTGAAAATCCTGCCTACTGATTAGAGTTCAACTTTTAATTAAATCAGTCTGAGTGATACATCTTAACAGTGTACAAAAAATTATTCCACCACAATAGAAAGTAATAGGTTCTCCACACCAGTATAGTGGGACTTCATCTTGAGAAAAAATCAAAGTAAAAGTCATAATATTGTACTGGAAGCAGAGAATTGGAAGGAGCTATGGAAAGATCCCTTCCTTAAGACTTTCTCTCACTAATGTGCTTTCTCCTCATAGGCCAGTTTTTATTACTAATTCTCCACATAGACCGATCTATATATTTGAGTGAAAATGTTTTTTTTCAAATTTGCTTTTCAGATTTATTCTGTGTATATTGTGAGTGCTAGGATGTACATGCTTGGGTGCAAGGATATACATGTTTGGGTGCACATAGGATCAGATGATAGCTTTTATTTTTGGATATAGTCTCAATATGACATTCATTGTGTAGACCAGATATATCTTGAATTTATAGAGATCAGCTTGCCTATGCCTCCTGAGTAATGGAATTAAAGACATGTGCCACCATGCCCAATAAGAGGGCAAATTGGGTGTCTCATTGGTAGGCTTGCAGATGGTAAGGTTTGAGCAGTAAGTGCCTTTGCCCACTGAGCTGTTTCATAGGCTCTTGAGCTTTTAGACATCTGTTACTATGAAGCTCTTAGAATTTCTCAGTGTAAGAAGATCACTAGTATCATTTGAATTCTAGTTAATCATGTGCGTAATAAAGAATAATGTGGATGGTCAGATGAACATGAAACTGGTATTTGTAGATTTTTTTTAACTATTAGCTTCTTCACATTGCTATGCTGCAGCTTTTGCTTTCTGTGGAGGATGTGTTTGTTCACATTTGGAAAGGTTATTTGGTTCAATAAATTAATGCTTGAAAATTTTTTAGACTTGTGGATATTTTTGCTTTTTGAAGTATTGATAATACTTTTAATAATTACCTTTGTTTACAGAAATTAATCTCAGAACTCCAAAAGCTGTTCATGAGTAAGAATGAGACTTATGTATTAAAATTGTGGCCTTTGTTTGTCAAACTTCTTGGAAAGGTAAGTACCACAGATAAAGAACTAGTTGATATTTTCATAATTTGAATTTGCCAGGATTTTTACTTTAAGAGTATCCCACACTCAGGCTGCTCTGGAGCTCACCGCTCACCACCATAGCACAAGCCTAGGACCACTGTGCCCAGCTTATGTGTGGGTGTGCATGCTTATGTGTGCACTGATGCACATTAACGTGCACATTCATGTGGAGGCCAGAACTCAACTTCAGGTGGTGCTCATTAAGTGCCATCTGCCTTTTTTTAAATTAATGATGTGTGAGAAACGACACCCATCAGACTCATTGGGAGTCCTTGGGAGTTGTTCATACTTCATTATAGGCTCCCAGTGAACTCAGGGTGGCAGATCCACCTGCCTCTCTGCTGGTGTTAAAGGCATCTGTTACAGATGTCTGTCTTTGAGGCAGGCTTCTTTCTAGCAATGGGATTACAAGTCTTTGCCACCATGTCCGGCCTTACAACAGCATATGTGGTGTATGTGTTATATGTACGTGCACTCACAGAAATGTTGGTGTGTACATGGAGGACAAGGCAACTTTGTTAAGTTTTTCTTTCCTGCTACTGGAGATTAAACTCAGGTTTTCAGGTTTTTGTGCTGAGCCTTCTCACGGGCCTTTCTGTCCAGAGTTGTTTTTTGAGACATGCTCTTATTATGTAGTCCTGTCTAGGCTAGAGCTCTGTTCCTCAGAATTACCTTGAAGACAGATTTGCCTGCCTCTGCCTTCTATATTCAATCACATCCAGCTGCCTAGCTTTTGAACCTGGGTTCTGAGGATTGATTTAATTTGGGTCCTCATCGATGCACAAGCACTTTATTGAACAGCTGTCTGCTTCCTCCATACCTTTAGCTTGTTTTTAATTTGCTTAAAACATCCTCATTACTCATGTTAAAGGTCTTTTATGTTGTAAGCAATGTGACCTTTGTGTACTGATTATGAGCCAAGAACATTGTATCAAGTGAATAAATGAATTATTTTGACGAGTTTTCTCTTTTCTTAGGCCTTGCACCGAAGTGGGAGTTTCATCAATTCTTTGTTACAGCTGGAAGAATTGGGCTTCCGTAGTGGAACACCCATGATTAAAAAGATAGCTTTCATTGCTTGGAAAAGCTTAATAGATAATTTTGCTTTAAACCCAGGTATGTAAATAGTTTTAAATTCTTTCTTCTTTGTCTTTCGTCCAGCAGTACTGGAGTTTGTCAAAGTGAGTTTATTCTGTCTTTTTTTGGTACAGTAATCTTTTACTTTATCCATATTTTCTTTTAAGATATACTTTGTAGTGCAAAAAGACTCAAGTTGTTAATGCAGCCTTTGAGTTCCATCCATGTGAGAGCAGAAACATTAGCATTAACAAAACTAGAAGTCTGGTGGTATTTACTGATAAGACTCGGACCTCAACTCCCTGGCAACTTTGAACAGGTAACATCGTAATTATTAACCATCAACTTAGATTCATGTGTCTTTGTAGTTTTTTGTTTCCTGTGATAGGGTCTTTTTTTTTTTTTTTTTTTTTTTTTTTTTTTTTTTTTTTGGGGTTTTTTTTTTGTTTGTGTTTGGCCCCTGACCAGCTCTGTAGACCAGGCTGGTCTCGAACTCACAGAGATCCGCCTGCCTCTGCCTCCCGAGTGCTGGGATTAAAGGCGTGCGCCACCACCGCCCGGCTTGATAGGGTCTTTTTTTTTGTTGTTGTTGCACTTTGCTGGGCTGGAACTCCCTATATAGATCAAGCTGGCCATTAGAAGTATTCACCAGCATGCCTGACATGTGTCCTTAAATTCTAACCGTTCTAATTTCAGAAGTGTTTTTTTGTTAGGTATCTATTTTAAAAGTCTTTTATTCTTTTTTGCACAGTATTCTCCAGAGGCCTAAGATGGAGTACCCATAAACCTTTAGTCAGCAAATGCCAACATACCAGTGTAGAATATTCATTTAAGAATTATCTCATTTGTTCTATGTATGGGTGTTTTGCCTACATAATGTAGCGTGTTTGTACCCTCTGATGCCAGAAGAAGCTTCAGATCCTTGAACAGGGGTTATCAGAGTGTTAGTACTATGGATGTGGGGAATCCAATTTAGGTCCTGGAAGAGCAGCCAGTGCTTCATTGCCTAACCATCTCCAGCGTTTTATGTGTTTTGCCTGCGTGTATGTCTACATTACTTTTGTGCCTCATCTCAGAGGTGACCAGAAAGGTGTTTGTTGAATCTCTGGGATTGGAATTAAAGAACCATCTCTCTAGCCCTTTCTGTCTTCATATTTTCTAATGTTACTTTTCCCAGAAGCTTTGCTCAGCAGGGGTTATATTGCTTAGTGGTAGGGACTATGATTAGACTGTACCTAACCATTTGTTTAATAGTCAACAGCAAAGAAGAATTTAAAAACTTAAAGTGTGGGGATGTACATAAATTGACAGGATACTTGCTCATTATGCTTGTTGCCCTAGAGTCAAACTTCTGGACCACAAAAAGCGGAGTGTGCTGGTGCATGTCTTTATCCCTAGCACCCAAGAAGTAAAGGCAAAAGAAGTTGTATGTTGAGTTCCAGGAAAGCCTGGGATGTAGGCAACCTTGTTTGGGGAGGAAAACTACAACAAATGCACCAGTAGCATGTGCAACTAACTCAGAATTCGTTTGCCAAAGTTAATGTGTGCAATTTTGTTTAGAATATAGAACTAACTAAAACACATATCCCAGGCAAATACAAGTATAGAAATCTTGTTCTTTGCCACGTTGTGGTGGCACATGCCTTTAAATTGAGCACTTGAGAGACAAGAGGCAGGCGGATCTCTTCAAGGGCACCCTGCCCTCAGTGAGTTCCAGGACAGCTAGAGCTAGACAGAGAAACCCTGTCTCCAAAGTAACCAAAACAAAACCAAAAGAGAAAGAAAAAGAAAACTTGTCTTGCATTTCAGATTTTTTTTTTTTTACCAATGTGTCTCTCCTGGCCTGGAACTTGAGTCATGTTTAGATTTAAAAACAGTTTTGTGTTTAGAATGTAGAAGATCTTAAATTTTTAATTGACCTGATCTATCTCCATATCAGGAGAATTAAGAGTGCTTCTTGAGAAAATATATATCTTGCTGGTGGTGACACATTCCTTTAGCACTTCGGAGGCAGAGGCAGGTGGATCTCTGAGTTGAAGGTCATCCTGGTTTACAGAGTGAGATCCAGGGCACACAGGACTGCACATTGACACATTGAAATCCCGCCTCAAAAAAAGGACATAACTTGTAAACCTTTTACAAACTTGACAATGAAACTATTGCTGTTTTGTCTTTTCATCTGTTAGGTTTGTGTGCCTTTGATTCAGAGTACAATAAGTGTTGATAGTGTTGCTTCACCGCAAGGCAGTTCATCTCGAGGGTCTACGTCTCCTGGCTTAAGTCCACTGAGTCCACTGACTCCTGGACATAAAGGTGAGAGAAAGAGATTTCCTTCCTTTTCTTTTGAAAATTCTTTGAAGGAGTGGTTGCACTTTCATCTGGTGTCCTTTAAGCAAAAAGTTCTTTTTGTTTTTTTGAGACAGGATCTCCTATAACTTAGCCTGTCTCAGAACTTGCTGAGGCTAGCCCTAAATTGCTGATTCAGGACAACCTCTACCTTTCAAATATTGGGATTAGAGGGCACACCTTTAATGCATTCTTCTTATCTATGCTCTTTGTTACTGATTGTTAAGTCATTTTGTTACTGATTTTGCAACTTTTAATTGAATTACTTGGGTGGTTGGAAAATATTTTTTTCGGTTTTCTTTTTCTCTTTGTATATAGCCCAAATTTGAGCCCCCCCCACCCCCCATTATTTAAGACTGATGAGAGCTCTTTGTGTTTTGAGACATGCTCTCACTATCTAGTTCTGGCTAGCCTGGAACCCACTGTGTTGACCAGCCTGGCTTTGAACTGACAAAAGTCCTCCTGCAGTTGTTGGGATTGCAAAGGTGTAAAGTCAGACCCAGCTCATTTCATGCTACACGAATTGATTGCCAATAAACAACTCGGAATGACTAAGAAAGTAGCAAAAACTTGGTTGCTTGCATTGAAAATGGACCTTAAAAGACACTTAAAGCGGCCTTAGAAAGCAATTATTTGTCTTTAATATATGTCATCCTTTTTCAGCGTTTTAGATTTTCTATTCAAGTTTCACAAAGGCTTGAATATTAATTTGAGGATGTCTGTCATGTTTCTGAAAGTATATTGTATTGCTAGGAAGTATAACTTGAATGATTTTGTATTTGTTTTAAAGGAGTTCCTGCAACACCACGCATGAGTCCGAGTTCAAATATTGGTGGAATGGCTTCAATCCCTTCCATTCAGCTTTTGGGACTGGAAATGATGCTTCATTTTTTGTTGGGTCCAGAAGTCTTGAATTTTGCTAAACAACACAAGCTTGTATTAAGCTTAGGTATTTGTTTCAGAAATAATTTCATGTGTTTGAAACAATCTAAAACTTACTGTGGTGGATGGAGGAGAGGCCTCGTTCACAACAACTTAATAGTGATTGTTGAGTGAAATAAGTATAAATTTATGTAAAATCTTTTTTTAGATAATTTTTTTTTTGAAAATTTTGCTCCGTAAATCTTTGACTTACTTGATTGTCTTATTTTCCCCTTTAGAGCCACTGGAGTACCCACTAATCAGCAGCCCTTCTTTCTTCTCTAAGCATGCGCATACACTTATCACTGCTGTTCATGATAGCTTTGTTGCAGTTGGAAAAGATGCTTCAGGTAAGTTTAGGATTATTACTATTATTATTATTTTAATTTTTGAAACAGAGTTTCTCTGTAGTTTTTGATGCCTGTCCTGGAACTAACTCTTATAGACCACGCTGGCTTTGAACTCACAGAGATCCGCTTGCCTTTGTTTCCCAAGTGCTGGGATTAAAGGAGTGCGCCACCACCTCCTGGCATAAATTTAGGACATTTTAAACTCAAAAGTCTCGTTTATTTTTTTTAACCATTTATGTGCTCCCATGTGTTAGGCCCTACACATGCGACAACACATGGGGATGTTGGAACAACTTTTTAGTACTCAAGTTCTTCACCATGCGGGTCCTGGGAATTTAGGCTCTCAGGGTTGGAAGCAGGAACCTTTACCCATTTAGCCATCTCCCCAGCTCTTTAAAGAAAAGAAAAAAAAATATTACTGAGTTTTGGTGTGACATACCTTTATGTCATAGCACTCAGAAGGCAGAGAGGGAGGTAGATCTTGAGTTCAAGGCCAGCCTGGGCTACAGAGCCAGTTCGAGGACAGCAAGGGCTACACAAAGAAATCCTGTCTTAAATAACAAACAAAACCAAATATTTATTTGCGCATCAAAAAAGTTTATTTTTTTCCTCGAAGTAACTTGTATTAAACCATTATAACTGGGAGATAGGAGTGGCTGACAGCACTGGGGAGGGAGAGGCAGGCTAGTCTGATATTTGATGCCTGCATTGTCTTATCTAGCATGTTTCAGACACCCAAGACTACATAGGAAAAGAAAATAGTTGGATTGTACTAAGAGATAGATAATGCATAATAGAGGTGGTAAGACAGGAAGACTGCCAAACGTTTGATGCCACCCTAGGCAACAAAGATACCGTGCTTCAAAATGAGTATGGTGGCAAACATGATCCGAGCATTGGAGAAGCTGAAAAAATGGGTCACTCACTTAAGGTAGACCCAATTTTCAAACATAGAGCCTGTCACCCAAAAATAAGTAGGTAAAATAAAGCATATTATTTTCTCCTATTATGCATGTATGTGTGTATTAAGTCTTTTCCACGGCACATGTGAAAGACGGGACAAATTTTGGAAGTTCTTTCCTCCACTAATGTCAGTTGTGTCTCAGGATTAAACTCAGGTTATCAGATTTGGCAAAAGTGCCTGCTGAGACATTTTATTTTGTTTTGGTTCTTTTTATTTATTTTGTTTTTAATAAATAAAAGGGTACTGTTTATTTAATAAACAAAAGGTGTACTATGGAGTCTAGGCTGGGGAAATTTGTATTCTTTGGAAATCATCTGACCTGAAACCAGTGGTAGTCCTCTTGTCTTTGACTTCGAGACAGGGTTTCTCTGCAGCTTTGGAGCCTGTCCTGAAACTAGCTTTTGTAGACCAGGTTGGCTTTGAACTCACAGAGATCCGTCTGCTTCTGCCTCCTGAGTGCTGGGATTAAAGGCGTGCGCCACCACTGCCCGGCTTGTCTCTGACTCTTAAGTGAATGGATAAGTGTGTACACCGGGCATGACTTACCATTTAAATCATTGTTTTCCTTTTTGCAGAAGTGATGGGCATTCAACGTAGAAAATACAGATAAAAGTGAAAACATTTGCCAGGCGGTGGTGGCGCACGCCTTTAATCCCAGCACTTGGGAGGCAGAGGCAGGCGGATCTCTGTGAGTTCGAGACCAGCCTGGTCTACAGAGCTAGTTCCAGGACAGGCTCCAAAACCACAGAGAAACCCTATCTCGAAAAACCAAAAACAAAAACAAAAAACAAAAAACAAAAAAATTAAAAAGTGAAAACATTTATTCTTTGTTATAGGACAGGCCCATTGTTAACATGTCCTTTTTAAAAAGGTTTAATTTCTATAAAGAAAGATCGAAATGGTGGTTTTATAAATAGTCAAATTCTCAATTTGCTGTTAGTATAAGGAACTGCAGAATAGGTTTTGCTTTCTTGTTTTCTTAGAGTTATTTTATATATACGAGTATTTTCCTGTGTATGTATGTGTACTAGAGCCTGGTGCTGAAGGAGGTTAGAAGAAGACATCAGATTCCTTGAAACTGGAGTTAGTTAGACATGGGTTACTAGGAACTGAACCTTATCTTAAAAAGTTTTGTTTCCTTGACAGATGCCGTAGTTAGTGCTATCTGGAAGGCGCTAATTAGCTTGGTGAAATCAGTTACTGAGTCAGGTAAGCACTATTACATTGCTAAGTGACCTTCACAGCTGCAAGTGCAGTGCTTCACTTGCCAGTGTAAACCTTATTTGTATTATGTTTATGAAATTAATCTTTTAATCCTTTAACAAGTTGCTTAAATTGTTTAATTCAAATAAAATTTTCATAGCTCTTAGTAGATATACTCACCTAAAACATGTTTGGAATTATAGCCTTTCTTTTATTCTTTCATAGGAAACAGAAAAGAAAGATCAGGTTCTGAAGTTTTGACTCTCTTACTAAAATCTTTGGAAAACTTAGTGAAGTCAGAAGTATTTCCTGTACCAAAAACACTGGTAAATATATTTATAAGTTGCCTTAAAGTCTAATTCTGAGATTCAGTTTATATCGATACTGTTCAGTTAATGTTTGGCACAGACCTATAATACCAAATATTGACTAGTAATTAAACTGTATTTATTGTAACTGCCATTCAGATGTCATTTGAAACCTGCATAGTAAATAGCTGTAGCAGTAGCAGCTACAGACATCTACAGTGTTGTTAAAGGGAGACATGCAACTTAAACTGAACAAATTTCAATGTTTATGGTGCTTGGTAACAATAGCAAACTGTCAGTTTTTAAGTATGCTTTAAAAACTTCAATAGTAAGAATGAAAAAAATGAGTTGGAAAAAATAACGTAGTTTTTATAATAGTGTAACAAATAATATCGTTAAATACACCGTGCTGGTATAGCATAGTAGATGGTATCAAGGACTCTAGAACAAATTAGGTTGAATCTTTGTCTAACTAAGGGAATTTGGACAATTAATTGCCTTGCTTATGTGGCATATCAGTTCTGAATTTGTATTTGTAAAAAGTGTACTTAGTAGTTTAAATAGTTAAATGAGTTTATGTTTACAAAGCAGTCTGGACAAGGCACAAATTAATGTTGTCAACTTTAGTGTATTTCCAAAATTGGCTAAAAATGTCTTTATTAAGGTCTTTATTAATGACACTTAACACCTTGTAGTTCATATTATTACAAGCACAGGAAGACTTGGGGAACAGTTTAAGAGACTCTAGCATCTTTGGATTTATAATCTGAGAATTGACTTGTAGTTAACAAGCTGTTTAAATAGGCCTTTTAGGCCTGTTTGGTGTGTATGTGATTTTTATTTGTTTTTCGAGACAGGATTTCTCTGTAGCTTTAGAGCCTGGCCTGGAACTCGCTCTATAGACCAGGCTGTCCTCGAACTCACAGAGATTTACCTTTCTCTGCCTCCCGAGTGCTGGTATTAAAAGGCGAGCACCACCACCACCTAACTTGCAGAGTTTCTTATAACAATGAACTACTATGAAGGTCCATTTTTAGAAAAATAGTTAAATTATGGATATTTGTTCATATATTTGCTTTTTATTCCAATACAAAAACTTGTAAAAGTAGTTCTTCGATATTTTCTCTTTGAACGTTTGAAATAAGGTAAACATAAACAATAGTTTGAATATAATGTAAACATATTATACACAATAGTCTATGAATATACTGTAATGAATCACAATGTAAATATATAATATATATTAGGAATATACTATAATAAGTTACAAGTGATTACTTAAGTTAGAAATATAGATGATGTAAAGTTTTTACTGAGGAACAGGTTTTTATCGCTAACTATTGTAAAATCTTTCTTTCTTAGGTTCTCATGGAAATTACAGTTAAAGAACTTCCTCAGAAAGTATTAGGTTCACCAGCATATCAGGTTGCTAATATGGATATTCTTAATGCAAGTATCTTAAATGTAGTGTAGTGATATGATAAAGATTGGCAAAACAAAAATTCCTTTAGATTTCTTAAATGACAATTGAAGTTGGTTGGTTACGTTAAAAACCTTGTATGCAGAATAATAGATTGCTGTGAAAAATTAAAGATGGTACTGTGCCAGCAGATGACCTTTTTTCTTCCCTGGGTTTATTAGTGGACTCGAAAGAACGTTTTCTGTTTGTTTGTATGGCGTAATATTACCGGCTACTATTAAAGTATTTGAAAGCTTAGTAATAATTAGCTTAGTAGTGTGAAATATACTTTGTTGTTTGAAACATGGGTATTCTGAGTCCAGCAAGTTCTAGGGTGTGTCATCTGATGCCTCACCATCTTTGATTTCTCATGGGAGAACTATGATCAGAGAATAGCATTGGATTTGGTTGTTTTTTTTTTTTTAATTTTTCTTTACTGTTCATTTAATTTTATTAGCTTCTTTGTGTCTCAATAATGTGGGAGAGCGATACTTTGAGATGCTAGGAGAAGGTGTTAGATTCGCCTGAAGCTAGTTACAGGTGGTTGTGATCCACCTAATGTGGGTACTGGGAACTGAAGCCTGGTCCTTTGTAAGAGCAGAACACTCTTAACTACGGAGCTATCTTTTTTTCAAAAGAAAAAAAATTAAGCCCTAGTTGGCCTAGGGCTTGCTCTGTAAACCAGGCTTGCTTCTAAATCTCAAACTCATACATAGTGCTATCGTCATACCTGGCTTGTTTTGAAGACAGAGTCTCATTAGGTATCCCACACTAGCCTTGAACTCAAGATTCTTCCCCTTCAGTCTACTGGCTGTTACAATTAAAAGTGTGTGCCGCTATGCCTTGCACTGTGTAGTTTTTGAAATAAACTGCTGTTGCCATCATACTCTAAGGCTAAAAGTTTTCATTCTAAAATAAATCATATTAAATGCTTGTAGAAAACAAAATGTTCTTTTTACTGGGAATTGTGACTTTGTTTTCTTTTCAGGGAACTCCAGCTTTGTTCTTAATCCAGTTAATTTTTAACAACAATCTTTTAGAATGTGGTGTTGCAGATGAAAAGTAAGTTTGCACCTTGCTTTTTATTTTAAGTCCTGTCACGGTTGCATGAGTATCAATCACGGTGCCCTGGAATCACTATGTAAAGAGACTGACTTGAACCGATTTCTCCTTTCTCCACTTGCTAATTTCTAGGATAGAAGTGTATCACTGTGGCCTTTTTGGTTTTCAATGTTTTTATTTAGACCGTGTTTTTATTTAGCATCATGTTTAACCTGGCTATGTAGAACAGGCTGTGCTTGAGCTCAGATCTGCCTATCTCTGCTGGAATTAAACTGTACAACTAATCCAGTCCCTTGCCTGGTTTTTCCCTCTTTTCTTTTTCATGAAAGATGATTATATAATGAATGAGATTAAAATTTGGTCTTAGAATTAAAAAGTTTTTCTTATTTAAACATCCTGTCTATATACAGCCAAAGTTGGCCTCAAACTTGTGGCAGTTCTGCCTCCACCTCCTAATTGCTAGGTTACAGATAGATAACCCACTAAGCTCAGTTGGTCATTTTGTGTTTTGTGATGTGGCTTTATAGCCCAGGGCCATCTTATTGTAGATCTTTTTGTGTCTGATTCCCCAATGCTGGGGTTTGTCACCAGGTCTTGTGTTAAAGATATTTATGTGTGTGTGTGTGTGTTTTGCCTGCATGTGTGTCTGCACCTTTGGAGGCCAGATTCCACGTCATATCACTTGGATGTGGAATCATGGATGGTGGCAGTGTGGGGCAGGAAACTGTAACCCAGATTTTGGAAAGAACAAGTGCTCTTGAGTTTTCTCTCTAGCTCTTGTGTCATAATTTCATATTTGGGGTTGTGATTAGAGGCTGGTAGTTGTGTTAGAGCCTAGGGAGATAAATAAAAAACAGACAACTTCATCATTTCTTGTGTTCAATTGTTAATTTTAGAATTTTGCTAATGCATAAATGTCTTTCTGGATGAAGTACTCATTCTGATACATTGTTCTAATTTTCTAGGTTTTTTCTCAATCTGGAAACACTTGTAGGATGTGTACTTTCTGGTCCAACTTCGCCATTGGCTTTTAGTGATTCTGTACTGAGTGTGATTAATCAGAATGCGAAGCAGTTGGCAAACAAGGAGCATCTCTGGAGAATGTGGAGTATTATAGTCACTCCTCTGACTGATGTGATTCATCAGGTACTGCACAGCTGCTGTGGCTCCCTCCCTGGGGTCTGGACTAACCTTTGTAGATCAGGTTGAACTTGTGCTTGGCACAGTCACCTGCCTCTGCTACCACCATGCTAGTTTCTCCCTATTTTGAAAGATCACAAGTAATGTGTTTAAATAAAAGTTAAAAATACTTAATTTTTTTTGAATGGTAGCAGGGGCTTTTATGAGTTCATTTGTCTGACTAATTTCTTATTTTTTTTTTTAGTCTTTCCCTACAGCCAAGAAATCTTTTTTTAAAAAAATATTTATTATGTATACAATGTTCTGTCTGTGTGTATGCCTGCAGGCCAGAAGAGGGCACCAGACCCCATTGCAGATGGTTGTGAGCCACCATGTGGTTGCTGGGAATTAAACTCAGGACCTTTGGAAGAGCAGCCAGTGCTCTTAACCTCTGAGCCAACTCTCCAGCCCCCTCTGAGTAATTTCTTATGAAATATTTGAGGTTCTGTGTTTTTAGATGGTGTCCCTCTATAGCAGCTTTCTTTAGAACAGGCTGGCCTCAGACTCATAGTAGTCTTCTTTCCTCAGCTTTTCTAAATGCTGTGATAACATGTGTGAAGTATAACTTACAGCTTGGGAGCTTAGGGTTGTTTCAGAATTTAAAATCAGTGTCTCAGTCAAGGTTTTTTATTGCTGTGAAGGCACACCATGACCACCGCAACTCATTAAAAAAAGTATTTAACTGGGGTGGCTTACATTTTCAGAGATTTAAGTCTATTATCATGGTGGGGAGTATGGCGGCATGCTGGCAGACATGGTGCTGACTACAGTCTTGAATAGAAGGCAACAGAAAGTGGACTGTGCTTCACTGAATGAGGCTTGAGCAAAGGCGACCTCAAAGCCCACCCCTGCAGTGACACTTCCTCACACAGGGCCACACCTAATCCAACAAAGCCACACCCACTAGTACCACTCCTTTCAGGGGCGGTTTTCTTTAAAAACACCACAATCAATATACTGTTTTCTGGAGGTCCTAGAGTCTCCCTGTCCCTGTTTGTTTCTCTTCCATGTCTCAGTTCCCAAAGGTTTTGGAGAACAAATTCACACGAACAGGTGGTGAAAACAAGAGAATGTTTGTTTTTTAAATGAACTGTTTTATGTTATACTAGAGTGAAGCCCAAGAAAAAAAGTACTACCTCTCCAGATCACTGGGCTCTACTTCTAGCTCCAGTAATAAATAAATAAATAAACCTATACTATCAGAATTCTGAAGACTAGGAGTCTGGTTTTCAGTTTTGGAGCCTTGAGAGAACCTGGCCTTCATCTGTTAATAGTGGTAGCCAGCAGTCCATACCTTGAATAGTATCTACATAATTTCAGCTGTCTGCCATGGCAGGCAGATTGCTATTTGTTTGTATGTGACCTCACCATACTTGAATATGATCCCATCTTGAGTCTGCATGGGGTTTTAGTTCATCTCACTGAGGTCATACTTGTATCTAGGCTAAGGCCGGGTAGGATTTGAATTAGATGGTAATATGTCTAACTCCATATTTTGTGTTTCAGACTAATGAAGTTAATCAAGGTGATGCCTTAGAACATAATTTTAGTGCCATCTATGGTGCATTGACTTTACCAATAAACCATATTTTTTCAGCTCAGACATTTCCCATGGTAAGAATGTATATTGCTTCTGTAAGGGTTTTGTGCCTTTCTGGAAATACTACCTTTATATGTGATTAGCACCAACTCTAATTTTTCTTGAAATTAGAATTGTGGGGTGGAGGAATACTTGTGCGAAGGCAAAGACGATGAAATAGGCTTTTTTGACTTTTGACCTTTGGTAATTTCTGATACTGTTCACATAGACTATAATAGGGAGTTATAACAGGTCCCTCTGACACCTTAAATGTCTCACTTCTTTTCACAGTCTCAAATGTATTAATCCTGTTATTTTTAATATGCTGGTGTCAGTTTACCTAACTTCTGTTTTGTTATTAGGCTACCATGAAGACTTTACTTAAAACTTGGTCAGAATTATATAGAGCATTTGCACGCTGTGCTGCTTTGGTGGCAACAGCAGAAGAGAATTTGTGCTGTGAAGAGCTTTCTTCTAAAATACTCTGCAGTGTGGAAGACGAAGTCCTTTCAGTGAGTTTCCCCCTGTACTATATATGTTGTAAATTGGAGATAACATGAAAAAATGAAGTTTACTAAAGCTTCTGTACTAGAGGTCCAGTTGATGTAGAGAAACACAAGTCTTTACCTTGGGGTGCCTCCTTATTTTAACCACAGTGTCTGGGTACTCACCTCCGTACAGATTAGTTACGAACTTTTCTCTACATCAAAGTATGAATCTTGATTAGGCCTGAGTTAAAATCCCTATATGAATGCAATCTGCTGAGTGTGTCTGCATGGAACTCTGTGTGTGTCTCCCTTTCTTGATATAGATAATGTGAAATCATCTTTCTTTGTAGAATTTACTGGGTGGAAGTAGTTGGCATGGAAAGGAAAGCATATTGAACAGCTTTTTCCCTTTTGAATGGATCAAAATTCCAGAACCTGCAGCTTTCTTGGGGATGGGGGAGAAGCACAGCTTTTGCCTGTTTCTGACATCAGAGAGAAAATTTATGGGCTTTGACTGTTAGAGAGGGATGTGACTGCTGAGTCAGACTTTCCTGCAGCACTTGGGTTGGCAACTTCACTGTGTTCTCTTTTGCCACTTGATTGATGCTTCAGGACTTTGGCATTTTGGTGAGCAGGCCCGAACCCCTATATGACTTCACCAGCCATGGACTTTTGACCAGGCATGAAATTACCTCCTTGTAAAGTACATGTCAAATCCAACCAGAAAGCAGTTACTGAAATGGCAATACAATAACTGTTGCTTCTGTCCCATTGCTGGGATTAAAGGCAGACACTACAGCGCAGCCAGCTGCCATTGGTCATTCTTTTCAAAGCTCAAGCTCTTCCTTTTGTTGATTCTTTGTGTTGATGTTTGTTACCTGATTTTGATTATCCCTATTTACTGTTGTGGGGTTTGGATTGTTCCTGTTTTTCTTGGGTCTTTTGGAGCATCATTAAGTTATTAATATGATCTCACATTTTGATATTAGGCCTTTAATACTTTTCCTCATGACTTTTATGTCCCATAGATTTGGTGTGTTAAATTTTTCTTCAATTTTCATTTTTCTTTTCTTTTTTTTATAGTTTTCCTACTGATACCTAGCTTTAGAATACAGGATATTTTAATTTTGTTATCTGTTGAGGCTTCCTTTGTGTTCTAATTGGTGGTCAGTTTTGGAGGAAGATCATTGACTCTGCCGAGAAGAGTTATTCCTCAGTGTTTTTGTCAATCTGTAGTGTTGAGTCCATTTGCTGTATGGAGTTTGATTGTTTAGTTTTTGTCTAGATGACCTGTCTTCTATTCTATTCAAGTCACCTATTATTATCTCAGTGTTGGGGTTATCTGTGGTTTTACATCTAAAAATTTTTATCAAATGGGTATACCTGTGTATGTGCATATATTTAGGATTGTACTATCCTTCCTCTTGGTGTATTTTATGAAGTGACCTTAGCTCATTTGAGTTATTTTGGTTTGAGTTGTGTCAGATACTAGAATATACTTGTTTCCTAAATCTGTTTGGAATACCTCTTTACTTTTACCTTAAAGTGGTTTCTGTCTTTGGTGAAGTATGTTTCTTGGAGGCAGCAGAGATGGATCCTATTTTTTAACACCATGTGCTCCTCAGTTTTTCTCTTTCTTAAATGCAGGTGAGTAGGTGTTTTTTGCCTCCATGAATGTCTGTACTATCTGCATGTACTGCCCATAGAGGAAGGAACTGGACTTGGAGCCAGATTGCTAACCTCCCTGTGGGTGCTTGCTCCAAAATAGCTGTGCTGCCAATGTTCTTAGCCTCTGGGCCGCCTCTCCTGGCCTAGTCTTACCACTTTGTTGAAGAATTGAGAAAGTCGGTATTCAGAGTTTTGAAAGATTTATGTTAATTTCTGCTCCTCTCCCCCACCGCCCTTTTATTTTGAGACAGGGCAGCTCTGTAGCTTTGACTCGGAACTGCTCTAGACTAGGCTGGCCTTGAACTCAAAAGATCCGCCTGCTTCTGCCCTTGAGTGCTGGCCTTTTATTTGTTTGTTTGGTAAGGCATTTTTCTTTCTTTCCTTTTTTTTTTAAAGATTTATTTATTAAGTATACAGTGGTGTGCCTGCATGCATGCTTGCAGGCCAGAAGAGGGCACCAGGTCTCATTTCAGGTGGTTATGAACCACCATGTGGTTGCTGGGAATTAAACTCAGGACCTTTGGAAGAGCAGGCAATGCTCTTAACCTCTGAGCCATCTCTCCAGCCCCAAACCTGGGTCCTTTAGAAGAGCAGTCAGTACTTGTAACCACTGAGCCATCTCTCCAGCCCCGGTATGGCATTTTCTGATCTTTTTATCCAAGTATTGCTTTTTTGTTCCTTGAGACCTCTTGGTTGTATTCAAATTGAAGTATTTACCTTGTAGAACTCACTTGGTGGTCAGAAATTTCTTTAATCTGTGTTTATTATGAAAAGTTTTTATCTCTTTTATTTCAGGGAGGGGTGATAGCAATTTCACTAAAGAAATCCTCCTGCGGGCTGGAGAGATGGCTCAGAGGTTAAGAGCACTAGCTATTCTTCCAGAGGTCATGAGTTCAATTCCCAGCAACCACATGGTACCTCCCAGGTACCTATAATGAGATCTCGTGCCCTCTTGGCATACAGGCATGCAGAACGCTGTATACATAATAAATAAATAAATCTTAAAAAATGAAAAAAATCCTCCTACTTCTCTCTACTCAGGGCTGGGATTAAAAGTGATGCTGCCATGTCCAGCATTTTGATTTTTAGAGTTTTGCTGGGTATAATAGTCTTTGTTGACTGGGAATGTGTCTTTCTAGGCACTTTTGGCTTTGGGCTTTTCTGTTACATAATTAGGTGTTAGTTTGACACTTGAATTGCCCCTTTAGTAGCTTTTCAATATGCTTTCTTTTATTCTGCCCTCTTCCCACGTTTCTTTCTCCCAGGACAGGGTTTCTTTGTATAGCCTTGGCTGTCCTGGAACCAGCTTTGTAGACGAGGCTGGCCTCAAACTCAGATCCATCCGCCTATCTCCACCTCCCAGGGGCTGGGATTAAAGGTGTTAATGCCACCAGCGCCCAGCTGAATTATTTAAACTGTTATGGGCAATTTTATTTTTTGGTTCTATTTGGAATTCTATAGGCTTTTGCCTGATGGGCATCTTTTTCTCTAGGTGTAGAAAATTTTACTTTAGTTGGGCGATGGTGGCGCATGCCTTTAATCCCAGCACCCGGGAGGCAGAGGCAGGTGGATCTCTGTGAGTTCGAGACCAGCCTGGTCTACAGAGCTAGTTTTAGGACAGGCTCCAAAGCCACAGAGAAACCCTGTCTCAAAAAACCAGAAAAAAAAAAATTTCCTTTATAATTATTGAAAGTAATACTCTGACTTAGGTAGTCTTTTTATGTCCATAACCCAAAACCTAGGTCTTTCCATGGTGTCCCAAAGTATATTTGTAGATTTTGTAAATTTGTCGTTACCTTCACTGAGTGGTCCAAATTCTCTACCTTGTGTTTTCTTTATTAGTAAGTAGTCTGTTAGTAACGCTTTCCACTGAGATTTTTATTGGTTCACAGAACTTTTTCCAGTACCATTTCAGCTTGACTTTTCTTCAGTAATTGACATCTTTATCTTTTGTTGTTGTTTTTCGAGACAGAGTTTCTCTGTATAACTTTGTGACCTGTCCTGGAACTCTTGTAGGCCAGGCTGGCCTTGAACTCCCAGAGATCTGCCTGCCTCTGCCTCCCAAGTGCTGGGATTAAAGATGTGAGCCACCACTGCAGCAGTAAATTATATCTTTTTATTGAATTATTATTATTTTTTTAATAACTTTATTTTATTTTTTTAAATATTTATTTATTATGTATACAATATTCTGTCGGCGTATATGCTTGCAGGACAGAAGAGGGCACCAGACCCCATTACAGATGGTTGTGAGCCACCATGTGGTTGCCGGGAATTGAACTCAGGACCTTTGGAAGAGCAGGCAATGCTCTTAACCACTGAGCCATCTCTCCAGCCCTTGAATTATTTATTTTTTTTTATGTCTTATATTGGCAGCCTCATTTCATTGATCTTTGTTTTCATTCTCTTGGAATATAACCAGTTTTAAATTTTTTTGGAAGCCCTTCCAGATTCTTATTTGGATCCATTAAAATAAGGTTTTATTTTTAGAGAACAGACGCTGTCTTGGACTTTTGCCTTTTTGTTTCTGTGCTGGGACTTAGCATCTATAGTTACTTTGAATGGAAGTTTGGGTGTGGGGTTGAGGGTCTGAGGACTGGGTAACTGTGGGCTGGAGGGTCAAGGACTAGGATCACTTGTCTGTCTGTCCTATGGATTATTTCTCTCTCCACCTCATGAGTGCTGGTATTACAGGAGTGACTTACCGTACCCGGTTTACTTGGTCAGGCTTCATACATGCTATTCAGGGACTCTACCATACCAACTGTCCTAATTAATCTTCCATTGATTTTATTTTAGAAATTAATATTAATATTAGGGTGGGAACATGGGAACCTGTGTTGTAGAAGTCAAGGCCAACCTTTGGGAGTTGGTCTTTCCCTTCCACAATAGGTTCTGGGGTCAGGTGTGTGTGGCAATTGCTTTTATTTCCTGAGCCATCTTAAACCCTTCTCCTTTGTGGGTTCACATGAGGACATAGTGTCAGATGGGGGTGTGGAGTGTAATACCTATGTGCATGTACACGTCAAAGGAGAGTTTTAGCTGTCTTGGTCTATAATTCCATTTTATTCTCTTAAGTCTCTTACTGAACCTGGAGTTTCCTGTTTGACTGTCAGCCAGCAAGCCCAAGCTATTTTCCTGACTCTGTTCCTCACAGTGCTGGGTTACAGGTGTGTGCATCCACCCCCAGTTGTGTGTGTGTGTTTTGAGACAAGGAAACACTGTAGCCCTGACTGGATTTCAATTTAATAGAATTTACATAGGTAAGACTTTATATTGCTGACATTCCAAGCCTTGGTTACTGTGCCTGACCCTTCTGTTTTGTTTGTAACCGTTTTATAACTTTGATTAGCGGTTCTGATCTACACAGCACATGCATGTGTGTTAGTGTACCTGTTGAGTCAGAGGGCAACTGTGGGAGTCGGTTCTCTTTCCACTATATGGTTCCTAGGATTAAACTCAGACTGTTAGCTTTGGTGGTAAGTGCTTTTACCCACTGAGCCATCTCACTAGCCTTCTTAGATTTTTGCATTTTTGAGACAGGGTTTCTTTGTGTAGCTCCTGACCTGGAGCTTACTCTGTAGTCCAAGCTCGCTTTGAACTCAGGAGATCTACCTGGCTCTGTTCCCCTATGTTCTGGGTTTAAAGGTGTAGGCCTGTAGTGCCTGCTCTATGCAAGCTGGGAGCTAGGCTGGAGACACACAGAGACACGGAGACATCCTTGAAACAAGAAAGCTAAGTATGACAACTTTATTGTGCTCCAGGGAAGCTTATATCTGGATCTTTAACTGATAGCCTTGCCCACCTGCAAAACCGTAATTCACTCCCCTGCCATCAGGAACTCATTAGGGTCTCCTACTCAGAGCAGCTGCAGGCACAGGAAATAAGTTGTTTACTCTGTTCACTCCAGCAAAGGGTTTGAGGCAGGCAAAGAAAGTCACAAGGGGCCAGGGGTCTGCAGCCCCCAACATGGGCCAACATCACACCGGGCTGTTGTTAGATTTTTGAACTTTTTGAATTAATGAGGGCATCGATTAAGGACAGTGCTTGTTTGGTGAGTCCATATCCTCTTAGTTTTTGGACATTTGGATATGATGGTGAATACTTTTGATTTTGTTTGACCTAGATTGCTTTGTTGAGCCTGGTATCAGTTCCCACTATGGAATCCTGTCTCTCATGGATATATTTGGATCTCTGAAAGTGCTTAAGAGAAACTCTCTGAATCCCGTGCATTCCATGGACGTCTTGTGAACGTCGATAGTTCATCCTGTTGGTGGAGAATACCTTTTTCTTCTCTGTACTCAAATTTTTTGTTGGAGGTGTACCTCATGCCTGTAGATATTGTGGGAGGGGAAAACTCTTGTGTTTTCTACCAGTCTTTCTGCTTCACATTTTTAGATTCTGTTATTTCTTTTGTTAAGGATGAGGAAGAAATGTAGAGGAGCTTATTTAGCGTTAGTTAGCGGCTTTCATTGTGTTTGTATTCATGGGGCTTAATATTATCAATTTTCAAGACTTCGAATTATGTGGAGGTGTGTGTGTGTGTATGTATGTATGTGTATGTGAGAGAGAAATCGAGAGAGCACGTGTGTGAGCGCTGGTGCCCATGGAGAATGGAAGTGGCTGTTTGATACCCTGGAACCTCCTCCTGCATGTGTATTATTTTTCTGCACCTCCACAGCTGAATTGGCACTCTAGTTTTGAGGGTGGGGTTTTAGGTGGAGCTATGGCTAAGACCTTGCATAAGATCCCAATCAGTCAATAAATAAATAAATAAATGGGATTTATTAGTGGATATGACTTATTTTTGGTACTGTAAAGATCAATAATTTTCTCTGAGTGTTGAGAAGCACAGTGTTTGCCATAGAACACCTAACTGGGAAGTACTTAATGACCATGACTTTGTAGCATAATAAAATTTTTGTATGTGAATTGGCACTTGAATACTCTTCCTGTAGTAAGGGTTTCTGATTGTGGTACTTACATTTTTCCTAGGATTTGTTATTCTTGGACAGGATCTCTCAAATTATTATTGTAATGGTTGATTGTATCGACTTTTCACCGTATAATATTAAATCCCAGCCCAAAATCAAATGTAAGTATTTTCTTTACCATTGTTTATACAGTATTTCATAGCATTTCAGGGAAAATTTGTTTGGTTTTTCAAGGCTGGGTTTCTCTGTATTTCAGTTGTATGATTTAGTAATTGTAAAATAGTTGTGGAATTCTGAGGGATAGCAGAAACCGAAATGTATTTTATAATTTCTTTGAAACTCCTTTTTTGGTGGGGATTATTTGAGATTTGCCAATTTTTTTGATTTTTTCGAGACAGGATTTCTCTGTAGCTTTTGGTGCCTGTCCTGGAACTAGCTCTTGTACACCAGCCTGGCCTAGAACTCACAGAGATCCACTTGCCTCTGCCTCCCAATGGCTGGGATTAAAGGTGTATGCCACCACCACCTGACCTGGTTTTCATTTCTAATGTTAGTCTAGTGATATTTATTTGGTAATAGTTTATTATTTGAAGGCTTATCTGAGGATGTAGATAACAAGAACATGTGTATTTGATGTAGTTAGCATTTGAATGCAAAATGTAAAAGTGAGTGATATATTGCAAACTCAATCCAATTTTGTCTTAGCACTACAGAGATCTTCAGAATGGTCCAGAAAGAAGAAGGAACCCCTTGGGAAATTGGCTTCTTTATTTAAGCTAATTGTGAGAGTGATCCATTCTCTCCACACTCTGAGCTTCAAGGAAACGTATTCTGATACGCTGGTTAATATTGTTAACTCTGTCATCAGCATGCTTTCTAATATATTTGGACACATTTCCTTGCCTTCTATGATCCAAGAAATATTTGCAACTTTCACAAGACCTCTGGCTTTACTGTATGAAAATTCAAAGTAAGTATTTTCAGCTTATTCATGTTGAGTTAAGTATGTGATTTTTTTTTTTAAATTTTGGTGTGATTTTTGTGTACATGGTTTATGAATGTGTTACGCACATACATGTTTAGGTCACAGGCTGCCTTTTATTAACTGCCTATCTTGCTTTTTGAGACAGGGCCTCTCACTAACTTTCAGCTCATTAATTCCAGCTGCAAACTCTAGGAAGCACCAAGATATCCTCTTTAGTGCTAGGTTTGCAAGTCTGTCTTCATCTGGCTTTGTATTCAGGTTCTAGGGATCCAAATTCACTCAGGTACTCATGTTTGTGTGACAATACTTAACCAACAGAGCCTATCTTCTCAGCCTAATATGTGTAATTTAAGTATAATGAGTAATTTTTTGCTTTCGTATCGGCTTTTTTGTCCTGGATGAAATTCTTAGAATATATCTGTATGTATTCTAAAATGTAAAAATTTCAAATAGAAGGACTTAGAACTGTTTCATTTGACTTTTTTCTCTTCCTGCAATTTTCAATTTTACATGTGATTTTTTTCATATTTATTTACACAGACATGCTTATTAAATACATAATACAGATCTATTTTACTTGATACTATGCAATTGAATAATACACTGTATGTAGTTACATACATGAAAACCTCATTCTTTTAATCCCAGTTTCTGATCAGTGGACTCCATTGGTTCTGTATCCAGCCTTGTCTGTCATAGCATTTAAGCATTATTTGCCCATATATCATTGTTTGTATTGACCATGACGTCTGTTAAGCCAAGGTTCTTTGTTTTTGAGACAAGATCTGTTTACTATCTTGGAATTCAATTTGTAGACCAGGCTGGGCTCAAAGTCAAGAGATTTCAGCAGCCTATGCCTCTCAAGTGCTTGGATCAAAAGTGTGCATCACCACCTGGCCACATTTTTTTAAAATCATTATTATGATTTAAATGATTTAAAACATTTTATTTTAGAATATAAGGAGAAGCCAGAGCAGTGGCTGAACCAGTTAAGAGTGTTGAGGATTGGAGTGTAGCTTTCAGCATCCACATTGGGTAGGCTTAAACTGCTGGTAATCCTAACTTCTACTGTTGCTTCTTTTGACCTCTGCCTCTTCCCTGACCTCCACAGGCACCTGCCCACACTTAAATGTGTGGTTCTGTTGAAATAGCTTAGTACAGCACGAGCCTAGTGTACATAGACCTAACTGTGCACAAATGACAGGACTTGGACAAGTAGTTAATCACAGGCACTTGAAGTCTGTTCTAGGTGTTTTTAAAGATGTTTTCTAAGTGTTATGTTTACTTCATTTTTGATATTTGATTCTTGGGATATTTTACATTACTATGTGACTGTTTTTCCTTATTTTTTTTGTGGCTCTGTGTCTTCTCTTTGAGACTTAGCTTGATAACTAGTGCAGCGATGGCATCTTGAAATATTAACGATTTTATCTGTCTTCTCAGGCTTGATGAAGTTCCTAAAGTGTATAGTAGTCTGAACAACAAGGTAAGTAGATAGCTGTGTCCATAAAATACACTTTATCCTAAGGACAACATACAGTTTCTGTAGTTATCTTTCTTAAACATAATTGATGTTAAATGCATGCTGTGGTGTGAGTGGAAGTCAGAGGACATGTGCAGGAGTTGGTTCTTTCCTACCGTGTAGGACTGAAATTAAGCCTATGAGCTTTAATGTCAAGTGCCTTCACTCCTTGTTGTCTTACTGCATTTATTGGCATACGTGTATAATTATGGATAAATGTATGCTATCTTAGAGGTCAGAAGAGGTGTCATCTCTGGAGTTAACACTGTGAGTGCTGTTAACCACTGAATTCCCAGCCCCTTTGCTCCATTTTTTTGTGTGGGGTCGTTTTGAGACAGGATTTCTCTGTGTACTAGCCCTGGCTGTCCTCAAACTTGCTCTGTAGGCCAGGCTGGCCTCAAATTGAAAGAGATCCACCTGCCTCTGCCTCCCAAGTGCTGGGATTAAAAGTTGCTCCACCACTGCCCTTTCCATTGCTTTATTTTTTAATGGTCATAAAATAATAGGGTATGGATACATTCTTTAGTAGTTGGGTTTTTTCTTTAGAATTTACTATTTCGAACTCATGTAATCCTCAGGTATTAACTCTTTATGTAAGGGTTGGCTATAATATTTTATAAATTGTATAGGCAGTTATTAATTGCTATTGCAATTAATAAGAAAACATTTTTTATGTTAAGAAATAACTTCAAATCAAATTACAGTATTAGTATTTAAAGTAAATTTACCTGATTGTTTTTAAAGAGGAGTATATATGTATGGTGCCCACGGTGTTGCTTAAAGATGGTTGCTATTTTTAAAATTGAAATAGTAATATGTCTTGCAAAATTGTGTTTAATATACATTTTGCTTCTCCCTCTCTTTCCTAGTTAGAAAAGCTATTAGGAGAAATTGTTGCTTGTCTACAGCACAACTATCCTGGGGCCTATGACAGTGAACTTCTTGGACAACTTTCTCCACTTCTGTGCATAATATTTCTTCACAAGAACAAACAGATTCGAAAGCAGAGTGCTCTGTTGTGGAACGCTACATTTGCTAAAGCGACAACTCTGATTTATCCTGAGGAATTAAAGTATGTTAGCATTGCAACTTCCTATACCTGCTTAATCCATTATGATTATGTAAACCTGTCTTTGGGTACTAGTACAACCTGTGCAGTTTAATTGTATCCCCAGACTATGTAGTAACTATTAAACTTGGGTTGACTTCTATTAGACTTAACATTTTGTGAAACCAGTATGTGCAACAGAAAAATCTTTAAATAAACAAGGGCAGAGAGTTGTCAGTTGTTAAAGCCAGGCATGGGGAGTAGTAAATAGCATAGTAAAACTTTTTTGGTTTTTCGAGACAGGGTTTCTTTGTGGTTTTGGTTCCTGACCTGGAACTAGCTCTTGTAGACCAGGCTGGCCTCCAACTCCCAGAGATCCGCCTGCCTCTGCCTCCCGAGTGCTGGGATTAAAGGCGTGCGCCACCACCGCCCGGCCTTATAGTAAAACTTATATTTTTTTAAATTTATATATAACCCTGACTGTCCTAGAACTCATGTAGATGGGCTGTCTTCAAACTCATATTCACTTGTCCCTGCCTCCTGAGTCCTGAGATTAAAGGCATTTTTGCCACAATGTCTAGCATATCCTAAAACCAAACTGAGAAAAAATTATTTTATATGAATGTTTTCCGTATGTGGCTCTGTGTACCAACTCCATGTCTGGTCATTGTGAAGGCCAGAGAGGGCTTTCATTGGGTCTTTCTTGAACTGGGGTTAGACTATTTGGAAAAACAGTCACCTCACTAATCCGTAATGTTTGAAAATGATATTTTTTTTAAACTGTGTATAAGTATTTTTCAAGCAAGTATATTCTTTTTTTTTATTTACTCTAAATTTTATTAATGATTATTTCTGATTGCTGTCATCCCCAACACTTTTATCCCCCACCCTCACTCCAAAACTTTTTTTTTCCTCCGAGTTGCTCCAGTTTTTTATTTATTTATTTATTTATTTATTTATTTATTTATTTATTTATTAAAGATTTCTGTCTCTTCCCCACCTCCGCCTCCCCTTTCCCTCCCCCTCCCCCAATCAAGTCCCCCGTCCCTCGTCCCTCGTAAGCCCAAAGAGCAGTCAGGGTTGCCTACCCTGTGGTAAGTCCAAGGACCACCCACCTCCATCCAGGTCTAGTAAGGTGATCATCCAAACTGCCTAGGCTCCCACAAAGCCAATAGGTGCAGTAGGATCAAAAACCCATTGCCATTGTTCTTGAGGTCTCAGTAGTCCTCATTGTCCACTATGTTCAGCGAGACCGGTTTTATCCCAGGCTTTTTCAGACCCAGGCCAGCTGGCCTTGGTGAGTTCCCGATAGAACATCCCCATTGTCTCATTGTGTGGGTGTACCTCTCGCGGTCCTGAGTTCCTTGCTCGTGCTCTCTCTCTCCTGCTCCTGATTTGGAAAGCAAGTATATTCTTACACAGTGTGCATGCCTGGTGGTTTTGAAGGCTAAAGAGGGCATTGCATTTCCTGGAACTGGAGTTATGAATGGTGGGGCCACCATGTGGATGCTGGGGATTGAACCAGGGTCGGAGTAATCATTGCTTTTAACCATTAAGCCATCAGTCCACTACTCTCATGGGTTTGCGGGTGGGGGGGGTTGCTTGTTTTTATCATTTTGAGTTTATTTTGAGACAAGGTTTCATACTTGTAGTGTAGCATAGCTTGTTGTTGAACACTTCATGATCTGTCTCACTTCTAGTATGCTGGAATTACAGGTACAAAGCCTGCTATGCCTTGCTTGAAATTTAAGTTGAAAGAGAAAGCTGTGAAAGGTATAGAGGAAAAACTCAAAATATTTTCTAGTTTCTCAGTGTTGTATACATGTAAGTAAGAGACATAAACTAGGTATAATTGCTACATAACAATTATAAATAGGACTGGCACTGTATTTCCTTAGTGTACCTGAAACCGTGGGCTTTATTGCCAGCACAGCATAAACTGGACATGATGGATTCAGAAAGAAATTCAAGGTTATCGAGCTAAATCACAAGTTTGAGGCCAGCCTGGGATTCATGAGAACCTGATTCATAATTAATATTTTTAACATTATGAGTGTACTTTACTTAATATCTTTGTACTTATTTTTAAAGACCAATATTAAGAGAAGCCAAGCAAAAAGTTTTGCTTCTGTTGCCTGGTTTGGAAAACGTTGAAATGATGGACGAATGCAGTGGGCCATATTCAGATGCAGTAAGTTGATTTTTTTACTTCAATTTGAGTAGTTTGGTTTAAGTAAGAATTTGAACAGGAAAGAATTCAGTAACACCACCTGTTTCTCATTCCACATGAAGCTTTCCATTCTGGAAGGAATGTGTGCTGTTGTTTATAATCAGGAGAAAAAATACAGAGGTTTACTGTGGGGTTTTTGTTTTGTCTAAAGTATTCTCACCAGAGAAAACAGCTTATTACTATTTGTTCAACATAATTTAGCGTGTCAAATTCTCTATCTGCTGTAAGAGAAAAATGTCCTGAACACGTTTATGTTCTCCACTTAGTGATAGTAAGAAATTTTATACCAGCTTAAATGAATAATCATTAGACTGAAATTTTGATAATCAAAAGAAACAAAGAGTAGACATACTTAATATGTTCATTTTTTTTCTTAATAGACAGAAAATTCACAATTAAATGTCAAGATAAGTGGCATGGAAAGAAAATCAAGTGGAAAAAGATATTCCTTTTTGGCACGGACTAAGGATAAAAAAGAAAATACAAAGCTGTCAGCCAAAGTATGTTTTCAAAAGTATATTTACTGGAATTTTTTTTTTTAATTTTATTTATTTATAATGTATACAATATTCTGTGTGTGCCTGCAGGCCAGAAGAGGGCACCAGACCTCATTACAGATGATTGTGAGCCACCATGTGGTTGCTGGGAATTGAACTCAGGACCTTTGGAAGAGCAGGCAATGCTCTTAACCTCTGAGCCATCTCTCCAGCCCCCTATTTACTGGAATTTTAAATAATGTTGGCTAGCTTTAGGACACAAACCCTCTTATTTGGAGGAAAGAGCTGTGGAAAACCAAATAACATTTTCGGTTTGAGGATTAATGTTAAGTACAGGCCTGATAGAACCTGTAGTGATTTCTTCTTAGTAATGACAGATCTGTATGATGCTTAGCCTCATGGTCATTCTCAGTATTAAATGTAGGCACCTTTCCTGAGGAGAACTGAAAGGATGAATCAACAGCACAGTGTATTGCATGACAATAATTTTGATCCTTTGATTAGAACTTTATGTTGCCTAGTAAAACATATATATCTAATTCCATAGAATTACCTCCTAAAAGGCTTACTACTATATCTTCTGAATATTAGAGGTAGGAGAAAGCCAAGGGTATTTCTTATTGTGAATATTGTTTTATTTGTGTGCTTCTAGTCTTAACAGTTGTAGTCTGAGACAGAATCTCAAGTTCAGTTTAACCTGGACTGCATAAATAGATCTTATCTTCAGATGAGAAGGATGTATGTCAATTTCAAACTGTGTAATCAGAATTAAAATAATACCTTAGTGTTAGAAAACATAGAAAAATTAGAAAATAATCTGGAAACTCACATTTTTTTAAAAACCCACAGCTGAAATTAGAATCTTCATCTCCAAAATTAAGGAGCAATAAGCTTTTGGAAGAGGAAAAATCTACTGACTTTGTGTTCATACCTCCTGAAGAAAAAGAGGCAAAGTCAAGGATTTTGACTGAGCACCAGAAAGAAATTCTCAAGACAAAACGGTTTGTGGGCATTTTTATCTTGACCTCTATGTAACTTCTGTGAGAACTAAGATAATGTGTCATTGTGTCAGGTGTGTTTTTTGGGGATACCTTGGAAATCTTACTTAGGACATTAGTAATGGTAGCTAAGTGCTCTACCACTGGGCCACATCTAGCCAGATCTAGCCAGAGCATACTAAATTTTAATGGCAGATGATGGAACTATACATGGTAGCATTTAATAACATTTTATCTTTCCCGTAATATGCCCACTGTTTCTAAGCTTTAGAGGAGAAAAATCTGTTCTTATATGATTATCAAATACACTTTGGTAGAATTATAACTTTTACTTGATAGTGGGAATATCACCAGGTTTTTAGAATTTTATAAGATTTTTTTTTTCTAGGTGTGATATTCCTGCCTTGTATAATAATCTGGATGTTTCACAAGACACCTTATTTTCTGCTCAGTTTAGTCAAGAAGAATCTATGTAAGTACAAAACTTTTATGACTAGTTTCATAATTATTTAATTAAAAATAATCTAATTTGTACAATTGTTTATCTTAGGGAAAGCCACACTTTAACTGAAAAACCAAAAGAAGATGCCAAGGTAAAAGCAACATTTGATGCTTTGGTGTTTTTCAAAAATCAGTCATCCTTCTGTTTTGAGGTCTAGTAAATTATAAGGTTGTTGTAGATCTTTGTTTCATTGATAAAATTACAATCTCCTAACTTTGAGCTTTACGCTAATGAATTAATTGCACATAAATATGTGTAACTAACTTTTGGAACTGAAGTCCAGGATGGCCTGGAGCTCCTGTGGAGCGGTTCTTCTCAGGCTTCTGCCTCTGCCTCCCAGTAATCCTGGCCTCAGTTGTAACTTTAATTGAACACTGTCAATTTAAAGCACACTGACAGTTCTTTGCTGATTTTGAAACTTTTGCAGTATTTTAAAAGTTAGTATATTAAATTGCCAAAGTTTATACTTAAGTTTTCCAAGAAAATCTTGATTACCACTGTATTATATATATATATTTTTAATATTTATTTATTATGTATACAATAATCTGTCTGTGTATGCCTGCAGGCCAGCAGAGGGCACCAGACCCCATTACAGATGGTTGTGAGCCACCATGTAGTTACTGGGAATTGAACTCAGGACCTTTGGAAGAGCAGGCAATGCTCTTAACCTGAGCCATCTCTCCAGCCCCATCACTGTATTATATTTAAATTTTCCAAAAAAAAAAACTAATGTTTTACTCTGTTATTTGTATGTTTTTCTGTAGGAAGAGCAAACGGAGAGCACTGTTTTCATCTCTCAAGATGCCGTGGAAAATTCTGGTATGGATGTACATCCTGAAAAGGCTTCTTTACCAAATGACTCTTGTTCTGTTGCTGGAACCAATTTAGAAGCGCTGAGCCCCGATATTGATGCGACAAAAAACATGTTAATTTCATCAAAGATAGTGTCAGCTGAATGTTCTAGTATAGAAAGTTCACTGGTGGTCAGCAGTAGTTCAGTTTCTAATGCCATCGTTTCTGGAACTCCTCCACAGCCTGTGAGTCGGAGACAAACCTTTATTACTCTGGAGAAATTTGATGGTTCAGAAAATAGACCTTTTAGCCCATCCCCTTTGAATAACATGTCATCCACCATTACAGTGAGAAATAACCAAGAAAACACAACTAAAACTGATTTGCCACCAAAGGCAAGGAAAAGAGAAATGACTCACTCAAAATCTGATTCAGAAAAATTAGTGAATGGTGGTAAGAAATCAGGCCGGAGGTGGGGTAAAGTTGAGCAGTTGACTAATAAAACGTCTAAGCCTTCACTGAGATCTGAACAGGAGGACCATGCATTAGAAAATAACCCTTCTGATTTGCTCAGTCAAGCAGAATGTGTGTCAGATAATCACAATCATCCTTCTGGAGCTACCCTAGAGCATGAAGATAGAAATACCAAACCTGCGGTAGAAAATGCTTTATTAGAAGTCTCAACAGAAGAGAAAAACATAAGCATTAATATGGGATCTAAAGAAAATAAACTCCCAGTTCCAGCACCAGCAGATCAAATAGTAAATGAAGATAGTCAAGCTGCAGTAGCTCCAAATCCAAAAACCCTCAGACGGTCTTCAAGGCGGCGTTCAGATATAGTAGAGTCTTCCACGGACAGCCAAGATAAGGATAACGTTCAACAAAAAAAGGAAAGACGGAAGGAAGAAGAGAAAACAATTTCGAAGAGTCCTCTACATATAAAAGATGACAAGTTGCCTAAGCAAAAACTAACTGCTGAATTCCTTACACAGGAAAATTTGACTGAAAAGGGAAATGGTTTACATGATAAAACTTTAGAGGAACCCAGTGGTAATGCTGAAGTGGATCAAAATAAAAGAAAGCCAAACCAGGAGAACATTAGTTCCGAGGGAGGTGGTACCCAGGATAGTGTCGATAAGTCATCTGAGAAACCTTTGAGAGGACGCACACGTTACCAAACTAGAAGAGCATCTCAGGGGTTGCTTTCCAGTGTTGAAAACTCAGAATCTGATAGTTCTGAGGCAAAGGAAGAAGTTTCTAGAAAGAAACGATCTGGGAAATGGAAAAATAAAAGCAGTGACAGTGTTGATACTGAAGAACAAGAAGAAAAGGTGGTCAAAGATGAATGTATAAAAACTGCAGACGAGACCCATGAAGTTGATGTAGAAACAGCGGCTCAGGTTTTTGAAGAAAATACAAATAGAGTATTTCTTCAGGAGTCTATTGGGTCTTCAGATTCACTGCAAGTTACTGATTCGCCAGTTACAACTGAGGACACAAGTAAGACTAGCAAATGCATAGGTAACTCACTTGCAGTTACTCCTGTGCCTGAATCAAATCTCAGGACTAGGAATGCCATTAAGAGATTACGAGATACTGATAGCGGAGTGGGAGACTGTTCAAAAATGGAGACATCAGACATTTCTGTGCCTTCTGAGAAATGGAGCCAAGCAGTTGAATGCCAACACAAGAGAAGCAGGAGAGTCAGGAGATCGAAGGGCTGTGACTGCTGTGGGGAAAAATCACAATATCAGGAAAAGACATTTATTGGGTTAAAGAACACAGAAAGTTGTGCTATGAAGAGCATGGAGACAAAGACAACAGATACGCAAGTACCTGAAACCACACCTGAAACTTGTGAAGCTAATGAGCTTGCTGAAACAAAGTTGGTAGATGAACATCCTGGTATGAGTTTTCATTTGGGTCTTAAAGAAGAGAATGGTACTAGTGATTTAATTAGATCTGAAACTGGGTTGGAAGAAGATAGAAAAAATCTGCCATCTGAAATGGTAAAAGAAAACCCTCACGATACAGATTCTAGTGAAACACTATCTGAAATCCAAAAGTCATATAATGAGAAGTTTAATGCTGAAGACCCATGCTTAAGTGATTCCAAGGATATTTCAGAGAAATATTCTTTAGATAACAAGGTAGAAAGTTCAGAAGCAATTCTGAAAAGAGAATTTGATGTTAGTGACTTAGGGAGGGTATCCAAAGTAATAGCAGGATCCAGTTCAGAGGGTGTTGAAGCTATGGAATTAGATCTAGGAAATGACACATTTGAAACTGCCATCTCTGAAGAGAGTGCCCAAATGGATATTTCTGTAGATATGGCACCAGAGGAAGATGATAAAGATGAATTTGAAACAGTCACAGCTGAAATGAATGCTGAAGGAAAAGCCCCTGAGGGTTTTAATTCTGGTATGAGTCTTTCTGATAACATGACACCTTTAAGCAAAAGGACTGTTCAGACTGAGCATCCTGCAAGAGCAGAACTAGAGGGGGATAGTGTTAAATCTGATTCAGGCTCATGTGAGGAAATGAACAAAGAAATGGAAAATTACAAAGCACCAGTGATAGCTCAATTGAAGACTGAAGTTGACAACACTGGGGAAGAGGATAGGGACATGAGTGTTAGCACCCCTGCACCTGAAGAAGCACCAGTTGGAAAACTAGATGTCAAAACTGAAAGCTTTGTTTGTGACGCACTTGATAGGAGTTCTGAAGAAGGAACTGTTTATTACAAAACTGAAACAGAAGTTGAACTTAATCAATTGGATGAGACAAAATCAAGTGACAATCAGACTGTAATGGGTAGTGATATTCTGCAGGAAGTTTGTTTCACTTCAGAGAAAGTGGAGGAATTCCCACAGTCTCTGACATCTGAAGTGACTTTTGAACTGGTAGCAGAAAGCAGTAATGCTTCTCCTGAAAAATTAGGAGAGCTGGATCCCTCCCTTGGATCAGCAACTGAAAGTCCTAGTGGTATGCAAGCACGGTGTGTCTGGTCGCCACTGGCTTCTCCGTCCACAAGCATCTTAAAGAGAGGACTCAAAAGATCCCACGAAGATGAGCTGTCATCACCAGTTAACAAGGTAGGAATGTTGCTGACTGTAATGAGTCTAATGTTTACTTGGAATATGTGGTCACTGGGCGAAACCTAGTAAAGGGTAAGGGTGTAAGGGTCGTGGTCACTCACTGGTTATGTGCTGTTTAAAGGACAGGAAGCCTTTCAAGTAGTCTTTTGTCCACACTCAACTTGATGTAGGTGTGTATATGGGCCACTGTTAGCATACTGAATGGATCCTATTATTACCTTTCTCTGTGATACAATATATGGAACCAGTTTTAAGGAGCTAGGCATCATGATTGCTGTCGATTGAAAGGCTTAGCACTTACTTCATATGTTCTTAAACATGATGCCTTAAAGGTCACTCTAATCCATGCATATACATATATGGCCCTCAGCTAGCTAGGATTATAGTCTTTTGGAAATTGGCTAGCAAGCACTTTTTTTAGATTTATTTTCATACTTATGTATATGTTATATGTATGTTTTAGGGTCTGCACAGGAGTGCAGGAGCCTATGAAAACTATAGAGGCACCGGGAGTTGTAAGCTGCTTGATGTGGGTGCTGAGACCTTAAAAGTACAGTGTGATGTTTTCTTTTTGTTTTAGGTCTTTTTGACAGGGTTTCTGGGTCTGTTCTGGAACCATCTCTGTAGACCAGACATCTTCAACCTGCCACTGCTTTCTGAGTGCTGGGATTAAAGTCTTGTTATACCTTAGGACAGGTTTATTGCCTAAGGCAAAACAGGATATTGTAGATACTTAGATGTTGCCCATTCTTGGAAATCAGTCCTAGATGATATGGAATGATATTAATAATTATGAGTTCTTTGATAAAAATTTGTAGCTCAATGTGAACATATTGTAGACCTTTAGAGAAGCCAAATAAATTAGCCACAGTGAGGTTAAAATAGTTAAGATTGCTGCCTTGTGACCACGATAGTTGTATTGCTTTCAAAGAGTTTAAAGCAGGGGTAGGAAGATAGCTTAGGTAAAGTGCTTGCAAGGCAAGCATGAGGACCTGAGTTCAATTCCCAGAACCCACACTGAAGATAAAAATCCTGTGCTTTGGTGGCATGTGATCTGCTGCTCAGTAAGCCTAGTCTATTAGGGAATTCTAGGCCAATGAGAGGCTCCATCTCACAAAAATAAGTTGTACAACATCTGAGGAACAACCCCCTTTCCTTCAAAGTTGTTCTCTGATCTCTACATATAGTCATGGGTCAGTGTGTATGTGTGCACACACACACACTTTCACAAGTTTAGGAGAATGACTAAAGCCAGTTGTTATTGTCTGTAGTCTGTAAACCAATTGGCTATGCAAATTATACAGTATTCTTACAGATTTTGTGTGTGTGTGTGCAAGTAGACTGACCTTCCTTTAGGGCCATCAGCTCATAAAAGATGACACAGAAACTTACTATGAAAGCTCAGCCTTAGTTTAGGCTTGTTTCTAACCAGCTCTTACAATTTAACCCGTATTTTTAAATCTGTGTTCTTTATGAACCTCATCTTTATTACGCTCATCCTGGTTATTCCAGAGCTTTCCCTGTTCAGAAATCCCACCTACACCTTCTTTCTAGCTACTGGTTGTGTTGCTTCTTATTAAACCAGTCTTAGTGACACATCAGCATAAAGAAATAATCCGTGTGTATTTGTGTTAGTTTATGCACAAGCCGGTGCTGGTGAGGCCAGGAGACCCTTGGAGCTGGAGTTAGACTTTTGTAGAACGACTCGTTAATGTTGGTGCTTGGATTTGAACTCTGGATGTCATGATTATGCAGCAGTACTTTTAGCCACTAAACTGTCTCTTTAGCCCTTGTTTTGATTTTGAGGCAAAGGTAGCCCCAGACTGGCTTCCCTTTGGAGATCTCCTGCCTCAGTCTCCCAGTTGCTGAGCTTACATGAGTACCACCAATCCTGGAATTTTTTTTTTTTTTTAATGCGGGGTCTTAGTATGTAGCCCTAACTGGCTTGAAACTTGAAAGTCTACACTATGTAGACCAGACTGACCTCACACTCAGAGAAATCTACCTGCCTTTAAGGCCCCCTGAGTGCTGGGATTAAAAGGTTTGAACCATCACACTCTGTTCATTGTACATTTTTAACTTCTGTCACTGCAGAGATAGTGGAGGGTATAATTAGAATGATCTGCAGTATTAAGCGGTATCTAAAAGATGGAACAACTGTGCGGGAGGCTTCTAGTGAAGTAAGCTTAGAAACACTGCCTTGCTTTGCTTTTGCAGAAACTCAACACATTAGGTAGGATGTTGCCTTCTTAATGAAAACTTGTCTTGTTCTTAATGAAAACTTGTACTTCCAGGTTAGGCGTGTTTCATTTGCAGATCCAATATACCAAGCAGGATTGGCAGATGACATTGATAGGCGCTGCTCTGTTGCTAGGCCTCATTCTTCAAATAGCTCTCCCTTAGTAAAAAGTGCTAAAACTTCACCTACTTCACACTCTAAGGTAAGCTATGGACTTTAAAAATATATGTATGTATGTCTGTCTGTAAATAAAACGTGTATTTAAAGATTGCTTTGCTTTGATGGATTGCTTTTCCTGTAGAGGCTTAAGGCCAGTCAGCTATCCCACAGGTAAATCATTAGGTTATCCTGTTCCATTTTCATTTCCTAAAGATTTACAGAGGCTTTTAGTTGTACAATTTAAGTTGTAACATTTTAGTTGTCTGGGGTTCTGAATTTTTTTTCCCTCTACTTTCTTCTGTCTAGCATAATACCACTTCAGCCAAAGGATTTCTGTCCCCAGGATCACAGAGCTCTAGATTTAAGAGCTCAAAGAAGTGTTTAGTAAGAAGTGTTTTAGTTTTTATGTAACTTTATACTTTCATGTTCAGTCTTGTAACCTCTGCCTAATGACTTTGGAAATTTATTTTAAGATTACAGAAATGGCCAAAGAACCCATGCTATCCCCAACAACAGAGAGCGTTTATCCAGCTTTGGTGAACTGTGCAGCATCAGTCGACATCATTTTACCTCAGATTACATCAAACATGTGGTGAGTGGTCAAGTTTATGGTTCATACTCTGAGGTGAAGGGATTTTTGTTGTTTTTGTTTTTCAACTTTATTTTGTGCCATAGTTTTGCTAAGACTTCCAGTTTGAGGATGTAGTCCAACTACTAAGGAAAACTGAGCCAGGTGGATTACCAGTTCATTGGTCTGCTTGGGATGACATTTTAGTTTTTTGCAGTAATGATGAGGGTAATCTGGGGCTAGGGTTGAGGCTCAGTTGATGCGAGTGCTTGCTTAGCATTAATGAAGGTATGGGTTTCAGCCTGAGTACTACATAAGCCAGAAGTGCTGGTGCAGGAACGTTAGGGCCAGTTGAAGAGCATTCCTGGCGACACAGTCCATGAGCTTGAGGTGATCTGAGACCTGTGTAATTCTTAGGGAATTTCAAGGGCAAGGGCATGGGCATCCTCTGTTACACAGCAGAACACAGTTTGATGTCAGCCAGAACTTTGTGACCCTGTGGATTGTTGACCCACAAGGACTAAATTTCAAAGACAATGTGGAGGGTCACAAAAATAAAATACCTTCATGAGCTTTACCTGTATGAACCCCATGCTTCACACACAGGTTCTGTGTCCTTTAATTTTGGATCCTCTTGTCCCCCTTCCTTCATGCTGTTACACGGGATTGAATGCCAGGCCTGACTTAATGTCTTAATGGTCAGGCTTCTCACATTTAGAATTAATTGGCATTTACTCTCACACTTTGCTATAGAAGTAAAGCTAGACATTGCATCCTAATAGGAATAAGTGCTTAGTATTTCCCACGGTGTTGGCATGGTTTGTATACTTATCTGGTTCTGTCCCATTGTAAACCTGAGGAGCAGGAGCATTGTAAAGTAGAAGCTTAGAGAGGTTAGTCTTTAAACATTGCATAGCTAAGGAAGTTGTCATGTAGAGAAGGTCTTTTGTTTGTGCTTCAATTATATCCTGTTATGGGTCTTAGAAATATAATTCATATCATTTTGAATTTACCTATGAGATTTTGCTTGCATGTATGTCTGTATATTATGTGATCCTGGGTACCATAGGAGACTTGAAGAGGGTATTATATATGTTAGAACTGGATTTGCTCCAGTGAGCTGACACGTGGATACTGGAAATTGATCTGGGTCCTCTGGAAGTGCAGCAAGTGCTATTAACCACTGAGCATTCTCTAGCCCCAGACTGCTAAGTTTTAAGAGAATTGTTACATATAACTTGTTTGTTAAATGGTAATTTTTTAAGTTACTAGTCTGAACCACGGCATAATTCCTAATTAAGACATTCCTTATATTCCTCTAAAGAATTGTTTCAGACATGCACATAGAAGGAAGTCACATTAAAAAGGATCTAGGATAAGATAGGTCTGAGCCATAGACGGGAAGCTGTGGTGTGAAAACAAGTTTCCCATCCTGCTATTCCTGTCTCTGTTCCAGTGCAGCAGTGAGAACACAGCTGTGCTGTTACTAAAATGTAGACTACAGAGAATTACTGGATTTCCATTAGTTATTAAGCCAGGTACACATTAAGATTCTAGTTTCATTTTAAATCCCCCAGATGCTTGTTCACCCAGCTTGTGTGGGCTGGGTGGACTATATGAATAAACTCTTTGAGTTTAAATGGAGAAGTGCTCACAGATACCAGTTAAAAGCATAATTATGTTTTCTCTTTTTTTCTTCAAAAGGGCAAGAGGTCTAGGACAACTTATCAGAGCCAAGAATATAAAAACAATTGGTGATTTGAGTACTCTTACCGCATCTGAAATAAAAACTCTCCCTATTCGCTCTCCAAAGGTGTTTAATGTAAAAAAGGCTCTCAGGGTATACCACGAGCAACAGGTAAAAACTTGTTATTTGAGTGTTTTGCGTACGTGTATTCTGTGTACCACATGTGTGCAGTGCTTACAGAGGCCAGAACAGGGCACCAGATGCCTTGGAACTGGAGTTACAGATGTTTGTGAGCAGTCCTGGAGGTGCTGAGAAACACCCATGTTCTCTGAAAAACCAGCCAGTGCTCGTAACTGCTGACCTCTCTCTCCAGCCCAAGAGTCATATTTTAGTAAGTGATTCATCTAGAAGTGGTATTGTGCCTCTCTAATCTCAGTACCTAGGAAGCAGAGATAGTTGGATCAACACTTCTTGAGTACAGTCTGGGTCACAGAACAAGAGAGAGAACCCAGCAAAAAGAGCTCTACCAAAGTAATAAAAGCTTGCATTTAGATTATTGTTCAAAACCCTTTCTGTGCCTCAGTGGGAGCCTTTTTTTTTTGTTGTTTTTTTTTTTTCTTTCGAGACAGGGTTTCTCTGTGGCTTTGGAGCCTGTCCTGGAACTAGCTCTTGTAGACCAGGCTGGTCTCGAACTCACAGAGATCTGCCTACCTCTGCCTCCCGAGTGCTGGGATTAAAGGCGTGCGCCACCACCGCCCGGCTGAGCTTTATTTTTTTTATTCTGTTTTTATGTACTGTATCCTAGACTCATTTTTAAATTTTATTAAAAAATCTTTTCTCCTTTTTAATTTTTGCCAACTGGTGGCTCCATGGCTAAAGTATTCCTAAGAAGTAGGTGCTCAAATCCAAGTGTGTCTAAGACTACTGCAAATTTATGCATTAGTCTTTTGTTTTGTGTTTTCGAGACAAGTTTTCTCTGCGTATCTTTGGCTGTTCTGCAACTCACTCAGGTTCTCATTGAGCTCACAGAGATCCACTTCCCTCTGCTGGGATTGAAGGCATTCACCATCACACCGGCTCTTTTTTTTTTCTTGTATGTGTGTAATTGAGATGACAAGCTCTAGCTTTTTTTTTTTAAAACATAGTACGTGTATGACTTTCATAATTCTTCCGATCCATATTATATTTATCTTGGGACAAAGTTTAGATTCTCAAACATCTATTCAGGGTATGTACTATGTACTGTATTCTTGAAATTACTTGATTTTTGAATTTCTGATACTTAAAAACATTTTTGTTGACCATGTTAATTGTATAAAGAAGCAAGCAAAACCCAGACACTATGCGATTAATTTGCAATCTCAGGAAGTTTTTATAAATTTGTGTGTGCGTGTGCATGTACACTTCAGTTTATTATTATTACTACAGTATGTCAGAATCTTCCTCTTTTTATGGCTGATCAGTATTCCATGGGTATACAACATCTTCTTCACTCGTTCCTCAATTGACGGACTTCTGGTTTGCTTCTTTGGTTTTCATAAGAAATCCTCCCACAGTTCATATCCAAGTTTTTATGTGGCGGTTTTTTCACATTGTTTGTGCCTTTCAATAGGATTGTGGAGTCATGACAACTTTTTAAATAGTAGTTTCTTTGAGCGGTACTCCCTGAAACCTGAGACTACCTTGAGAGTTTCATTCTGGTTTTGGCCCTTGACCAGGACCTCATTCATGCCGGGCAGTGCTCTGCTAGTGAATTGTCGGTAGCTTTGAAAATAAAACATAGCCACTGATTATGTAGCCGTAGTTATTTTTTCTACATTTCTGAACTTAGATAATTATTGCTGTTTCTTAAGAAATTAATATATTATAAATTTCTGTGCTCTTTGAGGAAATACTTGGGTCAAGACTGACTTTATCCCTGGTTGGCATCTAACTTACAGATGCACCTGCATTTGTTTCCAGAGTGCTGTGATTACAGAATTGCTCCACCATGTTTGCTGTAATACTATCTTTGTGTAGTTAGTAGGGTGGGTTATGGATTATGGACTGTGGGGCTTTCATGTCATTCCAGTTAAAAGTTAGTTTTGTTTTTAATTTCTCTTTTTTACTGATGTAAATGTATAATCAAGATGAAATCTCGTGGACTTGAAGAGATACCAGTTTTTGATCTTTCTGAAAGGGCAGTAAATGGAGTAGAAAGCAAGCCCCTCTCAACTGATGAAGAACGACTTGCCTCAGGTATGCTATCCAAGCATGATAGTTTCTTTTGGAAAACAAACATTCTTGAAAAAAACTTAACTTTCTTCACGTCTTTACATTAAAAAAAAAAGTTTGTCCGTCAAGGTGTAAATAAGGACTTTGAAATTTTGTTCAGTTATATCATACACAGAATAACAATCTGAGGTAGACTTTTGGCTTTTTGTTTTCTTGAGCAAATGTATACCTTAGCCTATTTTCTCTCCTTTTCAATTTGATTGGAGATACAGATCATTTTTTAAAAAAACTGGTATAGATTTAACGTGTTTTGCTTTTTTTCTAGATTTGGTTGATCCTGTGACTTTAGACACCCCATTGTCTAAAAATCTTGTGGCACAGATTAGTGCTCTTGCTCTTCAACTGGATTCAGAAGATCTCTACAGTTACTCTGGAAGCCAGCTATTTGAAATGCATGAGAAACTTGGTACCATGGCAAACTCTATAATAAGAAATCTACAGTCACGTTGGAGATCACCAGCCCATGAAAATTCTTAGTATTTTAAAGAGAATTGTAAAGTTTTTCACCACCAGATTTTTATTTTTTGGCTTTTAGAAATATCTGCACCATTTAAAAAGAAACTTTGCAAAGTTGATAAGATATCAAATCCTGAAGATAATGAATTATTAGGTCAATTTTATAAGTTCATTAGTAAAGATAACTCCCTACTGTATTTTCTTGGCCAGTATACATAGTTTTTTAAGAAATTGAAATGTTACTGAAACTTGAAAGCAAATGAGATATACATACTTTTTTTTTTCATACTTTAACTCATGCATATTTTGGTGTAGCTCATAATACAGATATTTTAAGTAAGATAGAGAAGTTTTATTTACACTTTATTGAACTGAAAGGTGTTTATATTTTTCTAAAATATTTATATTTGTTGTGTCTGGTGAAACAGAAGAGAGCATTTCCTTCAGACGTGTAGATATGTAGACTGCTTGAAGAAATACCCTTTCAACTTGTTGGTAGTTAAAATAACAATGCTTCTTTTACTAACATTCCATTCATTTGGTATTGACAAATAGCGACAGCATTTGCCTATAAAAATGTGCTTTTATGAGGTATAGTATTCTTAAATGCATGACTGTTTGTACATTATGTATAGAAGACTTTTTTAATTTATAAAGTTCAGCCTTCATTCATTGCATGAGTTTCTGCAGCTTCTTGTGAATACCATTTTTTTGTTTAATAGAAACATTTGTATATAGTTAATATCAAAATATCCATTTGGATAGTAAAAGTACTTCATGACTTACTGTGGATATTTGTAGGCGTCTGTATCTACAAATAAAGCAACAGATAGTTTTGTATTTAGTTAAAACATGAGTTTATTTTCTAAAGTGTCCAGAATAATTAAAATTATCAGAACCAGAAAATACTACATGCCGCTACCTTTTTTTTCTTTTGGTTTGGAAGAGGATCCCAGCCACTAGAAAATGTGCCTCATATGTTTCTTCTTAATGGAGAGTTAGCCTGGATATTTTCATTGTAGGTTGTACTATAAAACCTCTATAGACATAACCTGGTTTTATTACATACGCTGAAAACTAAATTTGAATCTGCCCTTTATATATATATATACACACACATATACATATATGTATATATATATAATATTTTGTCTGGCTTAAAAAATAGGATATATAATTAAACTGTTGGTAAATCTTACCAAATAGTGCCTGGCTTCACGTATTTGTTTTACCTGGGTTTTTTGTTTTTGTTTGTTTATGGAGATATGGTTTCTCTGTGTAGCCCAGATTAGCCTTGAACTTCTATGATCCTCCTGCCTCTGCTTCCAGAGTTTTGGGGTTGCAGGTGTTTGCTACCACACCTGGCTGTATTTTATGTTTTGCTTGTTTTTTTTTGAATAAAATCAGTGGATGATCTTAGTTTCAAACTTAGTTTAACTGCTGCTTGGACATTGCAGTTGTAAAGCCAGTTCCTTTTGTTGTTTAAGGTTTCCTTTTTTTTTTTTTCCAGCAGAGACCTAGTAAATAAAATTGGTAACATTTTTCATTATAAATAATGAATAATTACAGATATTTTTCTGTTGGACTCTAAGGACCTAAGTCAATAACTAATGAGGAAAAGACTGTCTTTTAAAAACATTGATAATGGTGGATTGCATTGTTGGTCGTTATATTTAAGTATTAAGAGGTGTGGATGAACGTTCAATGAGCAGGATTGATTAGCCAGGAGAGTATGTGGGGTGGGTGGAGTGCTCATTTCACAACCGCATTCCTTAACTCTTGTCTGCTCACGTGTAGGCACATCAGAGTTCTTGGGGAGCTCAAAGAATAGCAGGAATGTGACCAGAATGATGATTTACTTAAAGCACAGATGATCAGTGAGATTGTGTTTTAAAATATTAGTTGATACTTAGTTCAGTTTATAGAAAAAATAAGGTTGATTCAGTTTATTTCGGTATTCTTGGCTTAACTTTTTTGGGCAAATTTCCACATTAATTCCTAAACTAGAAAAAATGTATTATTCTGAATTTGAATCCAATGTATTGTTTCACTTTTACATGGAAGCCTTTCTTCAGTTTTTTTTCTAATGGTTAATAAAAAAAAAAAACAACATACTGACATTCCAGTGTGATGCCCTGATTGTTGTATGTATTGAAACAAGTCTGTAGCTGGTTAGATGGCCCAGAAGATGCAGTGCTTTCCACAAACCCTGAGACCCATGTGGTAGGACCCACACATACACATACAAATAAAAGTAATTTTAAAAATTTACTATTTTCTGTGCATGAATGTTTTGCCTGTATGTGTATATGTGTACCATGTGTGTGCCTGGTGCTCATGATGGCCAAAAGAAGGCATCCGATCCCTGGGAAAACCAAAGTTATGTAGGTATAAACTACCCTGTGGGTGCTCGGAACCAAATCCATGTTAACTGCTGAGCCTTTTAAATCTATTTTTAAAGAGAAGCTAGTGGTGTGCAAAGTCATTTTTCATGTCTGAACATAGTGGATTTTGATGTTCAGACTGAGTTTATAATTGAAGGTGTTGCTCTGTTTCAGCAAATTAATCTCATCACTGCAGGGTCTTTCTTTGTATTTCAAATAGTGGGTTATGAGTCCAATTCATCAGATTAATAACAGTTTAAAAATAGGATTTAAATCTAAAGTTTAAAAGTAGTTGTTAAATGACAATACCTTTTGGATTCTTTTTTCAATGGAACTTGAATGTAGCTGGAAATCCACTTACATATTTAAGGGTCATTAGAATGTCAATAATTTAAAATGTTAATTGGATCCTGAACATGTGGCTCGTGTAATTGCAATACTTGGGAGGCTGAGGCAGATGATTGCTTCGTGCCAAGTCTAGTCTGATCAGTCTACAGAAGAAGAACCTGTCTTAAAACAAGGGGAAAGTAGAAAATAAAGTAATTAATGTTATGTTTGGAAACATTAATTGGAGGGTTTTGTTTGGGTTAAAGTAAATGAAATTGAAATAAAATGAAAAGTAAAAATTTCGTTTGGTTTAAAGTAAATGAAATGCTGGTTTTGAAGTCAGTGGAATACTTTAAAACACTCTTACTGGCCTTGCTTTCAGCTTTGACTAAGGCTCGGGTTTCATTGCATTGTTGAGGTTGATTTCAGAACCAAGTGCGGCAATGAACGATAGCAAGATAGCACGGATTGGAAGAGTGCACAGGATTAAGGCCATGAGGAATGCCCCAAAAGTGCAGCATAAAGGAAGACTGCATCTAGGACTGCCCAGGATAGAACTGCAGAACTGCAGAACTGCCGTAAATGGGCTGCCCATGCATGCTTGAGCATTGCCAGGCACAGATGGTGAAATGATTGTCAGCTAAGTAAGCAGGTTATAGAACAGCAGTTGTGGACTGTTGCAGGAGGGCCCACTTGTTTGTCCTGGCCGCCCAGTAGCCCCGAAATAACCAACCACACAGTAAACTCTATTAATCAAATCACTGCTTGGCCCATTAGCTCTAGTTTTCTTATTGGTTAACTCTTACATCTTAATTTAACCCATTTCTATTCTGTATATTGCCATGCGGCAGTGGCTTACTGGGTAAAATTCAGCACGTCTTATCTCTGGCCTCAGAGCCATGGCGTCTCTCTGACTCTGCTTTCTTCTTTCCAGAATTCAGTTCTGTCTTCTCCACCTACCCACCCAAGTTCTGCCCTGTCAGACCAAGGCAGTTTCTTTATTCATTAACCAATATAAACAACACACAGAAGGGACTCCCACATCAGTGGACATTATTGGGGTGTGAATCTTTGCTGGGGGTAGAAGCAAGCCTGAGACATTACCAGAACTAGTATGGAACTTAGTATGTAGACCAGTTAGTCTCAAACTTGCTTCAGTGTTCTGATTACATGCATGCTGTGTGGTTTATGGTCATTTAGTTAATGGTTATGTCTGTTATGTACCTGGCTTTATATATTACTCTTTGAAAGTATCCATAAGTTTAAGATCTGCAGTTACTTTGTAAATATGCCTTTAACAATATCTGTGTGAGCTCTTGGTATAGATGATAAATGTTATAGTTTTGTTACAACCTTTTTTCTTACGTATACTAAATCTTTAAGTAAAAACAGACATAACCTGTTTGATGCTCATGTTCCTGGAAAGTACCTCTAGTATGGAATATAAACCCTTTATGTGATTTAAAAATTCAGGCAGTATTTTAAACCGCTGATATCGAAAAGAACAACCTCTTCCATGCAACTTTCATGCTTCAGTTGTAGCAGAAATGTTCTTTGCTGGTTTGTAACTGAGTGTAAAACTAACGGTAAGTGTACATGCTCATTAAGAGGAGAACAGGAGAGGTGGGTTTGGTTTGGAAACAGTCTTACTTCAGCCCCGGCTGGTGTGGACTGTACTTCATTGCCAGGGCTGGTCTCAAGAACAGGGCACTCCTCTAGCCTCAAACAACCATTTGAGACAGGACTTTCTTGTAGATTTCATTTCTTTTATATAGACCAGGCTGGCCTAACTCACAGAGATCTGCTTGCTTCTGACTTTGACTTGATGTAGGCATTGACTATGTACCACCACACTCAGCCAAGAGTTTGATAATAAAACCATTTGGTGTGAGGACAAGCACTGGTTCCTGAATGAATGCCTTTATCATACAGCAGTTTTGAAGTTAGTTTTCAAAATTAACTTGAGTGGTTATTTTAAAATATCTGATCAGGAGGTGTGGTAGCATGTGTGTAATTCTAGCCTTGGGAGGTGTAGCTAGGAACAAGAGTTCAAGGCCATGAGACACCCGGTTTCAACAAATGTTAACAAAACATTCAGTATTTAATCTACACTCCCAGCAGTATAAATGTTTAAAGCTGCCTTGGATCTTAAAAGATAAATACCTAGTATGTTCAATATAATGTCTTGAAACATTCAAGTAGATCATTAAAGCTATTTTTATGCATAATTGAATTAGTATCTAAAGGATTTTATTTTTTTTACAGAATAAGAATTTTCTAAGAAGAAAAGAATTATCGAAATCAAAGTGCAGCAGGATAGAAATCAAAGTGCAGCAGGATAGTTTAGTCATAGTGGCACAAACTGCCTTACCTCCTGTTTTTTTTAAAACTTTTTTTAAAAATATTATGTATACAATATTCTGTGCGTATGCCTGCTGGCCAGAAGAGGGCACCAGACCTCATTACAGATGGTTGTGAGCCACCATGTGGTTGCTGGGAATTGAATGCAGGACCTTTGGAAGAGCAGGCAATGCTCTTAACCTCTGAGCCATCTCTCCAGCCCCCCATACCTCCTGTTTTTAACAATTCACTTTGTGTGTGTTGGTATTTTGCGTGCATTTATGTCTGTGCACCATGTGCGTGCTGAAGAATGTCCATCAGATCTTTTAGACGGTTGTGAGCTGCCATGTAGGTGCTAGGGATTAAACTTGTGTCCTCTAAAAGAGCAGCCAGTGCTCTTAGCCACTGTGCCATCTTTCCAGTGCCACTTCCTGTTCTTTGTTTTAAAGTCATTGGGAAGAAATTTTTAAAAATATTTCAAGCATATGAAAAAAGGAAATTCTTTTTTTTTTTTTTTTTGGTTTGAGACAGGGTTTCTCTGTGGCTTTGGAGCCTGTCCTGGAACTAGCTCTGTAGACCAGGTTGGTCTCGAACTCACAGAGATCCGCCTGCCTCTGCCTCCCGAGTGCTGGGATTAAAGGCGTGCGCCACCATCGCCCGGCAAGGAAATTCTTAATATTCAGAAATAGTTGTGTTGTGGCAGTCAGGTTGTGTTTGGCTGCTTTCCTGTTTTGATGACTAATTCATCCGAGACTGGCCTCCAGATCCATGGGAGAGTAGGCACAAAAAGCCTCCATGATCTGTTCTATAAAGGCCAATGGAAGCTGGGTGTGGTGGTGCACGCCTTTAATCCTAGCACTTGGGAAGCAGAGTGAATTCGAGGCCAGCTTGGTCTACAGAGCTATTTCCAGGACAGGCTCCAAAGCTACAGAGAAACTGTCTCAAAAAGGAGGAGAACAAAAGAGGCTGACGGAGATTCTGAGATTTAGTCTTTTTCTGAAGAACATTACTGACCTTAGCTAAATTAGTGGGCCAGCACATTGCCATACCCCCCATTAGAATCTGGTGGTTCACCGGTTGACCTGGAGTCTCTCTGTACCTTATGTCTGGTTGAAATGGCAGTTCAGCCATATCAACGGGAATCCCTGATCTATCAAGGCAGGATTAACAGTAGGGTTCCCATCTGGATCCAGAACCAATTTCCAAGCATCAGTCGAAATTCTTTCTTCAGTACTGAATAAAATCTGCAAAAAAATGTTGGTTGGTGAGTGAAGATGACAGAATCTAGAAGGTTAATAAGTCCCTTTGGCTGTTTTGAAAACGCTGGGGTCTGCAAGTTGCAATTATAAAGATCACTAGTGGCAAAGGGCCAGTACTGCATTTGTTCATTGTCCTCTTTATCTTGCAGGCTGACTGCTCTCAAGGGAAGGACAACTCACCCAGGGAAACTCACTGCTGTCCCCCTGGTGTGTGGAGGACTACCTAGATTCACTTGCACTCTCCCCGCCTTCAGTCACTGGATTAGTTGGGGGAAAGGTCGATAAGGAGGAGGTGAAAGGAGAAGCATGTTCTCAGTACCCTCTTGGAGTGTGGGGGGCAGAGGGCTTGTAGTCCTCCTGTCTCTTGCCTTCGTGAAGGGTGAGTATTGTCTTGCTCCTTGGCCCTGTAGAAACAAAAGTTTTAGCCAAGTGGGAGAATCCTCCGTGAGGTCCTGCCTAGTAACTGTATCTCGTCAGGGTGTTGTGGTTTTTGGAAGATGATGTCGTTGGTCATAAAATGAACATACAAGTACAAAAGTTCCCTCTGGTTGCCATCCAGTTCCAAAGGCTGGCCATTCATTATTACACAGAAAATGTTAGGTTTACCTTTCTCAGTCTAAAAACCTGTGCTTTTGGCCCTATTTCTGTTGTACTGAAAGTGGTCCAAAATCAGGGTGCTCTGAGCCTGTCCCATGGACATCAGTCTCATAGGTCAGAAAGAAAACAAACAGCATGACAACACACAAGACAGTGAACAAATTGGTACCTGGAGGCAAAACAGAAACTGAGACTCTGGCCTCATGCTGGACCGTGTGAATGACCCACACCTTCCCAGAGATACTAATGGGATCCAATAGTGGTCAAAAGGGTCCTGGGATGTCTCCCAGGCCCCCAGTCTGTGGTCTTGCGGTGTATCCTCCCAGACCTGATACAGGCACTGACAGATTAGTGCCTGTTTTACAGCACAGCAAGAGAGAAGGAGAGAGAAGTACAAGAAAGAAGACTTACCAGCTGGCCAGAGGCTCTATGGACAGAGGTCCTGGTCGGCTTGCCTGGGGGATCCCAGACGAGCCCCCAAATGTTACACCCATGTTGCAAAATCCCTCCAAGACCACCAAGGAGTTCAAATCCATATACAAAAGCAAAGAGCCTTTATTCAAGCTCAAGCTTGGACCCTCCTGCTCTGCTGCAGCTGTTTGATCAGAGAGCCCCATCAGGGTTTCTATCATAGCACGGATTGGGGTAAGGAATTTCCATCATCTAAGACACTTGATTTGCCTGGGGCTATCTTGGCAAAAGGAGATGGTGCATGCTAGGCTTAGGGACATCTGGTGTCCCATTATCTAATTATGGTTGGAACTTTAGGTACTTTCCCTCTGGATGCTGATTGGTCTGTTCCTGGGTGGTGTCATTTTTTTGGCTTTTCCTGGAACAGGGTAGTTGCTTACAGTAAACTGAAACTTAAGCCTACTCCAGTGGTTGGTTCTGTAAAGCCTGGAATGGTGATAGTCTGGTTAATCTGTCTTTGACCTCTCCAGAGATGAAACTTGGAGACTTGGGTGTGAGAGAACCATTGGAAAGTGTAGGCATTGCTAGGGTTTGGGCCTGGAATGTTTCCCAAAGGCTTATTGTGGCTTGAGGCTTGGTCTCTGTGGTGATATTGGTAGATGATGGGCTGGAGGGTTAGGCCATGTCCATAAAGGACTGCGATACTGTGGCCTTTTCTACTTTTAACCCTGATGAAATGGCTTCCTTCGTCATACATTCCTATGTATTTGGACTTGTTAGTGACTAAGTAAAGCAGCCAAAGGGGTAGATTTATTTTTGTGCTGATGCTCTTATTTTGGGCTAAAACACTATTGTGCAAACTGGGCATTCACAGGAATGCAAGAATGTTCCCTTTCTACAGTGCCTCGCTTTTAAGGATAAACATGGGTCTTTGTGCTGGTAATTTTTTTTTTTTCCACTTGACTCAAGTTAGAGACAACTGGGAAGAGGGAGCCTTCAGTAAGGGATTGTCTACATCAGATGGCCTGTAGGCAAGTCTGGGGAGATTGTATTGATTGATGTGGGAGGACCCAGCTCACTATGGGTGTTGCCATTCCTTGATGGGTAGGCCGTAAGGAGCGTCCCATTAAGCAGCATTCTTTCATGATGTCTGTGTTCTAGAGACCTTTGGTGACAGACTGTGGCATGGGAGTATAAGCTAAATACTAGCCCCAGTTGCTTTTGATCAGAATAGAAAGCAAGCAAAAGCAGCCTCCCTAATAAACTCCTTTATCTTTTGCTTGGGGAGAACACAGCTTTGCAGATTCCCAAAGCAACCCCTTGCCTTCTGCAGGTACTCTTTCTCCACTCTTTCCATGTCTGTTTTTGTTCATTTTGACTGCGCGGTCACTAAGATTGAAATTCATTGCTTTCCCTTCTGGTCCAATTGGACTGAAATTGTCACAAAACTGTTGAGTCCAGAGAAACCTTTCCTGATTTAAGTTACTTTAGGACTTTTGTTGCAGTAATGGAAATCAATATAGGTAAGTATGCCTTTTCTTGGGACTGTGACTTCCATTATCCAGTACAGTACCCGGTATTCTGATATTCATAAGTGTGTGATTTTTGCTAGAGCACTCGACCCCTTGAGTCTCAGAGAGAAAACATGGTAAGAAACTTGAGGGGAAAGGGGGCATTTGCCTAGCATGCCCAGGACCCTTGGTTTGATCTCTAGCATGCCAAAACCAAAAGGCAACTGAAAGAACTGGCTCTGGTCAGCTGTACTAACGTAGCTATCACATTAAGGGACAGTCTTTGGCTCCTCCAGAAGGACAGTTAGTAATGGTCAGATATTCGTTACTGGTTGTCTTTCCACCCCTTGTTCCTTCACACAAGGTTTAGTTCATATTGTCATCCTGTTGCATACAGGTGGCAGAAATCCCTCAACTTAACACTGCATCCCATAGCTCTTTCTTTAACGCTCTTAAGGGAAGTTTGTTAAATAAGTATGGATTAATACTGGCCCAAAAAGTTGGTATGAATTGTCTCCATTCTCTGGTTAAGAGATACGAGTTAGCGGAAAAAATTAAACCAAATCCAATGCATATGTAATATTCTGAGAATGTCTACACTTCATTATCAGTACATTAAAATTTTATCAGCAGTACATTAAAAAACCTTGGTAACTCTTTTTGCCTTTGGCTTTTATTGTTTATAGGCATAGATGTTTTGCCTGTGTATATGTCTGAACCATGAGCATGTGCTCCCTGGGACTCCAGTTACAAATGGTTGTGAGCTGCCACTTGGATGCTCGGAATCAAACAAAGGTCCTCTGGAAGAGCCACCAGTGCATCTGTGTCTGTTTTCCATTTTATTTTTCCAAGATAGGGTTTCTCTGTGTAGTCCTAGCTGTCTTGGAACTTGCACTGTAGACCAGGCTGGCTTTGAACTCAAGAAATCCTCCTGCCTCTGCCTCCCGAGTGCTGGGACTAAAGGCATGCACCACTTCTGCCCGGCTCAACCAGTGCTTCTTAACCACCAATCCACTGTTCTAGTTCCAAATTTGGTATCTTTTAAGCTGGGATTTTATTAGAGTTTAGCCCAGGAGCAGTTTGTTGCAGAACTATGGAGTTTATTAGCTTTCAGTTTCTCACCAGTTTGTCGACTGTCATCTTTATAACTTACAGAAACAAGAGTAGAAACACAAGAAAACAAGACAAACGTGGTTCACTCTCTTTTTTATTGTTTGGCATGTCCAGAATAAATGTCAAAACATTTTTATAATTGGGAAAGACTGGTCTGGTTACATAGCACTACAGAAGCTTTTAAAAATTCTATTGTGAATTTCAATTTACTTTAAAACGGAAAGGAATTGATGGTAATACTTTTCAAAATGAGCTTTTATGTGTTCGCCATCTTTAGTTTCCTATGTAAATCTAGAAAAGAATGAATCTGTAAGTCTAAGGACTGACCAGATGAATTAATGTTTGGTTTCATGGAGAATCACTCAGGTTCCTATAGAGGAGATGGCAATACATTAAATGATATTGATGCAGGTGAAAATATTAGGCACTTTGAGAGCATGGGTACAACTGATGTCTCCTGAAATGTTGCCTGCAGAGGACAGATTCAGACACTGCAAACTGATGGAGATCTTGAGGTGCTTAGATAGCTTCCACGTAGTTAGCTGGGAGCATGCCGGTCCTGCCGGTCCTCTGCACAGTGCCATACATCCAGCCTTCATCAATCGCTTGAGCATTCACTATAGCATCTCCATCTTTGAAGGATACTTCATCTGCATCGGCAGCCATATAGTCATACATGGCACGGAAGATTTTCTATTCATGGGAATAAAAACAAGGAAAATATAAGATATAACCTTTTTGATAAATTTCGGTGTGCGGCTACCACAAATACAAAACAAAAACCAGTAACAAAACAAAAACCTCATAAAATATTTGTAGATCATATGTTGATTTATGAAGGCCTCCAACTCAACACCAGAAGTATTATTTAAGATGCTAAAGTTATGAATAAACACTTCTCCAAAGCAAATAACACGAGTGAACAGTTAGGGGCAACAGAAAAAGACGTTTCACTTACTTCTTTTGGTTTTTGAGACAGGGTTTCTCTGTGTAACAGTCCTAGCTGTCCTGGAACTCGCTTTGTAGACCAGGCTGGCCTCGAACTCACAGAGATCTGTCTATCTCTGCCTCCTGAGTATTGGGGCTAAATGCATGCGCTACCACACCCAGGCAAGATGTTTCACTCTTATTCCCACTCTCAAGCAACCTGATTTTTCTTGCTGGAGAGGGCTCAGTCATTAAGAGCATATCCTACTCTTTTGGAGGATCTGCTTCCTAGAACCTATTCAGTGGCTCACACTGTAACTCCAGTCCCAAGGGATCCAGTGGTCTTTTTTGACCTCTGCACTCACGTGGGGCACATAAATAAGTACAGGGAAAACACTCATAAAAATAAATCTTTTAAAAGTGTAATAAAGAGACTTTGGAGGGAGCAGAGGATGTCTTCCTAGAGGAAGTCCTGAGTGCACGTGTATTGTTGACATGGTGTGGTCATACCGAAACAAAAGACCATTTGCTATATGGGTTAGGTGGAAACTGAGAGCAGCAAAGCTTCCCTCAGGTGTCCTACTGATGTTTGTGGACAACTGGTCACCTTGTACAAGACAAAAATCTCCCGGATTTTTTTTAGCAGCCTGAGACTGCTCAGTGACCTCCTGACCCAGCAAAGCAGCCTTGCAGAGAACATTGGAAGCAATATTTTGGGCGGAGGAACATGCTACAGATGAAGCTTTAATTACTGAAGTGCAAAATAGGACTAAGACAACAGACAGCAAGCAACTCCACTCCTGAAAGTTGGTATTTATTGCTTTGATTCTCTGATCAAGAGAAATGGTTAAGCTGAAAGGATTAAGAGATAAAATACGTATTTCTGCTGTCTACAAGAAACTCAACTTTAAAAACATAGGTACCACCTGAGAGTGAAATGATGGAAAAGAGTGTTTCAGGCAAATGAGGCTAGGAAGCAAGCAGGTGTAACAATCCTACCTGACAAGTCTATTTCTTTCAGGAAGTGATGTCTGTGGAGCGGTAATGCTACCCCCTACGAGCTATAGACTGATACAAACTCTAGTACTAGGCATGGAAACCTCCTTTAGAGTTGATGGCAGAGTAGCCCAAGAGATCCCCAAAACCTATGCTGATTGCCTTTGATTGATCCCCATAATTTGAAAGTAAGTGCCTGTTGCTTGAAGACATCATTCACTTCAGACACAGGGCTTGTGGAAATCCAGCTGGATCTGACCTCAAGGTCTCCTCCTGGAGGACTAGCTCTCATAACATCTGAAGGTGCCATGCAAGCTGCCGGAGGAGAAAGATCAACAGGCCCACCCAGCAAAAATGCTTAAGGGCTAAAAAAATGACCAGCACAGCAAGACATTCCTAAAAGGCAATAATGGCACTTACGTCTTGGTCATAACCAACAGTGGTCTAACTAGACCTAAGGCCTACTCAGTGGAGAGTTAACATGCATGGAACTATACACCTCGTCAACTACCCAATGGAGCCTAGAAAAGAATCTATTACTGTCACTTTCCTAAACCAGTATAATCTCTTAACTGCATTCTAAATACTTAGACCTTCAGTTGGTCTTATCCCTTATCCCCCCAAAAGAAGCCAGAGGACCAGGATACCTGCTTCAGGATTGTGCCTAACAGAGAAGAGGGATGTTGCACCCATGAAACCTCAACAATATGGCTGCCTAAGCAAGACTTCAACAATTGGGAGAAATCTTATAAAGCCAGCCCCCAGAGCAATAGGCGATTAATGAGCGAGGAGAATCGGTCTGGAATAAGCCCGTAATTATCTAATACTAAGCGGTCAGCTCTATATGTATATACATATGAGCAACTTTTTATGGACCTAGCAGGACGAGTTTGCATATTTGTATGTGTTTGTAGGTTTCACAGTCAGAACTGAGGAAAAAGAAAACAAAAACAATACACAAGTCTAGCAATTTGTGTCCATTACTGTTTACTTACTCCGGCAGTAGATGGGTGGGAAGGGATAGAAGACAGCGTGGTCTGCTGGGTGGCCGCGGAAGATGACCGCTGCTGCGGGAGCTCGGTGGTTTTCACGTGTTTGTAAGCTGCGAAGATGAAAGAAACAGTTGGTCAAGGCGTGTGGCAGATGGCTCATTGGTGGTTACCAACCAAGCAGGGTTGTCCTTTCTTCAAATTAATGACTCCTGCGAAGAGAAGAGCTAGGAAAGTTATGAAAATTAACCACGTAGCTTCGTGTAACTCCACAAAGACTTCTAGTCTTTGCCCAGAAAAATAATTAACTTTTAAATTTAAAACATTGCTTAGTAACCATCAGTGAGCTGACCTCATGACAGTCAGTCCATACCATCCGCTTGATTTGGTTGGTGTCATGTTTGTTGGTCTGGACAAATTCTCTGTGTGAGAAGGCTGGCCTCAGGTGTGCAGGACCACGCCCATCTGGGAAAGTCTACTTGTACCTGACGAGGTGGCCGAGAAGAAGGCAGCTCCATCGCTGTAGGTGGAAAGACGCTGGTCTGCGGAGTGCTCAGACTTCTCCTCACCCCCACTGATGCTCATTGCGCTGGCGGACCGCGACTGCTCCCGGCTCCGGCGAGCTTGGGCTGGGAAACAGGAAAGAGGTTTCTTTCTACAGCAGTGACGCCTCCGTCATCTCGTTTGTTTTTGTGGAATGTAGCTCTAAGTGGTTTCCTATGACTTACATGCAATTCTTCTAGTGTAGAGTTGTTTTCCCTTTCAGATGGGAGATTTAAATGGTCAAAGCCGGCATAGGTGGCAGAAGGAGGTTTCCGACCTGTGTCTGCTTTTAACTACAGGGCCTTCCCACCACCGCATTCCTTTTCCTGGCTCACTTGAACGCATAGAAGGCAAACACATTCACAGTTTGGTGTCTCCAGAAAGGCCTCACTCACTTCCAGATAGATGGAAGTATCTGTCCTGTGTCCCGTGGTATTGCAAGCACAGCCTTAAAACTGTATGTCAGGGTAGTACCAGGAGTCCCTACTGGTCTCTCTTTACCCATAGCATAAACCCTTAAAGAACAGCATAGCATACATTACTTAAAAAGAAAAACCCAAACAAAAAGTAGGGTGTCTCACCATGGAGCCCTGGTTGGTCTGGAACTCAATGTGCAGAACAAACGAGGTTTGAACTCAGATCTGCTGGCCTCTACCCTCATTACCGGGACTAAAGGGATACACAATCTCTGGCCCAGTGGTTTATTTTCTATATAAGCAGACAGTGTGAATATGTGCCATGACTCTTGCAAAGATCCCCCTAACACAAACAGCTCAAGAGGTTCCTGATGAACATTTGTGTTCTCTTCCCTTTGTCTATGTATTTTACTGTCATCTTTAACTTATTAACTTTTCTCTTTACGAAAATACAGACATGATAATAATGGGATCTGAAGGAGACACGAAGTCAAATAGTTTGTCAAGATTTTTTCCTAAACTGAACACGCTGTTTGACCCACCAGTCAATGAGCAAGCTCAGAAGACGGGAAACCCTGGCGGGAGGAAACGCTCATTGGCTGTAGTCCGCTAGATGGTGATGTTTCTGTCCCGCATCTCTGGGAGTCTGCGTACCGTTAATCATGTGTAAACTCCGGGATTGGATGTTGTCTTCTGCTGGATCGTAGTCAAAGACTGAACCAGGGTTAGTACGCCAGACACGCAGACCTGAAAGAAAGCCAGCAGTCATGAAAAAAAATATATGTTCTCACATTTGTCTGTAAACTTGAGGGCTGGGCTGTCCTGCTTAGCTTATCTGGTCTCAACAAAACTGGCAGAAGATGCCTTTGAGACCTCATCTTTGCGAACCGGCTAATGGGGCTTTCTTTCGCAGATCTGTGTCCTTGGTCTTCCGTTTGGTGTAACTGTCCCTTTGTTGTCAATTACCTGTGACAGTATCTTGATCCTGATCATTCCGTTTCTGTTCCATCTCTACCACTTTTCTTTGAATACCTCGGTAGTTAATGTCACTGAAGTCCTGTGTGTTTTTCTTCACTCGTTCAGTGATGGGGTCTGTCACCACTGGCGTGAAACAGCCTTTGTGTTTCTCAAAGTCTTCATGATATTTTACCTGAAATATGAATTTACTTTATGAAAATATGATAGTGTAATCAATCTCTGGACATGTTCTAGCAGGCTGGCCCACCAATCGGAAAGAGTTCTTGCGGCTGGAGAGATGGCACAGCAGGTAAGAGTGTGTGTTGTTCTCGCGGGGGACCTGGGCTCAGTTCCCGGCACAAGGTACTTCACAAACATATGTAACTCCAGTTCCAGGAGCTCGGATATTCTTCTTCTGACTTCTGCAGGCATTGCACACACATAGGAAACATACTGACAGGCAGGCACATACATACAAAAATAAATTTTAACAATTAATTCCCGACTTACTGTTGAGATGTGCCGTTGGGTTTCCCTCACTCGTCTCATCTCTGGTGTGTCTAGCACGTAGGCAGCTTTGCCTTGTATTTGTTTCCGGAAGCTATCAGAATAAAGGACCTATGGAGGAGAGACCACGTGTGAGCACACGGCATGGCATCATTCTAATTCTTAAGCTCAACCACTTCAACAGCTTCATTTAAATGGAAGAAACTGGTGAGGGAAGTCGGAGTCACCAGATGGTGGCCAGATACCAGACAGTTTACCAGATCGGAGCAAGGACAAGCAAGGCTTGCATCAGTAGACACAAAACTTGTTTTGACTTTGAAAATGAGAGGTTTCATTTTCAAAGGAGAAGGGGCACAGTACAAGTCTGAAAGAAAGCAAGAAAACGGCCTCTCGAATTTACTAGAAATTGCAAAACCACTGCCAGAATATTTGGTGGTATTTACATTAAATCTGATACCAAAAGGAGTTTGAAAGACCTGGCCTTTGAAGTAGGTAACCATTAGATGATTTCCAGATTACACAAACCAATATGCCCAAACCAAAATCAGAGTCTTCCAGACACTAAACGCAAGAATATCAAAGTGAAAATAGTCAAAGTACCTTAGCAATAACAGCAGAAGGTAGAAGATGTTAGGGGTCAATTTGTTATGGCTGGTTATGAAAAACTACTTGAGTCCAGTGTCAGGAAAAAAACCATAGGCAATTATCGTATGCTTAGTATGATCATTTGGAATGGAAAAGCACGGCTGTGTTAATTTTAGTGTAAATTTTCAGGGAACCAAGTGCACATTTTTTATGATGTTAAAACATTTCCCAAGATGTTGCATTATCTGTCGTTTTAAGTTTTAGTGTCGTTTTCAGGTGAACAACAAAGGCGTGTTTTCGTTAAAATGTTAATTCCAAGTTGTTCCACTGCTCATTCTAGTTGGGAAATACCGAGCTAATGTTCTCTTGGTTGCGCTTAGCTCTCTCCATCTCTGGAGTGACAGGTGTCGGAGTTGCTTTTCTCATATTCTCTTTGTACAATACCTAGAGGAGCCAAGAGAGTATCCCGACATCAGAAAGCAAAAGAAAACACAGGCTTGAAAAGTCGTCATTTAGCTGTGGTTATGGCTCAATTATGTCACGCAATATGAGAAACACCTCAGGAGGAGAAAGCCATTAAAATGTTATAGTGGAAAGCAATAACTCAAAGGCCCGAACTCAGTGACAACTAGCAAGGTTGGGTTCTTGTTTTTAAGTGGCCAAGGAAGAATTTTAAGAGGTATCAAGTCTTGGAAACAATGTGAGAGAAATTAGTGGTATTGCCATGATGGTCAGGCTTGTTAGGATTTTAATTTTTTTTTTCTTTTTCCTTTCAAATACCGAGCTAAAGTTTTCTTGATTGCGTTTGACTCTCTCCATCTCGGGGGTAAAGGGTGTGGGGGTTGCTTTCCCCATGTTCTCTTTGTATAGCACCTGTGAGAAACAAGGCGGTACCTAAGAGTCACTCACTAGGAGGCAATAATCAATTAAATATAAATACAGTTGGGGGTGGAGGGACACATTAGGTGTAACCTGTTGCTATTAGTGAGAATAGCTCTCAGGAACAAAAGCAAAGGTGGTTAATGGCAGTGATAAATGTGTGTGGTATTTAGAGGAGAGTAACCGAACTGGCATTCAATTTGGTTTTTAATTTTGGATGGGATTAAGAGCAGGCCAAACTGCCAAGAGTTACTTTGTAAAATTAGAAGCACTTTCGTTTCTCAAGACAATACCGAGCTAATGTTTTCTTGATTGCGTTTGACTCTCTGCATCTCTGGAGTGACAGGGGTTGGGGTGGCTTTCCCCACATTTTCCTTGTACAAAACCTAAAGGAGTCCAGCAGATCCAAAAAAATCCAAAAGGAGACACAACAACAAAAAAGAGTTACAATTACCAAAAGGAGAAATGGAATAATACATTAACTTTCGATAAGGCCCTGGGTACCAAATCAGTTAGGCACTGAAGTTAGATAGCAGTCCATGTTTTCACGGGAGAAGCTGATTACAGTTAGAGCAAGACACACGTTTCTATGGTACAACCACCTTGCCCTAAAGCTTGCAGATTCCAAGTGAGGACTGTGATGTCCCAGAAAAGATGCAGTCCTGCCATCATTTCACCACGGGTGCATGACTGTCAGACCCCTGGTACACCATCTAGTCGGGAGTTATCATGAGGGCTTGTACCACAGAGGTTGAAGTTGCCCTAAGACAACAGTTGTTTAATGGGTATTTTTGCAGCACAGGCTCTCATACGGAGTAAAATTATAGATCCCGGGCAAGTCTTTCTCTTACTCTTCTTTGTCTTCTGCTTATTCTATTTACTAAAGAGTCCACACGTATCAGCCATGAAATGTTTTCAACAATTACACGACCAGTGTGGAACAGCAATAGACACATGTCCTGACAAATCCTCAACCTCTGTGTCTTCCCTTCGTATCTCTCTAGGTGACCTGGGAGATTTGGGACGTGGCACTCTGGAGGGAGTCTCTTCCCGCAGTTCTCCAAGTCCTTGAATAGCGGGCCAGTGTCAGCGGAGAATTACTAGAAATGCCTGCTTTCTGCTCCATACTGACAAAATGAAAGGAGCCCAGGTCAGACCCAGAAACCTGGTTACATCAGCTTCTAGGTGGTGTTAACTGTTGAGTAAGAACTTCTCTACTGAAAGCTAATGTCCCCACAGACCTTATCCCCCAGCCACTGACAGATTACTAGCAGAGAGCACAAGCTTGAAGGAAATAGATCGTTATAGTTATTGCTAAAGATCAGAATGAAGATAACAAAATCAAAATGAAAATCATTGAAGACAAATAGCCTTTTTGTTGACACCCTCCTTTTTAAAGCAACTTATTCAAATATGAGAAACACCACTGGATTGAGTTTACATCACTGTGGAAGAAAATCAGGAGTTACTTTCCCAAGCTTTCTTTACCTACATCTGTGATAGTAGGGTTTGGAACATAGCTCAGTGTAAGGTCCCATCTTAACCTGTGTAAGGCCCTGCGAACTGATTCAAATCTGGTGGGGTGAACCCCAAACCATCAAATATGTCAATATTCAACAAAGTCCCATTATACCTATTGCTCCCATCAAGGTCCCCCCCCCCAAGTTTTTCAAGCACATAAGGAGACCGTGGGTATATCAGAGAGTAAGTCTGGAAGAGATGAGCAGAAGGATATTTTGTAGGAAAATTTGTTACCTCGATATTAGAATTTTAAGTGGAATAAAGCAATTTTGTTATTAAGTTAGGGCTAGGAATGAAGGATAAACGTAGTCAAGAAATGGACAACACTTAAGGTGCCTTTTAAAAGTAGGATTAATAGGAATTATTTTAAATCACTGAAGTAGTTTCAAAATCATTAAAGAAGTATCTTTTTTTGGTCAGAGTACCGAGCTAATATTTTCTTGATTCTGTTTGACTCTCTCCATCTCTGGAGTGATGGCTAAAGAGGTTCCCTTGCCCAGGTTTTCTTTGTATAGCACCTGTATGATGAGAAAGTATCAGAGAAAGCAGTGTTAAGTGGCATTTCATTGAAAGGTAAGGTCAACTTCTTTGGTCTAAAATAACACAGGAGCCAGGAGTTATATGCTGGCAAGCTGCCGTGTGCTATTTAAGGAAGCTGTTACTGGGCTAGGAAGCTGTGTGCCGCAGAAGCAAGACCCTAAACTGCTAGCTAGGGAAGGCTAGTCGAGTCATCCCCACTGTTCTTTTTCCCCTTCATCTTTGCGAGTGCCGCACTTCCTAAGCAACTGCGGGGATTTGAGATGGTTAGAACTCGGTTTTGTTATCCACCAAACTAAAATATATTAACGTCTTTAAAAGCATCAGGTGAAGTAACAGAGGTCCAAACATAAAACTGAGAAAGAAAATCAGATCCGTTAGAAGCAAAGGAGGGAGGAGGGCTTAATGGTGAGTTCGGATCTGGAGTTAAATGGCATCTCCCCCCCCCCCCCCCCCCTTTCCAATACCGAGCTAAGGTTCTCTTGATTGTGTTTGACTCTCTCCATCTCGGGAGTGATGGGTATTGGAGTTCCTGTCCCCAGGTTTTCTTTGTATAGCACCTAGGTGGTGAGAAAGCATGCAGAACAGAAAGAGCTGTCAATCACTGTCCCTCCTTCTCCTGTGGCGCAGCTGGCTGTGGGAGGGCGGGGAGGAAGAGGAGTTAGGGATGGGGAAGTACCAAAGCTGCAACCTGGAAGGCAACGGATTGCAGGAAGGAGCCGCAGAGATGAAGACATTAAAGAGGTTCTGTTACGTTTGCTGTTTGAATTTCTGCAGCATAGGCAATAAAGATTACTCCGAAGGGAGAAATTAGTTGTTAACACTATGAGAGGAAAACGGGTGGGGTGGGGTGTAGCAACCAAACCAAGAAAAGTTATTGTCATAAATCATGTGAAAGATGTTTGAGTTTTATAAGTCATCTATGGGAAGATCGATACATACTTTCATTGACTTTCCAATGAAGTCAAAGTATTTAATTTTTAGTCCGGGTGAACATATTCAGAACAATTGTGTTAAGATGCTAGAGAAATGTCAAAGGACTATACAGTTGCCAGGAGAGCGGGAGGTTAGGATAGGAAAGGAGTCGGAGACTGGATCTGCACAGAATGGAGCTTTTGAAACTGTGTTCACATTACATTGCCAAAGCAAGGTAAACACAGATGCTGAGACACGTTTAATGATCAGGTTAATGTTTAACCGAGGTATGGAAACCGACTCATAGGAAACGGCAGCATTAAGTTGGATACCAAACAGGTCATATTTTAAAAACTGGGATAAGTTAATTAGATTTTAAAGTTCCAGTCATTAATCTTTTTAAACGCGTTTTAAAAACAGTTAAAGGGTTTTTTTTTTTTTTAATTTGTAAATACCGAACTAAAGTTTTCTTGATTGTGTTTGACTCGCTCCATCTCTGGAGTGATGGGGATTGGGATGCCTTTCCCAAGGTTCTCTTTGTACAACACCTGTATAACAGGAGAGAGCACGGGGTGGGGAGGGACACGAACAGTCAGACTGTGAGACACGCATCCTTCAGGAAAGACCACGCCCACCGTCCTGAGTGCTGGTGATGGGTACAGCTCATTCGTTCACCTTCCTCCTCTAACCCATAGAGGTAGGGAGAACTACAGCGTCATGAGAGCACAGAAATGTCCACTATGCAGAGACGAGTCTTTGTCGAGGCAGCACATGGTCCCTTTTTCTACAGAAGACATTTGTCTCAGTGCATAATAGGCATTTACAACTACAGACAGAATCTGGGCTCTCTTGGACTAAATGGGTCTTGGCTAAGGTTACAGAAATAATAAAATCCAAAAGTCCACGTTTAGCATACAATCTTTCCCGTAGTATCTAAAAGGCCTGGGTACTCCTGGACAATATATAACTGGTGTAAAATCGACACGAATTATACTTGAACAGAGAAAAACTTGTCCAGGGTCATTAGAATGATTAGTTTCAAATAGGTATACATAATACACTGTAATATAGAAATAGTTAAAATACCATTTTGAAAGATGATACATTTCCCCCAAAAGGAAAACAGTAAATGAAGCACCCCCAATGACAAAACCGCATACAGTGAAAACGCATTGAAATTGGGAAGATGTTAGTGAGCAGCCATTAGGGACAGAACAAAAGGAGTCGTCACAGGAAGACACTCCTCTCACTGTGCGAAAGAGGGATGGCTCCACAGAAAATCAAACTGGCAGCAAGCAAGTACTTTAACTCAGGTGGGCCTCCTCCCCCAAAGTGGATCCAGTTAAATTATCAGAGGATACGTGAATCTTCCGTTTCAGGCCCAGAAGTTCCTTATACGGAAGGATCACGGATTATTGATGACTGTCGTGTTTCAGAAACATCAGTTAAAAAAGAGAAGACAGTAATGCAAATGCATGCTCTCTGATTTAATTGGCATGTTTAAAAAGAGAAAAACACGTCTATGCTTTTCTTAGCACTAGGGAAGCTGAGGCAGGAGGATGGCACATTTAAAGCCACCATGGACTATCTAGAAAGATCCTGTCTTTAAAAAAAAATATAGAACTTGTAAATTTTTAGTCATAAATCAGAACTATCAAACTGAGGCTTTTGGTGCCAGTGCTGAGTGTTTTTCTTTGCTGTTCATCCAGGTGAGACCTGTGGTAAGGACACCACTTTCCCCACACAAAGGCGCTGGTCCTGCACACGGCCTTGGGTCAGTGTCTTTCTTGTTGCACTAACCTGGAAACATCCGACTGAAAGATTTCCATGTAAATACAAGCTACCAGGTTTGGGTCGTCGGGAAATCAGTTTCAAAAGTACCAGTACTAACCACATTGCAAAGGAAAACAATTTCAAGTGTTAAGTGGGGAGCCCACGCAGTGGAACACTTGCCTAGCCTGGGCAAGGCCACAAGTCCAGTTCCCACCATCACCACCACCACGTACAGACACTAAGTTAATACAGATATACCTACACATCTAATGACGTTTTATGGGGGTATTTCAGAAAGTAGAAAGAAAATATCAAGATTAAATGGTAAGTACAATGTCCAGGACAGAAGGATTCAGTTGGTAAGTTTTGTTTTTTTTTTTCCAAAGAATTTGTTAAATTATTATAAAGGGATACATGGTAAGAATTTTGTTTTATCGGAATTATTCTTTTTAATACGGAGTTAAAGGAACTTTCTCGCAAATACCGAGCTAAAGTTTTCTTGATTGCGCTTGACTCTCTCCATCTCAGGAGTAACAGGCAGGGGAGTCCCCTTGCTCAGGTTCTCTTTGTACAATATCTGCGTGCACAGAACCGACAATCACATCAGCCTGGATCCATCTTTGAGGTAAATCTGACCTTAAAACAAATCTCCAAGAGTACTTGTTCTTACAAGAAGCAAAGCAAAACCGAGAAACAGAGCAACCGTGGACCACTTTGTGCATTTAGTTGCACACCATATAATGGCTGGTCTCTCTGACATCAGAGCACACACAGGGCCCCTTCGCTTAGGCACATTCTCAAATGTACTGGATTAGGCTTTACCAAACACTACTTAGCTTGTTGAAGTTATGAGTTAGAGACAGCACTGAATCAGAAAAACTGAGGGCTTGAGGAGATTAATAAATATTCATAAACATTATCAACTTAGCAGTGGTCCTGAATACATCCCTCATAGGAAAGCTCACCTGCATCTTGTATGGCATACAAACAAAACTCGCTGACATAAATGAGTTATACGGTTATTTTTGAAGGAAGATGTTTAAGAATCACGACCATTTAGGAAAAGCTATGTATACCAAAAAAAAAAAAATTCAAGCCACAATAATCACAGTTCTGATTAGTGCTGTCCTTTGGGGAAGGATGTTAGATTTTATTTTTGACCTGTACCACACTAGTTAGAACTGGAGGAAGAAAACTGAGAATTATAGATTTTTAAGGAAAGTAATGTATAGTTGAGTTTAAACATTAAAAAAAGTTAAAATTTCACACCAGTATTAAAAATCACATTAGATTTGGGTTGAAATCTTAAGTAATATTGGCATCATTCTTTCATTATATGAATTTAGTCATTTTACATTTGTATGTTAAAGACATTAATGTGCCTTTTTTTAAATAAAAATAATTAGGGTTGGGATTTTTGCCCCTGAGAAATACCGAGCTAAAGTTCTCTTGATTGCGTTTGACTCTCTCCATCTCAGGAGTGATAGCTGTAGGGGTTCCTTTCCCCAAGCTTTCTTTGTACAAAACCTGCGAGATACAAGAAAGTGCCCAGAAGACGTTCAAAACAAGCCAGAGACAGAGGAAAGAGGGACTGGGGTGGGGAGGGAGATTTTTAGATAGCAGCATTTAGTCAGGGCAATGCTTTTGCGTGTTGTAAATGTAAAGATGAACTCTACACCGCTACATCTTAGAAGAGAAAGGTACAGGAGGAAGGAGCACTGGGTTCTAGGGTGTGAGTACCCCAAGGAAGCTTGTTAATTCTGCTGACCGTATTCCAGACCTAGTTCACACCAGTCAGTTGCAAGAATGTTAAAGAGCATTGAGAAGAGTGAACATTCTGGATGGGGCCAGGGGGCTTTCATCAGAGGGCAGTACACAAACACACAGAGCCGTTAAGATGTTACTGTGGAAAGGAGGCCGGTAGAGGTTATTCTGGTAGTTTTTTTTTTTAAAGGGAAAGAATTTCTTAGTTCATATATCCATAAATACCGAGCTAAAGTTCTCTTGATTGCGCTTGACTCTCTCAATCTCTGGGGTGATAGTGGTTGGAATGCCTGTTCCCAAGTTTTCTTTGTACATAACCTGCAGAATAAATTAGAATACCCAAAAATCAAAGTGACCACAAATGCTTTAGGTTACAGCTCCTTGAGGGTGTTTGGGTGAGTGTTCATAAAAACAAGCTACCTTTGTAATACGAACTTGGGGACCAAAGGAAAACAAAGTTCATAAGTATTTGTAGAAATTTTGCCATCTTGAAAACTGGATCCTAAGTTTTTCATTTCCCACAGTCAATACTTAGTGCATTCTTGAAATGCATTAAGTTATGACAACAAATTTAATTAACGAGAAACATTTTTGACTAGCATGTGCAAAGCCCTGGATTCAGTTGCTAGTAACCACCCCCTTCAAAAAAAAAAAAAAAAACCAGCCCCAAACTAACCATTTCATTGTATCCAGTCTCAATGTCTTGTGCATACTAGGTCTACATATTGTCTGTTTTATAATTTTCTAACCATATGATGTTCCAATACTTTCTCCCTTCAGAGTCATTGAGAATTTTATGTATTTCCTACCATTTTACCATGTATACATGTTTTACCACAAATGTTTGACACAAACACACACATGCATATATATATGTGAAGGCTCTTTTGCTACTCAGCCCTGACTCATGTTACACTCCCAATATTCTCCCTGCTTCAGCTTCCTGAGTGCTAGGATTTCAGGCACACATATATTCCAGCTTTATTGGAACCTTAGGTGGTCCATAGTTGGACATGTGATATGAGCAGGTTTAATTTGTATTTCAGGAAGAGCATCTTTCTCTGAGAGTTGTAGTCAAGATGAGATCAAGTAAGCTAATACTTGTTGGTCTTTTTTTTCCCCACTGTGTTTATTTTTCTGTTTTATTTGTAGTGTTGGGATTGAACTCAGGGCCTCGTTCATGAGAGGCAATTGCTCCACCACTGAGCTATGTCCTCAGGTCCCGCACTGAATCTATGCTTTTTTTTTTTTATGGGGACTATCAAAGGACTGCAAATTTTAACAAAAAGAGTAAGGGATCTCCACTTTCTAAACCTCTTATCTCCTTTCCTCTTAGTGAGTTGCAGCCTAGGCTCAGCATGGTGGTGTGTGCCGTGAATCCCATCACATGGAAGCAGAGGCAGGGTGGACCAGCAGAAGAGAACTACAGAAAGACAAGGAGTTAGAAGCCAAAGCAACCCAGAAACCCTGGCCTGGTTTTCTTTTCAGGTTAGGGGACAGAAAATTCAAAATGACGTTCACAGCCCAGAGACGATATAAGGGGTCATAGAGGGCGAACTACAACCATGACTGAGGTCTCTTGGCTACTTCTGCCATCTGAGGGGAACTGTGGGGGAGTCACAGCATCCCTCAGCATGGGAGGCCATTGGCAGAAGGAAGGGATGGATGGCACTGGGGTACCAATGAGAGGTGGCCCGTCACACAAATAGGCAAGCCGAGTAAGAGTCTGTACCGAGCTAATGTGCTTCTGTGTCTCCTTGACACGTTTCACTTCGGGCAGGTCAGGGATCGGAGTTCCTTGTCCAATTGCTTCTTTATACTTGACCTATGGGGAAATGGGGACATGAAGGCATATTTGCATGCTGAGATCTTCCCACCTCCTCTGTCTGGTTGATTAGTAGTCCTGTATTTTTTAGGGGAGATTGGAAATGGTGTATGTTTAGCACACTTTCTGCTCCCCAGCTCTCCTTTAGTTTTAGCCGTATTGTCCTGACGCAAGACCTCACCATGTCACCAGGCTGACCGCAGACTCCACCTCCTTCTGCCTTCTGAGTGGTTTAAAGGTGCACGCCACCACACAAAAGATTGCCTTTTTCTTAACTAAGTGCTTGCCATGCACTGTGGCTTTTTCTCTTTTGCAGTTCTGAGGCATGATAGCGAACAAACATGGGCTTCTTTCCCTCTTTTCCAAATTCACGGGCATAAAATTCATTCTACTGTATCTCTTAGCAACCTTAGCAGATGGCATCTTATTACGTTGATCACTTTGATTTTTTTTTTCTTTTTCGAGACAGCGAGACAGGGTTTCTCTGTAGTTTTAGAATCTGTCCTGGAACTAGCTCTTGTAGACTAGGCTGGCCTTGAACTCACAGAGGCCTGCCTCTGCCTCCCGAGTGCTGGCATTAAAGGAGTGTGTCACCATCGCCCGGCCACTTTGACCTTTTTAACAGAGGAAGCACATTGGTTTATTTATAAGCTTTGGTTTTTCTGCATGGCCAGCATCGCTCCTCCTGCTCTTTGGGGCCATCACTAATAAAATAAGGGCTACCTGAAGACAAACATTGCAGTACTAAAATCTGGCAATGCAGACAGCTAGAGAGGGCAGGCAGCATGCATTTTGGAATGTACCGGTGAAGGGATGATTCATGCCCCAGGTGGGATGAGATAGGAAGCCATGGCATTCATTATATGAGAAAGAATAATTATTCTGGGCTTTTCCATTTCACACTTTTGGACCAAGACTGCTTGAGAGGCAGCGGAGGTCAGAGAATGCAAAAGTAAGAAGAGGCTGCCTGGCCTCCAGCATCTTCCTACCCGAGAATCCATTTGATTAGTACATATGTAGCTAGCCACACAAGTGCCTCCAAAAAGGTTCACTCCTTGGTGCCAATAGGCCCTATTTTCCCATAAGCCTCTGCTTTCCATCTTCATGAGAACCCTCACCGGCACGTAGCCTGTGATGTTCGCAGTGCCCAGACACCTGTTTTGAGGTTGGATGCTGTTTCTGGTGGCATGTTTAGATTACGACTTAGAAGCCACAGATTTATCAAAGTCAGGTCAAGAACAGCACACGCGACTCTGACGTGTCCTTACCGAGCTAATGTGGTCCTGCGTTTGCTTCACTCTTAGCATCTCAGGGGTCTTTCCGATGGCTGTTCCCGGGGAGACATCCTCTTTATAGAGAACCTGGGCATTCGGAATCAGGAAACTGTTACTCAGAAGAAGGAAACCCGGGCAGTGCCTGGAGAAAATCTAGCCCGCATGACTTCCGTGAAAACAAAGGCACTACACAGTATTTCCAGGCAAGGGATGAAGTTTCACTTCTGAATTCCTCCTGTCAGAATCAATACCCAGAACCATAGAGGCAAGGCCAGCTGCTTGGCAGCTCTTGAGAATTCTCTTTAGAATACCACACCATATTAATACAGGATGAGAAAAAAAATCCAGAAAATGTTGATTAAAAACCACAGAACTCATTAAAGAAATGCAAAGTCAGTCAGTTATTTTGTAGAGGGCTAATAAAAGAAAATCACACCACAGAGAAATCCACCACCTCGGAACAAGACAACACGGGTTACTGTCTGAGTTACTATTTGAGATCAAAAAATATAAAGAGGCGTTATTTTGTTAGCTTTAAGTTATTTCAGATGTTCTCAGGAGTGATGATCTGGGAACAAAGTTCGGGGCATTTTACCAAGGACCCGCTAGCATTAACTGGGTAAGTTAGAGGTTAATTGCCTGTGTGAGCACGGGGCCCATGTGCCTTCTTAAAGAGAACGACATTGTTAGGTTAGCATTAGATGGAGACAAAAATCGTAAATGTACCGAGCTGAAATTCTTTTGGTTTTCTTTGACACGCAGTATTTCTGGCGTGTCTTGAACAACTGTAACTTTCCCTTTACTGTTTTTAAGGTCACACTGGTATTGGAGCTATGAAGAAAGAGTAAATATCCTGTTAAGATCTCCGCATTGCCTGACATACTTTATAACTGTTCTATACTGTGGATGAGAAGCTAGAATTTTACATTAATGAAAGCCCATGCCACAATAATCACAGTGCGATAGCCCCAAATCAGTTCTTTACCAAGAATTTTGGAGAGAAACTAATTTTAGTGATGGGGTGTTGCTAGAGACTTGCTGGGGATAGAACCCCGGAGTCTCACACCACAAGAAACTCACGTTCTAACACCAAGCTATGTGTGCTTCTAGACAGAACTAATTTTTAAAAATGTAAAATATATAAAAAATTCAAAGTATTTCTTGTTTAGGTTTAGTTGGAAAAGTAAAAGAAGACAGCAATAGTTTGCATTCAGTGACAAGAAGTCACCTGTTGAGCAGCTGAGACTCGGATGCTCATTTGGGATTAAAACACAAAGTGAGCGCAGAGAAGATTCGCATACTCCTCTGCCCTCAGGGGATGCCAAGTGTGCGTCCTCAAAGCCTCCCCCTTAGCCTGCTGTCCCCTCACCAGTGGGCTGGGCCTCAGCGGAAGAGAAACTCACAAGGCTGAAGTTCTTCTGGTTCTCACGGACTCTTTGCATTTCGGGAGTGTCCAGGACAGTCTCATAATACGACATGGACTTCTCTGCATCCTCCTTGTACTTTTTCTGGGAAAAGGCAGGGAGCACAAAAATAGCTGAGCCCCTTTGTTATATAGGCCGGTAACCTAAAAGAGCCCTTCCACTTGGGCAGGGAAGGTTCTTTGCACTCTGCCCTTGCAGGCACATCCTAGTCATCACTGAAGAGTACTAACATAGGAAGGAATCCTGTTGTTCTGTTTTGTTTTCATAATTGTTCTGTACAGCCTATGCCAGCCTTCCGCCTTGTCTCCCCCACCTGCTGAGATTATACGTACTTCCTGCCCCACTCAACTTTTGGTCACAGGATTTTTTTTTTAGGAATTGGGTAGGTAGCCCACCTGGGGTGCCACAGGTTGTGTGGTTCAAGTTGATGGCTCAGTCTCAGGCACGAGTGGGTGGCCTACTTTGTGTCTTGCACACGCACCCACACATCTTAAACCCATTCTAACAGATGCTCAAATATTCACTAGTTGTGAGTTGTACTGCGGAAGCCGCGGAAATGCTCCAGGTCTTGGAACTTCCCTCATGATGGCTTGAGTTTTTCCTTCCAATGTTTGGGCTAGAACCCAGGGTGTCACACTTTTACTACTGAGGTGCCTGCACCCAAACCCTTCTATCTTTAAATCTCATTCAGAAAGTTCAATCCTGACTCAAATCTGTACTGTCAACAAAGGCCTCCTGTTCTGGCGGGGGGGGGGGGGGGGAGCAGTGTTATGAGAAAACAGTTTGTTGGGAATGACCAGGAAAACCTTTGCCCTAAGGAAACCTTACCTGGCTGGAAAGGTTCTTGACCTGCTGAGCGTGAATGATCTCTGGGGTATCAACGACAGAAGTGAAATTGGCTTTTTCCATTTCGGCTGATTGTTTGTACTTAATCTGTAAAAGGGACACCCATCAGTTCAGTGAATGTTTATGATACGCGTAGCCCTTATGGGCTTGGCTGAAGTAAGACCTGATCATATTTCTTTCTTTCTTGTAATGATTTTTTTATGTGCATTGTTGTTTTGCCTGCATGTGTGTCTGTTTGAGGGTGTCAGATCCCCTGGAGCTAGAGTTACAGACAGTTGTGAACTGCCAGGTAGACGCTGGGAATTGAACTTGGGTCCTCTGGAAGAGCAGCTGGTGCTCTTAGCCTCTGAACCATCTTCCCAGTCCTCTTTCTTTTTTTTTTTTTTTTTTAAATATTCTGGCATTCAATAACATTTCTTCCTGTTGTGTTTATAGTTTTTAAAGATTTAAAATTTTATGTGTGTGTGTGCTTTGCTGGTACATATGTTTGATCTGGCGATGTTGGCAGCGTGCAGGAATGGAGTCCTGACCTGGCTGGCGATGTCTGTAGCATTCTTGGCCCGCAGAAAATCTGGAGTCTCATTGGCCATGGCATTCAAGCCTCTTCCTTTCACTTCCTGCTCCAGGTCTCGCTTATATTCTTTCTGTAGAGGAATTGGTTTTTTTTTTTTCTTTGGTTTTTCGAGACAGGGTTCCTCTGTGGCTTTGGAGCCTGTCCTGGAACTAGCTCTGTAGACCAGGCTGGTCTCGAACTCACAGATCCGCCTGACTCTGCCTCCCGAGTGCTGGTTTTTAAGGGAAAAAGGTCACGTGCCTTCTCTTAGGAGGCGGTGGCAGTACCACATGAATAAAAATACACAGTACATGCCATTCACGAGTCAAAGGTGGTGTCCTTGCCAGCTACTTCCCAGGACAGGGTGGCATGCGTGTTCATCCTGCTCTAGGTATGGTGACATTAGGCAAGGGAAGTCTGTTGACATGGAAAGTAAATTTTAAATCTGGCTTGGTACATTATTGGGATTAAATTTAGAAGCACACCAGCCATCCCAGTGTGCTGTGTTTTCATTTAAATGAGCATTGTGAATATATCAAAACTAAATCAAGCAATATTCAATACTAATTGGTTATGACAGCTGCTATAGACACATATCCTGTTTCATATCTACTCATCAGAAATTGACATACATTTTATCTAGCAGTCAATAACTATTCTGGATATAAAATCTGAAAGGCAAAAGCTATTCTCTTTTTGGTTTAATTTGTGTATGCAGGTGCTGTGTTAAGGATGTGCAGGCAGTAGGTGGCTACAGTCTTACCTCGTTGAGGATTTGAGTGGCGTTCTTCGCTCTCAGCATGTCAGGAGTATCTTCCATTTCAGTGAGACCTTTCCCACGAATGCTTTCTTCCAGATCTTTCCTATACTCTTTCTATATCACAAAATAAAAGCAACAAAACTGACAAGAAAACCTGATTGTTCTCTTAGGTGAAGAGCCAAAAAAGCAAACCAAAATAAGGCAATGAATATAAATAAATAAAACAGTTATCCCAATTTTAATAGTTCCTGGTTGAGTAAGTAAATACGTGATTAATGCAGGATTTATGGTTCACAGTTGATGTTAATTTTATTAAATACAAGACTAGAAATTAATAGAATGCAAAGGTAGGCATGTTTGATTAGATTGTCTACAGACTACTAAGGTATGCATGTTTTATTAGATATTCCATTTTAAAAATTAGAGGAATTAAAAGGGGTCATAGATTAGACAGTAGTACCAAACATGGGAACTCCACTGGAAATCCCAAGTGGTATCCGGGCAGGAGCACAAAGGTGAGTCATTAGTGTGATTATGAAGGTGAAGAGGGAAGGGAAGACCAAGCAGCGGCTACTACCTCGCTTGCTATTTTGGTTGCATGTCTGACATGTAACAAAGCTGGCGTGACCTCCAGGCCTGTCAGGTTTCTGCCTTTAATGGACTCTTCATATTCTTTCCTATATTCTTTCTAATATGAGTGAAAAGGAAAAACAAGAAAGACCCTGTTAGAATCCATATTTTAGTCCTAAGAAGAACATGTAGGTTTTCTTTCAGGATTTGGCCTCTTAACCACAGTTCTGACAAGGCATGCACATTTGAAAGTGTCTTGTTGTTCCAGAAATACTTGGCTGGCAGTCAATGGCTCCAAAGAAACTGAAGGTCTTTGATGACTCCTAAAAGTCTACCTAAGGTTGCGATGGAGCTGGCACCAACCACAGTGAGGGGATGGATGGACCATCAACTTAGAATCTACTCTCTTCCTGAGACTGTCCCATTTATATTATTTTCATCATTGTGGGTGATGCGTGAGAGTATGGACACACACATGCCACAGTTCTTATGCCATGTGCACATGTGGAGGATGGGGACAGCTTGCAGGAGTCAGTGCCCTCCTTGGGTCTTGTGGAACTTGGGTCATCATGCTTGCGCTGTAAGTTCTTCACACACTGAGCCATCACGCTGGTCCTGTCACACTTTAAATTTTACTTTATTCTATTTTCACGTGTATGGGAGTTTTGCCTGCTCAGGCCAGAAGCGGGGTGTTGGATTCCACAGGAACTGGAGTTACAGCTGTGAACTGCCATGTTGGTGCTGGGAATCAAACCTGGGTCCTCTGGAAAAGCAGTCAGTGCTCTTAACCACTGAGCCATCTGAACAACTCCTCTACAAGTTTTTTTTTTTTCTTAAAGTGGAGATAATATTTTGTTTCGGAATTTACAGCAGCTCCAGGGGATGGAATCAGAAAGAGGAGCTCAAGGGACCACACCTGCAATGGCACTTCGCAACATCATGACTTCGTTTTTGAGGTGTGACAGACAGGCTGGCTTTGAACTCACGATCCTCCTGCATCAGCCTCCTGAGTGCTGAGATTACAGGTGTTCAATCTCTTCATTGAACAGGCAACCCCTACCATGTGCCAGCACTTTGTTTGGTTCTAGCGTCGAAGTGACACAGTCCTGTCTGCATTACAGTGCCAGGCGCAGTCCTCTTGGCCCCCAGGGAAGCAGTAAGGGGCTTGTGACCTATTATTTGAATCCCTGAATAGAAAAGTGAGGCTGGAGCATAGGAGTCTCTGGTTTCATCCATGGGTGAGAGAAAGGGCTAGTCCCCCCCCTTTTCCTGATCTCTTGAACACATGACGTCACTCTCACAGAGGACAGATGTTAGAAGCATGCTTTGCTGGCTTATTGTCACAGGGCTTTAAATCCCCAGGAAAGTTTCAAGAGTACTTCTTGAGCCCGTTTTGAACTTTCTATGACCTGCATTCCGTATACCAAGAAAGCTCACAAACTACTTCTCTTTAAAAATGAAAGAAGACAGAACAGAACAAAGCATCATCTGTTGTCATCGCTGGACATAGGCCTCACGGAGAAGAGGCAAGCAAGATCTCCAAAGGCCTATTTCCCTGTAAAATTCATTCTCTGTTTATGGTTCAAAGTAAAAAAAATTTTAAAAATATCTCTTTTCATGATAAGGAATATGGCATTTGACTTTTTTCCTACATGTATATAATATACTTTGATCATATCTACATCCCCAGCCCATCTCTGTCTCTTTATCTTTCTTTTCTCCCCCCATCTTCCTTCTTGGTCTTCTTCATAAATAATTCCCTCTGTGCATTCATGTCCTTAAAAATAAAACCTGGGTTCTGTAAACATAGGATATTTGTCTAAGTCCGGCTTGTTTAACTTAACGCAATGACCTCCAGTTCCATCCATTTTCCTACAAGTAACATGACTCCCTTCTGTGGTAGTAGCACTCCATTACGTATAAATAACACGACTTTTTCCATATCTATTCATCTGTTGATGGGCAAAGTAGGTCGATTTCCTGACTTGACTGTAGTTACTACTGCCACAGTAAACACGGGTGTGCAGGAATGGAACCCCATTTGTTTGGCCCGGGGCATTTCACTAAGTGGAGGCCATGGCAAAGCAGCAATGCACCTGTACGGTGGGAACTCTTCTTTCAGCAAAGAAATATTCGCACTGTGGTCCATATAATATTTTCATGTTTAGGAAGGATTGTGTTTTAATTTTAGGAAAATACTTGTTGGAACAAAACACGAACGCCAAATACTACTCAAAACATCCTAAAGAAAATTATAAAATTTCTACAGCGAGCAGGAATTTAGGAGTCATGGGTTACAAAGCTGTGTCTCTGATCACTTTTGGATAACTGGAGGCTGGAAATGGTCCTGCCTGAGCCAGTGTTCACTGGTTTGATGTTTCTGTCCTTTCTGGTATTTCTTCAGGACTTACCCCACTCTGCATCTGCTGAGACTCTTTGGCAGTAATGTATGTCGGAGTCTCAAAGTCGAGCATGGGCTTTCCTCGTTCTTTTTCATATTTTTCTTTGTATTTCACCTAGGGATGAGAAGGTCTGTTAAGTATCTCTCTGCTTGTCAATTCCTAGACAGAGGCTTTACTTAATGGCCAGCAACTTATTAACTGGTTTAATATTATCCGAGACAGGTTCTCACAATGGATCACATATAGGCCTTGAACTCATAGCCCTCTTGTCTCGGCTTCCCAAGTATGGGGATTATGGGGATGGGCTACTACCAAGCTAGAGAAAGGACTTTTAGTCGACAAACTATGTCCAGTTGATTAATCTCATTGCCACTCAAAAGGCTTTCCTGTTGTGTTGCTGATCGAGGACCTTTTAGGTTGATGCCTGTGCACGGGGTAAGGGTGGGGCTGAGAATCAATGCTATCTGAAAAGTACAATCTACAATGTTTAGATTTAATTTAGAGACACAAAAGAATCAGTGGCAACAATCAGCTGACGGGAATATTGACTTATTGAAATGACGCTTGGAGAAGGTTGCTCATATCTGAGGTTGGCCACGATTTGATATCTATATGTGAACACTTTGACAATAAATAGCATCTGTTGATATTGCTGGTAAAACCCCCAGTCCTTTCAAAAGAGCTATCACCAGAGATCTGGGGTCTTAACTGAATGGAGAGCATATGAGGTTTTATAAGCACATAACTTCCCCGGGTCATCTCTCTTTAACTATTTGCTATAAACTGCCATAGAAAGGAAAGCTAGTTTACAGTTGGACGGAATCACTAATAAACTTGATATTATCAAATAAAATTACCTCATCCTTACCACATGCTATTATTAATAGGGAGTCACATAAACAGAATATTTCACAGAGGAGAAACAAAGACAGAAAGACCCTTCCACTCATAACCTTAATGGCATCGCTCAACTCAGCTCTCTTGATTACATGGGGCACTGGAAGAGGACACGCTGCTTACACAGGATGTGGGGGCACCTATAATAACTCAGCCCACTGGATAATACCTGATGGGGCCCCATAATGGTGATTTTGTGATAGCAAGGCCATGTTAATAGAACGTTATTTTCTCTGAAAAAAAAAAAAAACAAACTTCTGAAAAAAAATTATAACACCCAGATCCTCTTCTAGGACTAGATCTGATCACGTCACGCATCTAGTAAAACCCTCCCCTAGGAATCCCTGTCTACTGGTGTTTCCTGACTTGGGACACAGACCAAAGGGTGACTATAAGGGGTTTGTCTTGCTGGGAAATTCATTGTCATGCTTCCAGCCTTATCATAACCTGAAGAACAAACAGTACAGCATGCATATGGTGTGGGACAATTGTCTGTATTCTGTCAATTATATTTTAAATAAACACTGATTGGCCAGTAGCCAGGCAGGAAGTATAGGCGGGACAACCAGACAGAAAATAGAGGTGGGCCAATGAGAACAGGAGAATTCTGGGAAGAGGAAAGCTTATTTAGCAGTCCTGGCCCAGCCACAGAATAAGCAAGATGTGACTGCCTCACCAAATAAGGTACTGAGCCACGTGGCTAACATAGACAAGAATATATATAAGTTGTAAGAATTAATAAGAAGCCTGAGCTAATGGGCCAATCAGTTTATAACTAATGTAGACCTCTGTGTGATTTCTTTAGGACTTAATGATTGTGGGAACCTGGCAGGACAGAAAACCTCAGTCAGCATGTATATTTTTCTATTATACACAAATACTGTTAATACAATACTATCAAAATATTACTAAGTTCAAAGCCCCAGTACCAGTGAGCCTTTTCTCAAATAAAGTCTATTAAAAGCGTCCTTACTAGAGTGGACCTGGTGCTGGTTATTAATACTGCGGGCGAACGGACACTGGCTGTGGGCCAGACATCTTGATGGACTTACAATGCTCTGCAGCTCTGTGGCTTCTTTGAGGTGCAGCTGTTCCAGGTTGTCGGGTATCGTGTGGTAGTGGCCTTTGCTCTTCTCATAGTTCTTCTTGTACTGGTACTGAGGGGAAGCAGCAGAAAGCACATCAGTGGGAAGGTTCCACAGTGTCTCAGGTTTCCTCTTTAGATTGGCTGTCTGGGGGCCAGGCGTGCAGTGCATGCCTTTATTCCCAGTATTCGAGCAGGGGTGTCAGGGATCTGTGTCCAGCGTCAGTCTGGCTTACACAGCAAGCTTCAGGCCAGCCAAGTATAGAGAGAGACCCCCTTTCACCCCTTCTCCATAAAAAAAAAGAAGAAAAGATTGCATAGATAGAGCTCCAGTGTAGTACTGTTCCTAATACTAGAGACATACACTGCACTGATATGGATGCTTCTACGTAGGCATCAGTGAAAAATGAGAGGCTGTTTTAGACAATTCTTTTACATCTTTGCAAGGACTAGAGCTATTTGTTTCTCCTGGATATCAAACTCATGGGTTAACATTATGGAGCCACATCTCCAACCCAAATAGAAGCAGTTTTACATTCTAAGAGGTGTTGATGCAGGGTTGGAAGATTAATGTCATTTGGAGGAATATCATCAGATAGGAATTTTAAGATAAACACAGAGTAAGTATCAGTAGCAGAGAAGAGACCATAGGAGATCAGAGGAGGAAGCAAACCACAAATGGCTGAAAGGAGCTGTTTCCAGCACGGATGATTGAGCTTACAGAACTGGCAAGCTGGCTTGTATTCAGGACGTGATTCATTATCAGGGACTCCTTCATGTCAGTCACAGGCTTGTGGAGTTTCTTCAGGTCAGCCTTGTATTTGACCTAGTGGGAAGGGAGGAAAAACTGGAAATCACATGAATAGAAAATAGAAAACAGCACTAAGGAAATCGACAGGAAGACATTGCTTCATGAAATGAATGCTGGGGAGGGCTGCAGAGGAAACTTAAAATAAGACACAAAGAAATATGACATCTATATATTAGGCAAAATCATACAGACATAGAGGCTACCAGGAGCTGAGGGAAGAAAGGGTTGCTTCATGGTTTTGTCTGGGGTAACTAAAGGGCCTTGGAAATGGTCGTAGCTGGAGATCACGGTGAAAGTGATTAGTGTTCCTGGAATATTGGTTAGAAGGCAACAGGATGTATACAGTTCACCACAGTTAAAGAACATACCTCACTTGCAAGGTTGTTGGCATCTTTCATAGTTTTGTAGAGCTGGCTGTCTTTTGGGTTGTATTTTGGTGTCTTGCCCTTCTCTTTGTCAAAATTTTCTCGGTATTTAACCTAACAACAAACGCAAACATCCAGATTACTCCTGAGCATCCGATAGGGAAATGGGAGAGTAGCAAATATGCCCGTGCTGTAAGTGGTCACACAATCTGTTATCCCAGTGGGGTACTTTTGGGAGTATAAGGGAGCACTGTCAACAGTTGCACAGGGCAACAGACAGTCAGGAATGGTATCAAGTGACGCAGGACAGCATTGGCTTTGCTCACCGTATTATCTGGAGCCACCAATGGTAACCTCTTGTTAAGTCAATACCAAGCAGTAAAGGTTTTAGGCTGAATTCAGAGAGGCTGTCTACAATACTGGACCCCTTTTTAGCTTTCCCACCTGGGTGCCTCAAACACCTCAGAGCTGTTGCAAGGAACTGAGGGGGAGTTGTAAACATCAAACGCTGAGAAGTGGGAATTTGTCGATTATTTGGAGAATTTATTATTACTTCAAAATAGGACTTTGATTATATTATCATTATTATTTGTATTATTAACTTATAGGGGCCAGAAGATAGATGGCTTAGTAGGTAAGGCCTTCAAGTGTCAGATTTGGAACAAAAAGAGAGCGAGACTTTAGAATAACGAGGAATCTGAGTCACTGTATTCACTGCACCTAAGAGCAAGGCTAGGCAAGGCAGTGGTTGAAAGGAAGAATGTCTTCATTAAATTTCAAGTTTACTTAAATTTCCAACTTTTAAAATTAATGAAACAACCCAAAGCAACAACCCCAAACACCTTTTTTCTCCAAAAGAGGGCTGCCAGGCAAATGTAGCCACCATAATGGCAGACATGATCTGAGCACCTTGGGCTTTGGTTTAACCAACTGTATCTTCAAAGATGTGTCCATACATAAGGTTCAACGCTTCAGCAATGGGAAGGGTGGTGCTGGACCGGGTGGGAAGGGCAGTGACATTTGGAACTCTAAAGCCTACTTTTGCTCACTAACCATGGAGGCCACTGAGGTAGCTGTGGTGCCATGGCCCAACAAGAGGCAGCACCCAGGCTCTGTCAGTCCACAAGGCTCAGTTATTGGTCTATAGCACACACAGTGCTGTAAGTGGTTCTAAGTTTTCTAGTACTTACTTTTAACTGTTTAACATCTATTTAATGGTTTAATGTCTAATTGTTTAGTTGGTTTTCAGGGCATTGTACAAGACGTTGGTACTTGTAAAGACTGGAAAACAATCCCCAGATAGAAGACTACTCCCATGAAGACTTGTTTTACAAAGGATGAAGGAACTATGGGGAAAACTCTTTAACATCAACATCTTCCTATTCCAAGTATGTTTTAGAAGGAAAGCTCTGAAAAGAAAAAGAGTCTGTATGATAAGTGTGGTGGTTTGAAAGAAAATGTCCCCAAAGGGAGTGGCACTATCAGGAGATGTGGAGGAGGTGTGTCACTGTGGGGGTGAGCTTTGAGGTCTCTTTTGCTATATCTTCCTGGCACCTGCAGGATGGAGCACTCTCAGCTCCAGCATCGTGTCTGCCTGCACGCTGCCATGCTCCCCATCGTGATGATAATGGACTAAACCTTTGAAACTGTGAGCGAGCAACCCCCCAAAAATCTTTTCTTCATAAGAGTTGCTGTGGTCATGGTGTTTCCAACACAAAGTTAACAGAAAAAAGAACAGGACCTTTGACCTTTTTCTTTTTCTTTCGTTTTTAAACAGCACTAACAGGATCTGGTTATTCCTCTGACCAAGGTCCATGAAATGAGAAAGCCAGAGCACTGCCTTGCTGGCATCATTCTCATGTTACCCCATCATGACTGCATGTGCTATGTGCCACAAACATGGCACTGATATGGTTTTCTTTTATGCAGTTGGGCTTTAAAAGTTAGAAATTCATCACTGCTACAGAGTGCCAAGTCTCTCGTAGGTGATCCACATATAAAGCAGACTTGGATATGAATCTTACTGCCTGCGAAGAGGCCCCCTTTGTCACGTGAGAGCAGTTCAGTACACAGGCAGCTAGATGCATACCTATAAATGGAGATCTGGAAGACTAGAGAGCCTAGCTTGGTTAGCAGGAAATGAGTTAAGGCCCTCAGTACTTTTCAAAGGGCTACCGTGCAACTTAAGAGCCCGTGTCTGCTTAGTTGTTGACAGTGCTCTTTCTGGGAAGCACTTCCCATTGGACGGTTTTTAAAGTCGCACATTGGAGTCACTGCTTGCCCTCTTCCCTTACCTGGCTGCTCAGCCTGGCTGCCTTCTTGGCCATCTCAATGTCTGGGCGGCCAAGCATACTTAACCCATGGCTGCCTTCCTTGCGGTGCTTGGCTCTGTACTCCACCTGTACGAGAGAGAACCGAAATGGGCAGTGTGGTCGTGATGGCACACACCCTGTTCTTCTTTTTCATAGTAGCCATTGGGTGCCAAGGACATTTTCAGGGTGCTCTTACCTCACTGGCTTGTTTGGCTGCCTGAGTGGCCTTCTTGATGTCTGGCCGATCAGCAACTGTGGTGTAATGCAGATTCTCTTTGGCATCTTTTTTATAAGCAACCTTTATTTGGGAGAAGGAAATGTTTATTTGAGGTACACAGAATTCTGAAATGTCCTCATTCAATACAAACATCTTTCGTGTTAAGTAAAAGCAAGCCAGTTTGCACCACTATGCTTCTGAACCCATTGGCTAGAGAAATCACTAGAGCAGGAACGCGCACTCATCTGGGGTCCACTGGGATGCCGAGAGGGAACTTACATCGCTCTGCTTCTTGGCCACTTCCATGGCGTGCTTCACCTCTGGGGGCTCTTGCATGATGGAGTAGTTGGACTTCCCTTTCTCTTTGACAAACTTCTTTTTGTAATTTGTCTAAACAGCATCAGAATTACTCACGTGAGCGGAGAAAGGTGAGAAAGATTTATTTGAAGACTCTGAGAAGATCTCTGGGAAAATCCATGGCTCCCCATCATGGTGCCAGTTATAACTTTGATCTCTGGGTCATAATCTACTTCCTCCCCACTCTTTCTCTATTTGAACCAACACCGGAACTAGCAGGCAAGTTTAGAGAACTGAATTCAAGTATATTCCATGCTTATTCCTGATTCTTACCTTTAGAATATACGAGTCATAGTCTCTAAGAGCTGGATGCAGCAGGCAGAGATTACTGAGGTGCACAACGTGATTTTAGCTCTCACATTGCACAGTTGTTTAACGGTAGCAGAGGTCTTCTTGACTGGCCCTGCTCCCTCCCATTATCAACACTAGTTATGCCTTCTACTGCTAGCTGTGCTATGAAGCAGAACCTACGTCTGCCACGATTGGAATACCAATACAGTTTTAGAAACTAGAGTTTAGGATTCGTATACAAGTAAGTACTCAGGTTAAGGGCACTGAGATATAAAAGAAAGCTTTGGTAAGCAAGGAGGTGGCAGTTTTCGACCCCATTTAAAGCTGCCATCTAGAGCTCTGTGGCCAGCCACTTACATCACTGACGTGCTTGGTCACGGCCTTGACGTGAACTGTGTCCCTGGTCTCCGGCAGTGTCGTGTATGAACCCTGGGCCAGGTGCTTCTTGACATGGTCCTTGTACTTGTTCTGGGGGAATCCACAAAGAGCGTGTTAAGGGCTCTGCTTGGGGCCTCAGCCGGTGATGGAAGCGAGGCATATGGGCCGTGGGTGGGTTACCTCAGACACCAGATGGCTGACAGTCTTTGCCAGGAGGATCTGTGGGGTGTCAGGTACAGCATGACACGTTCCTCTTTCCTTAACATGTTTCTCTTTGTATTTCAGCTGTAGGAGTAGAAGGGGGAGAAAGTAGACATTTCTTACTTTGAGTATCCTGCATACTTTTAATCAGCCCCCATATCCCTCAACAATATCAGAGAGGATAACAACAAGGCACACAATAAAGAATTTGATACACATTCAAAATGTTTTTTTTCCTGACAACTTTGAAGTTCAGGTTTTAATAAAGATGATATCTCATAGCAAACCTTTGCCTTTAGTTCAAAGCATTCTCAAATATGCCACCAGGGCTGGACACACGATCTTTCTTCCTTTCCAGATGTGGGAAGTACGCATTAGAAAGAAAAGGATCCCATAGAAAAGAGACTAAAGGTCAGGGAGAGAATCGAGCCCCACCGTCCGAGTCCTAGTCTGTGCTGTGTGAACTGCCGGCTGCGGTGTAAGCCAAGAACAAGCCCGGGCTCACCAGCAGTTTTACAGATGGCGCCCAGCTCATCGCTGATGCCACTGAGGGCGGGACCATGTATCAGGACCACAGCCAAGCCCCTACAGAGAGGACTTCTGTCCTGTCCTGGATGTTTCTGGGGATTGTTGCTGCAAGAGATGGCCTCAAGCCAGGGAAGACACTGTAGAAGGCAGGATACTTACATCACTTTCTATTAAGGAGTTCCTGAGGGCCAGCACCGTGTCCTTATCGTCAGTGACAGACAGCTTGCAGCCCTTGAGAAACTCCCGGTCCAGTTTATATTCATACTGTGATAGAAGAAAGCAGAGGATTAAACCAGAGAGAAGTCTTTGAGGAAGACTTTCCTAGAGTAAAGGGAGGGGATTCCTGGCCATTCACTTCATCCCTTCCAGCCCAGAGACCAGAACCAGGACCACGATTCAGCTCTCCCAGCCAAAGCCCCTCTAGCTTCAGGTCTCTGAGTCCACAGTGCCTATGCCCTGTTGTCAGAGATCAGGCTCAATAGCTGGGTTAGTTTCATGAACTTGCTTCTCCCATCAAACTTTCTTCAACTTGGACCTCATACCATACCCGCTGGGGTTAGCGCCCTGGCGGGGCATATTAGAAACAACCACACTCTGCCTCTGTCCTTACGTCACTCTGCTGTAGCGATGACTTGGCAGCCTGGAGGAAGTCAGGCCGGTCAGGCGTCCACTTCCAGTAGGCTTTGTTGGCTTCGTATTGCTTCTTATAGTCCAGCTATTTTGAATGTGACAGAAAGACAGTACTCAGGCTCCGTTTACGAATGCATGCAGTGCGCAGGGAGACTCCTGCAGCTGGACACTCCACCAATCATAGCTCGTGAAACTGTCTGTGCTCAATGCAACTCGCCAGCCATTCAGGTCATCCATTGACACCCTTTGCCCCCAAATCAGCGCTAAAGCTTTGAAATGCTTCTGGGTGAAATGATTCTACAATCTTCCTTAACTACCAGTACCTCCCCCCCCCATCTCCCGCAGAGTCAAGTGCTGGTTACCTTGTAAGTAAATTACAGTTATTTCTGTAAAGGTGGCCGGAATATTACAGAGACTACATACAACCACCACCCAGATTCCACGGCGTCTATTTTCCTTCCCGCATCTATTTCCCTGTTCATTGCCTGCTAACTCGTTGTGGTGGTTTGAAAGAAAATGACCCCCAGATAGAATGGCACTATTAGGAGGTGTGGCCTTGTTGGAGGAAGTGTATCAACTGTGGGGGCAGGCTTTGAGGTCTCATATATGCTTAAACTCTGCCCAGTGAGACAGTTCACTTCCTGTTGCCTTTGGATCACTTATGTAAGAAATTTCAGCTCCAGTAGTACCATGTCTGCCTGCTTGTCGCCTTGCTTCCGGCCATGATGATAATTGGCTAAACCTCGAACTGTGAGCCCCAATTAAATGTTTTTATTTATCAAAATTGCTGCGGTCATGGTGTCTCTTCATAGCAATAGAAACCCTAACTAAGAGAGTTAGTCTTAAGACACCTGCTAGTTCCTATGGCACCTTAGTTTACTGGCCCCAATTAAAAAAAAAATGGGTGCTTCTGGAATGAATGAGAATCAGATGGGTTTCTACTAATGTCTCATGACACTATTTTATATATTTTTAAAAGTTGGTGCCCATCTAATTTGCGGAGTTGTTTCTGTGGATGAGACTTTAAGATGTTACAGCTAAAGACACGCATCAATGCAGGGCAGACCTAAACAAGCGGAGGATCCAGACATTGACCCAATTGCAGCTAGTAACTCCATTTTCTCCTTCAGAAGGAGATGCCAGAGCTGAGGGCCCGAGGAGAGCATGGGGCAAAGAATGAAAGATGCTGAAGCCCTTTCCAAAGTGCAGCCTTCATTGCAGAATTAGCCTTCAGGTTTCCGCTGCTCACAATGGCTAAAAAGATGTAACGTGTGACTAGGTGAGGCCGCCCTTGCCCTTCTTCATGCTCCTTCAGGAGGAGCAGAAGGGGTGTTTGGTTTTTAACATCACTCAGTACTCATTTTCCTGGAGGTGAGCTTTTCACCTGGACAGGCAGAGCTCTGTCTCACGAAGAGACGTGAAAGGACCCAGGCTCGCTGAAGTCGATAAATCCCTACTGCGCTTGCCATGAAGCAAACTGCAAACCACAGCCATCTCCAAAACTCATGCTGAGGTTTTCCTGCCCTGTGATGACAGGAGGGGAGACCTTCAGCAGGCCGTGTGGTCATGAGGGCAGAGCCTCGAGGAGCATTGGCACTCACGGTGCAGGAGGGCGTTAGCTATCTCTCAGTCTTTTCTCTTGCTCTCCTGCCCTTCCGCTTTCTGCCGTGGGTGAACGCAGCAAGAGGAGCCACGCCAGACACACCGTGTTTTTGACCTCCCTGTCTCTTGAGCGTCAATCAATTTCTGTAAGCTACCTAGTCATGGGTGTTCTAGTACAGCAGCAAAAAGAGGCTAAGATTGCCTTGGGGGAACATCTTGGCACTTACATTGGTGTTGACTTTGTAGGCATCTTTGGCTGCTTTGATATGAACAGCATCTGGCTTGATGGTGCAGTTAGATTTATTTCTTTGGTAAACTTCCTTGTATTTCAGCTATGGGAGGAAACAGTGACATGGTAAACTTTTTTCCCCTAGGAAGGAAGTTAGTAAAACATTTTATAAACAAAGTAAAACTGTAATGTTAGTACATGATGTTCCCTGTGAGAGTATTTAGTCAAATCCTGCTGGAGAGTAGATGGAGCTGTGAAGAGACGGGCCCTTCTTCCTCAGATACGTCAGGACACAGCAAGTTTGGTCAACAGTGTGGCCACGGGGTTAACACCTGCGGGCGTGGTCCGAACAGGGAGCTGGTGCTACCCACTTCCACTTTACCTTCCTGCATCAGGGAAGCCTGGTGTAGATGTCCTGAAAACCTGCCCTCGAGAAGGCATTCAGGCCTGCCCTCCTTCTGTGTTCCCACAGTTCTTCTCGCTCTCTGCTCAAAGCATTGCCCTTTATCTGCCTAGCTTTTTATTTAGCTGAAGCCCTTCAAAGTGAAGTTGTCGTCTCCTATCCAGGGACCGACACAAACACTTAGGGTGCAGAGGGACTTAAAGGTGCTCTCCTCACAGCTGTGGGTCCACAGCTGCCCCTCATGAGTGCTGGTAACTGGATCAAATGGGAGAGGCCTGACAAGCCGTTCCTCTGTCTTGAGTCTGGGACTTCTAGCTTCTCTATTTTTGATTTCCCTAAATTCCATGATCCTAGGATGCAATCTGGCCATTTCCACTAGTTGTCGGGGAAGGATCCCAGGTGCACCACAACTATGGTAGAGTGAGCTTCTCAATGGCAAGGAAACATAGTAGGGATTACTATATGACAAGAACCATTGCATTCTGGGCTCGACCACGGACCTACTGCATTAATCCAGACTCCAGGAGGAAATCCTAGGAATTAGTACTTTTCATCAGTACCCAACCTCAGGATATTCTAACACACATTTGAGGAAATAAATATAGATACGCCTCAATTTTCTGCAGGGAGCAAGCTGCTCCCATATGGGCTCGACCTGACAGATACTTATGCTCATTTATGTTTGTAACATCCAGACTTATTTTAACAGATTTTACATTGCAAAGATGCTCTTTACAGGTTGCCACCTTCTCAACCAATGTACTGAATAATCAAGTGTTTTTCATGGTGACCCATAGTCAACAGTATGGCATATTTATTCATCTGCCAATGCAATCCTGAGCACAGTAATAATCAAGTTTTTAGGATAGAGATTAGACACAGCATATTTGCCTAAACTCAGATAAATATATAAACATATACATATGCATATATACACGCACACATATTACACGCACACATATATACATATATGTGTGCATGTATGCACCCAGAAGTGTACATAACCACAGATTTATGTAAAACACTGAATCTATGTGAGGCATGTTGGCTCATGCCATTTGGGTAGGCTGAGACAGGAGAATCAGTGTGAGCTCCAGGCCAGTTAGAGCTACAGAAAATTAAATATTTTTATAAATAAATATTAAATTAAATAATGAATAGTGAATCTTTTTTTTTTCAGTGAAAATGATGGCGGTTTTCAACTACAAAATCAAGCAAATATCTAGTTTTGGTTTGGTTTATTTTTGAAACAGATCTTGCTATGTAGCTCTATCTGGCCTTAAACTAGCAATCCTCCTGTCCAGCTTCCTAAATGCTAGGATTATAGACATGAATTGCTGTGACGATCAAAAGTCAAATATTTGAAAATTTATGGATAGGAATACTTGTGAAATTCAGAGTGTGAGAACACGAGTTCCTTTTTTTTCAGGGAACATAAGGTGGAGAGAGTGTTTTTGGCATGTGAGTCATGCTGCGTTTTATTGACAATGGCCTCCGTGGGACCACTTCCCCACGCTGGCCTGCAGTAAGGCTCTGCTGTTCGTTCATCCAGAGCTTTAGCACTTGCCGTAGTTCGGATCTGGAATGTTCCTAGAGTCTCATATGCTAACGTCTTGGTCCCCCAGCTGCAGGTGTTGCTAGGAGGTGGTAGAAGGTGGCCGCATCTCCCACAGCTTCTTCTTCTACCTCCCAACAGCACTGCCTGCTGGTCCTCCGAGGGGAGCCTGAAACCTCAGCTCCTTTCTCTTCTTTTGTATCTCAAGCATGAAGAGGTCAGCAATTTTGCTCTGCTGTGCACCTCTGCCATGCAGTACAGCCACATCCAGGCTCAAGCAACAGGGCCAGCCAATCACAGAGTGGAAATGCCCGACTATGCGTCAAAATAAAACATTCTTTTTCTACGAGAATTTATCTCGGTGACAGCAAGTGAATACATCTCTTGAATGTGTATGAAAAACAGGGAGGGAATGAAGTCTGAGTTCTAGGTTTAACTCTCGACTGACTTTGAAGTTTCGGTTCTCTGGCTCCTGGGGCCCAGGCATTCCACTGCCAGCAGCCGAGCCATGTGGAGAGATGCCCAGAAGGACCCTCATTTATATAGAAGCCAAATGACCATCAGCTGTGAGTTGTGCGAGTGTGGCTCTCTGTGGATTCAGCTTCGCATGGCTGTGCTTATCTGATCCTAACTGCCATGATCACCCAAATCGCTTTCTCCTGCACTGTTTCCCAGCAAAAAAAAAAAAAAAAAACTGTAGTGATATATAGACCTTTGCAACCAAAGGTCGGTGCCAGGGTAGGGTCGAATTCTTTGGCATTATTGTTTGTTGCTCTTGTGTGCTTTTGCTTTTGAGGCAGGGTCTCACTGTATAGTTCTGGGTGGTGTAGAACTCACAGAGACCACCGGGCGATGGTGGCGCACGCCTTTAATCCCAGCACTCGGGAGGTAGAGGCAGGCGGATCTCTGTGAGTTCGAGACCAGCCTGGTCTACAGAGCTAGTTCCAGGACAGGCTCCAAAGCCACAGAGAAACCCTGTCTCGAAAAACCAAAAAAAAAAAAAAAAAAAAAACTCACAGAGACCCACCTACCTCTGCCTCAGGAGTGCTGGGATTAAAGACACATGCCACCGTGCCACCATGCCCAGCTGACATTATCTCAAGATGAGTGGGCACGGTTCTGGTGGGGTTGCCTTTGACTTCTGACCTGACCAATATACCAATATCTCTCCCTTGGACACGAACTGTATGAATCTGCTTTGTCTTGCTGCCCTGGGCTAACTAAGCTCTGTCAGTAAGTCCCCTCCAACTGCACTCTGTACCTCTGGATCTGCCTGCCCTTCTCCTTCACACCGATGTGGTTCTCACACACTGTGCCAGGGTCCTGGAAGATTTGCCTTGAATTTCTGGCCCAGCTGTGGCCCAGATGTCTGCCTACAGCTTTTGGAACAGACCTATTTTGCTGTGTCCAGCCAACTCAGAGTTATAAGGAAAATGGAGGATTATGATTTCAGGCTATTAGGCTGCCAAGTGGTTTTTCCCCAGACAGAGGTCACTACCTGGGGTTTACGCCACCGTATTGAAAGCCCAAGACAGAGGGGCTGACAAAGGCTACTCACATCACTGACTTCATCCTTCACTTTGCGGACATGCAGCAGCATGGGTGTGTCGTGGATGGTGGTGTAGCCTCTGGGTCTGGCCTTGTTATATTCCAGCTTATAAAGTATCTGCAGCGGATCAAAAGGCAGGAAGGTACAAAACGACGTTTCTCCATTTATAATTTAAAATACAAACGGAAAGTGAATAGGAGGGAAAGGCAATTCTATAAACCCAATAGGCGTTCGTAGCCTTCTGCTGGGGCCTGATGCTCCACTGGCAGGCTTGCCGATTTGAATGACAAGTCTCCAGTGTGAAAGAAGACAAAGCTTCCCGCCCCCTGCATCTCAGACAGTCTACAAATGGTCCCCTCCTGGGCAAACGCTCCTGAACCCAAAAACACAGGCTCTTGGCCTCTGTACTTACGTCACTGATTTGCTTGTTGACTTTGGTGGTGCGCAGGTGCTCTGGAGTGTCCACAACTGAGGTGAACTTGTCCTTCGTCTTCTCGTACTTCCTCCTGTAGTTGATCTACATTGTGGAAGGAAGGATACGTTACTTTCAAGAATGAAGGTCTTGAAGTCTCAGGAAACACCAGAGTGGGTGCTGGCATCCTAGTGGCTTCTGTTTTAAATCCTGACTGGAAGTGTTTAATAAAACTTGCACTGGATAGCAGTAGTGTAGTAGGGTGGACTGGTAGTTCTCAATATGTTTTATACACATGGGAGTGAACAGGCTCTCAGAGGTTAGGAGACGGAGCCAAAGGCATGTGTAGGGTAAATCTCAGAGGAGGACGAGAAACTTCTCTGTTCTGACAAGTACAATATTGGTGTTTTTCTATGCCCAATTGAAATAGATGCTTGTTAAAATGAGTGTATATGATTTTTAAAAAATATTTATTTATTATGTATACAATATTCTGTGTGTATGCCCGCAGGCCAGAAGAGGGCACCAGACCCCATTACGGAGGGTTGTGAGCCACCATGTGGTTGCTGGGAATTGAACTCAGAACCTCTGGAAGAGCAGGCAATGCTCTTAACCTCTGAGCCATCTCTCCAGCCCCCGAGTGTACATGATTTTTAATGTATTTTATTTATTTTTCTTCCCTCATAAAATACATCCCGACCACAGCTTCCCCTCCCTCCCCTGTCCCATCCCCCCCCCCGTTTCCCCTCTCCCCCGATCCAAAATGCATTTATTTTTGTAATTTCCAAGCCAGTTTTGTTTTTTCATGCACACAAGCTGTTTTAAGCAGGACAGACATGGAGAACGAAGAACTTCCATGCACACAGTTTTGATGTTCCTATCAAGGCTAAGGATGTTTATGGTGAGAACATGGTTCTCTTTTCCTAATATGTTGATTTGACCAACAAACAAAAACAAAAGAGCACACTGATGATACAAAAGATTGGTTAAAGCCTTTTTGGTTTGGGCCAAGAGACTGGCATTATTCCCTTAACGTTCTTCCTGGTAACCAACAATCTCTGAGGGAAAGGTGGCAGTGTGTTCAGTAGACCTTGCTGGGTGGCAATACTATTAACATGAACATGGACAAGGTCCAGAGGCAGCATGGCTAGCCTTGGCTCTCTGAAACAGTGTAGCCGCAGAGAGAACTGGGCAACGTTAGAAGAAAACATTAAATATCCAGACCTTTAAATCCATTAATCTACCAAACACCTCAGTTTCTAAGGAATCTGTCTCTTGAAGCAAACATTAAAAAAAAAATACAAGTTAATGTTGTACCAATTTCAAAAAAAATTTTTTGTGAAGGAGACTCAGCTGATCTTGGAGGGTTTCTAAGCACTGGATGTGCAGATAGATGATGGCTGCCCAGGACCCGGGCCATGGTCAGATTTCATTTCTAAGGAATGAATATTCACATGACTTCCTGTGAGAAAGCGGCATGGGCAGGGGTCGGGAGAGGAAGCCAATGACAGCATAAAGAGGAATTCGCGGAAGGTCTGCACTCGCCTCCCCCCGCCCTGTCGGACGTTACCTGGCTCCACATGTATGTATTGTAGAGAGCGGTCAACATATCTGGGCGCAGGATTTCATTACATCCTTGTTTCAGAAGCATCTTGGCACTAGATTTATATTTTCTCTGTCCATGCAAAGAGCAGTGAAGCACAAAAGAGACTTATCAAGACAGAAGGAACATGGCTCTATATCCCAGTCACCTCTGAGTGAAGAGATGTAGGCTTAGCATGCTTTGTGCGCTCACAGAGCTGTGTGGTGAAGACCCCCCATGGGTGAGGCAAGGGGAGCGGCTGAAATCTTTACTCTTGCCCATCCACCATCCTTGCCAATGGGGAGGACTAAGGCAGCAACGTGTATGTTACCACCCAGACTGCCTTACGGGGAAGACATCATCGGAACAGTAAAAAGATAGCAGGGATTTCTTTTTGTTTTTACAAATCAATCTGCAGTTTACAGTCGCAGTTTTCAAACAGGCTCTGGGGGAGGGGGCAGCTTCTCTTCTCATCTTCACCACAGCGCCAATGAGGACACAGAGCATTGACTGGCACACTCAAACAGCGCCGAGGCTCTTTGGGTGGCTAGACAGATGTTTTGAAACAGAACAGTCCAATATCATAGGCAGAACCTATGACATCCTTGCAGCAGACAGGACGACACCTTGTGAGAATTTGGAGCGCGGTCCTGCTTGGGCCGCGCTGCCAGCCTCGTCACAGTACCTGGCTGATCTGGTCGCCTACGGTCTTAGCCAGCAGATGTCTAGGCTCATCGACTACCAGGTGGTATTTATCTTTCCGCTGTTCATAGTCAGCTCTGTATTTTTTCTGGTCGAACATCATATTAAATTATAGCAAGAATAAGGCATCAAGGGTACACAGTAACATCTCAGTCTAAACATTCCAGTGAGGGAGAAACCTGTCATTTTTAGCGAGTACCTCCATCTTCCAGGACAGTGTTTACTGTTCATATAGGGAGCAGAAAAGACAGATGAAGACAGACTACATGGAGAAAGGCTGGAGCCTAGGGGAGAACAACCTCTGAAACAAACTGGGGTACCTCATGCCCAGAGGTTTTTCACCTTTTCATATGACACATTATTAATGTCTGGCATCTTCCATTGTATTTAAAATGAGATGCTGGTAATCTATGAGCTTAACAAATAAGGCAGAAAGAATCCAAAAGTGTAATTGATGCTATACGAAAATATCACTCACTCTACTAACCCAGAGGTGTAACTAAGTAGGCATACCCAAGCACAGCTGCCATCATCGCGTAGTGCTAATTTACTCGATGATTTGAGGACACCTGAGAATTCTTGATGGAACAGGAAAAACAAAATCTATCAAGACTGCCCTAGGAAGTTACTTATGGTACCTGTTCAGAGCTTTCCAGCCTGGAAATGTGTTGAAATGAAAAAAAAAAAAAAAGAAAAATAATTGCAATCGACAAAGGTCATGTAAATGCACCACTGGCTACAATCTCATTATGATGTCTTTTACTAACTTTCTAACATGTCTGAACTTATGCAAATCCACGAATTATCTGAAAGCATAAAATTATAATTTTAGCCATGGAAACATCTAAACATTATAAAATTTCCCAAATAGAACTCACGGTTTTCTTATTTTAACTTGCTCAAATTATATTCACATTACATCACTGCAAAAATGGCTATAGAGAAGACCGAGTTGATTGTAAAGGGGAGGGTGTAGATTGGACGACTGTGCATTCAATTCCGTGGGAGTGGCAGAATATATCTGAATGCATGGTTCACACATCTACCCCACTGCAAAGGTCAGGGGGTCTAACCACTTCCCTTGGGGTGCCTCTGCGGGACTACCGGATCGACCTTGAACTTCGAGGTCTCCCGGCTCTAACAGTTTAAAGGCGTTTAGCTGACAGTCCACAAAATCCTTCCTCCTTTCTCTGACACCACGGGACTGTGCTGAAGAGGTGAAGGGAGGGGTAGGCCTAGTCAAGGCTTTGGCAGAGCCGACCAGATAGTGACATTTTACCATCTTTCCAAGTCCTTCTATGGAATGAACATTTAGGACAGATTTCCTGTCATGCTACGTATTAGATTTTAATGAAGTAGCCCTACAGATTTCTCAAGAGAACCGAATAGGCTTATTAATCCACTTAGTAGTACGTACCTCATTCATCAACTGAGTTGCGTATTTGAAATGCCTGTTAATTGGGCAATCAGCAACATACTTGAAATTTGACTTCGTCCTTTCAAATACTTCTTTATACTTATACTGGGGGGAAAGAACATTATTAGATTGCATATCCAGTCTTAAGGAGGAGTCATGATATTTTTCTTACAATTATAATAATGCTTTCATAGAACTAACAAATCTTTATTGAGTTTTTTTTCTTACATCCTAAGGCAGTGAAAAGTAGAAAACAGTCCAAAATACACAGTATAAACCATCCATTGGAGCAGTGTATCTCAACCCTTCCAATGCTGCGACCCTTTTATACAGTTCCCCTCAACCATAAAGTTATTTTTGTTGCTGCTTTATAACTATTATTTTGCTACTGTTATGAATCATAATATAAATATCTGGTATTTTTGATGATCTTAGGTGACCCCGGTGAAAGGGTCGTTTGACCCCCAAAGGGGTCATCTCTTGCAGGTTGAGAACCACTGCGTTAGTTGGTTATTAAATACAAATTCAATGCTGAGCAAAGATCTAAAGCATTTCTTCTCTGTTTTGGGTATATTATGATGATGTAACTTTAATGTATTTTGATGCGCCATGTGAATGCAGTTTTTAGTCCATTAGTTAGACTATAGTTTTCTAGCAACTAATGTGATAACTAAATATTACAGAGCAGGGGTGAGTGATGACCTAGCTACCCTGCAACCTGTTTTTAAACAATCCTACAATTACGAATGGTTTTTTACAATTTTAGATAATTATAACAGAGAAAATAGGTGCTATTATAAATGTGACCCACCAAGTCTACTGTAAAATATATACAGTCTGGCATGTATCAGAAGTTGGCTGATTCTTATTTTATATATTAAAAGCAAATTCAACTGCTTTATATTGTAAATAGGAAAATTAGGCCCTAAAAAACTTGATTTACACCTTGTATCACATATTTTGTAGATTAAAATAACCACACTTGATATTTGCTGCTGTATTCGGCTTTAGCTGGGTGGATCATCCACAGAGATGAATGAGAGGGAACTCAGAAATAGTCATGAGTGGCTGCTGTCCTTGATAGTTTTTCATCAGATTCAAAGAAGCTACGGTTAATGAGGTCAGCACTAAAGACATCTCTGCACACGCCTTTAATCCTAGCACTTGGGGAGGCCGAGGCAACCAAAATTCTGTGAATTCAAGGCCAACCTAATCTACCCATAATAAGTTCTAGGTGAGCCTAGCTACATAGTAAGACCCTGTCGAAAAACAAAACAAAATTGAAAATCTCTCAAGATAGTAAAGAGTTCAGCATGGCGTTAGTTTCAGGATTTAGGAGGCAGGACAGGGATGAAGCTACAAAGGCTGTTTTCCCTCTGTGGACTGGGTTTGTATTTAATGGATGAAGCATTCTCCTTGAGAATAAAGGTATACCTTGCTGTAGAGAGTCTTGTTCTGTTCAGCTAGAGTCAGGTCAGGGGTGTCATGGGCATAACAGCCAATGCCTCTGAGCCAGGTCAGATCTTCTTTATATTTTACCTGAGAGAAGAGGAATATCAAGGAGTTGTAACAATTCATCTCTTAGGAGCCATCCAAGAGAACAAGTCAGAACCTCTGATTCCCAAAGTATGTCAAATAATGAAGATGTGAAATAGCCTGTATTATTTAAATACATTTCTAGAATTACTAATTTTTTCTTATGATTTGTTTGATAATATTTAGAAATTTTCATTTTTACTATTAATCAAAATCAACTTTAACCAGTATACTTTTGCACAGAGAGTATCACTGGCTTGGCAGCTATACTTCCATGCAGAGAGGTGAAACCTCTTTCTAAATGAACGTTGCTTTCTGTTACAATCTCTTCAAAGAATCCAAGATAGGCATGAACTATATTGCTTTGACTCAGAGGAAAACAGGTGACAAATTCGAATATAATTTTTCTTCTCCCAAGCTCACTTAGTTTACTCACTTAGTAATTGAACTTTATGACTTGAATAACCACATACAAGATCTAAACTCTATGGAAGTGGGGCCACGTAGATGACTCAGCAGGTAAAGGTACATGCCACAAAGTTTGATCTTTGGAACTCTAATGACAGAGTGACAGATTCAACTCCCAAGAGTTCTTCTCTGACCGTCACGTGATTCATCATAGCTCATGTATCATGGCATGTGACACCTCCTCCCCGCCCCTGAAAAAAACCTAATTGTAACCCGGACAAGTGTTTCACCAGCTTGACTTCACAGCCCCCATGGAAATATGGATTCCTACGGGAAAACTGGAGATAGCACTCACATCGCTGACGGCATCCGTGACTGCCCGGTGGTGGAAGTGTTCGGGTCGGTCGGGGATGGAGCTCCAGATTCCCAGCTGGCTCATGTAGTTCTCCTTGTATTTCACCTGTTGTAAAAATGTAAAGACTCAGAGTTAATCTCTCTGGAATTTTCGAAAAATGAGATTGCACTAAAAAATGAAACAAAACAAAAACAAACAAAAAACCCCCCAAACAGTGGTAGGTTTCAGAGCCCCTCTGAAGTAGTCCTATCCAGGGACATACTTTACTGATGTCATCTGTGACTTTGCGATGGTATACAATGTCCAGGGCATCCTTCACGGTGTGATATTTCCCTTTCGTCTTTTGAAATGTCTCTTTGTAGCGGAGCTGTTAAGAGAGAATACAACACCAATCATGAAGAATAACTACCACGTTAAATAATTCAGTTCTGCTAAGCTCCAACTCTCGAGTTTCTCTCAGATTTAGGGAAAAGTTTGAAAGGTTATCCCAGATGTTAGAAGAGAAAAAGACATGAAGGAAAACTTCATAATCCAAAAAAATGACGTGGCTTGATAAAGTAATGTATGGATCATGGCTCACTGATGGTGACAAAGACCTGAGAGTCATTAGTGATGGGAAACTATGGGGGGGGCATGTTAGAATTCTCTACGATTTCACTGTTTTTCTTTAAATCTAAGACTACTTAATATAAGAAAGAAATATATGTAAGTGTTAATTCTATTTTGGGGAAAGACGAAACAATAAAGACCACAGCCTTGCTAAGACATACTAATGTTCATGGCTGGGGCAGAGATTCGACTCCCACCCTCCTGCTGTTAAAATGACTTTTGCACTAAGCAATCTTGACATTTCATTTGGTTATGACTGCTGTCTTTGTGGATGGCCGCCCTATTCATCTCATCAACGCAAGACTGCTTCTCTAGGCAGCCTGCTTCCCAACCAAGCACGCAGTGAAAGATATCTTTTCTGAAACGCTTTGTTCTTTACATGGGCCATGTTAGAAAATTACTTGTGGGGTCAGCCATGGCTGATATATTAAAAATTAATACCAGCTACCACCCTTGTTGTACTGGGTGATTTTTAAAGATCAAGATTCTTGGAATTGGTGCTCTTTTAAAGATAAAGGATTTGAAAACTGGCAGAGGGGAAGCTCTGGGGCACAGTCAGACTCTGGGATTGATTTCAGTGTGCGGCCACCCCCATGCAAAGAAAATTAAATTTGACACGAATTAACAGTGGGCAGTGTTGGTCAGAGTGGCTCCAGCAGTGTGCTCCCAGTACTTGGGAGGGACCGTTTTGAGTTTGAGGCCAACTCGGGCTACACAGTGAATGATAGGCCACCTTCAGCTACAATGTAAAAGTCTGTCTCAAGAAAACAAAACAAAAAGGGGGAAATTAAGCAGTGACCTTGAAAGATAAAGACAGGGGAAGTCACAAGACTGGAACTGTTTGGAAGGACAGTTAGAGGAGAATCTATAAGCTTTCTCATCTTGCATTTTAAGTGCTAACGGGAAATGTCTCTTTCCTCCTAATTCCTTTGTGTGGCCATGAAATCTAGAGCTATATTGTGGACACGTGGTCCTGACTGAGGCATTTGACTGGGTCTAAGTCTCAAGTTGTCCATCCCATGAAGGGTTGTGGCAATAGATATAGCAAATCTGCAGTTGAGTTCTGAGTCACAAAGCCAGGAGGAGCTGGGTACCTCATCAAGTGGACTAATAATTCCTGTCTTCAAAAACAGATAAACTTGTTACTAGTGAAAGGCAGACATGTCCCTGAACAGGTGATGGGGACAATGAAAGTCCACCCTCTGATTCTAGCTGCTGTGGTCACATATCCTGGCACTCACACACTGTATTAGTCAATTAAGAGACAGACGAGAGTATTTCCCAAGCATTAAGTAGTGTAATAGACACATTGTTCACGTTTTCTTGTGCATTCTTACGTCATTATCAAACTTCTTATTTTCTCATTCTATTTCACATACAAGAAAAATTAGGTAAATTATATGGACTTGAAGAGCAGGCAACTAAGTTGAATCTATGTTTGTCTGCATCCAAGACCATGATTTTATGTCTAAGTAAATTAGCTACCAAATATCTCTAGGATGCTACCCCAAAATTACAAGGAGGGGTCATACTGTTGCCTACGTGATAATTAATAGCTTGTAGCATCTCAACACAGTTCTTAGCTACTTTGCTAGATTGGTACTGTGCGAGTATGTGTTTTTTCCTGATTCACGTTGTGGGCAATGACTTTCAGCTATGGCTGTGACAGAACAGTTTTGTGTTGCTGAATAACTGCAGCTCTCCCTGTCACAGCAGGAGAAAGAAGGAAGGGATGCTCACATCACTGGCGTTCCAGTAGGCCCTCTTGGCTCTGATGAGGATTGGCGTGTCTGCAACTGGTGTATACTTGTCCTTCATCTTTTCATACTGAATCTTGTACTTGTTCTAAGATACAAAAATAGCAGAGAAAGACAAACAAGTTCAAATCTTACTACAATTATTGTGGTGTATTTGCATGTCTGTGTGTTGGGGCATATGCATGGAAATCTGAGGGTAACTACTCTATGGAGTTGGTTCTCCTTCTCATTTTCTGTGGGTTCTGGACACTGAACTCAGGTTAATCAGGCTTATACTGCAAGCACTTTCCTGGCAGAGCCATGGCACCAGCCCGTTTGTGATTTAACCCTCCCCAATTTACACCCGAATCACAGATCTAAGGGAAAGGCACAGAGTATCTCATTCGTAGAGTACAGCTTCTGCGGTTGGGGGATGCCGAGCCCACTTGGTAGTGATAAAATTCTCATCAGAAATAGCAAAGGAAAGTTTTGGAAGTATTTCTTAGCAAATGGGTACGCTGGTGTAGAATCCCCATCTTACCTCGCTGACCAAGTCCTTCACGTCTTTGGCATGTTGCAAGGCTGTGGTCTGGTTTCCAGCGTGGTGATGGGGTCTCTCTTTAGTGGCCAACTCAACATAGAGATACTGGGTAACAAGAGAGTGGGGAGGAGTCAGAGACACAATTTCACCTGTCCTCTTAATTTGAGTCTTTGTGTGTGTGTGTGTTTGGTTGCTCGAGGTTGTTGGTGTATGTGTTTGTGAGTTTCTCTGTAAGTGTCACTTGAGAACACCCACCCACAAACCAGTTGTCTAACAGCTCTTCTGCTGGGTGTGGTCCAGTGTACAGCCATGTGATAAAGAATGCTAAGAGAAGACGGGGCAGATTCTGAAAGATCCTTCAGCATCCTTTCGCCCTAGCGTTGCCTGCCTGTGTGACACAGTTTTGTTTGTCTGTAGATAACAGAGACATCCTTGAAGTGATCAAACAATCAGTTTTTTACTCCTGAGAGTCCGTAACCGCTCATCTGAGGACAAAATTAGACAACCCTTCGCAAAGAAGACATGGTATCCTTTGCCTGTAAAAACACCAGAATTCTGATAGTCTTGAAGAAAACTGCAATGTTAGTGGGCACAGACTGTAGCAAGGACAATCAACTATGTCAGCTACCAGCCTAAGAAGGTCAAGCAGACATTACTGTCCCATGGTGGGCTAATCAACATTCATAAATGGCAGGCATTACCTGACTCTGAAGCTTTTGTCCTCGCTTGGCTCTTAGGAGGTCAGGAGTATCGGGGACTGAAGTGAAGACGGACTTCAGCTTCTTGCCTGTAGCTCTGTACACCAGCTAGATGCAAAACAAGCCATCATTGTCCCTAGATGACCTGACTGCTTACTTGTGCGGAAGGCAGGCAACCTACTACTGCAGCAGGCTAAGTAAATTTCTTCCTTCTAAACCCGTGGTTCCCAACCTCCCTATACTGCTTTGACCCTTTAATACAGTTCTCCTCATGTTGTGGTGACTTCCTGTCATATTATCTTCTCTACTTCATAACTGTAATTTTACTACTGTTCTGAACTGTAACATAAATATTCGTGTTTTCTGATGGTCTTAGGTGACCCCTGTTTAAGAGTCACTTGACCCCCAAGTTGAGAACCAGTGCTCTATAAACTGATGGTTTATGATTATTTTCCTCTAGAAGCTTCTTTCCTTCGCCCCCATGGCATCAATACAGCAGATATTATCAAGCCTTTCAATAGCTGACATTACTGTTGCTATATTCTTTGTATACTCAAGACAGAAAAACTTGAATTAGCTTTAGTTTGCAGACAATTGTTCAGTACAAAGACTTTCTAAATTATAAAATCATGTCAAGTCTCTCATTTGCATTAGTTGTATAAGGGAAATACTAATGTCCATTTTACAAAAAGAGAAAATTAAACAAATAAATTGAGCCAATGTAAGGCCAACTGATTAACAGAGACATTGGGTCACTCTGCAGTCAAGGGATCATCATAGACAGGAACCAAGAATCTTTTGAGTAGCTCAGTCCAGCCGGTCCATTTGCCTCTCGAGATAGACGATGGACGCTTACCTCACTCAGATGGGTCTTCAGTTCCTGCACTTTTCTGTACTCTGGGGTGTCAAGCACCACTTGGTACTTGTCTCGCATCTTCCTGGCGTTATCAGTGTACAGGTAATTTGACTTAGGTGAGGAAAGCCAAAAAGACAAACTGGTTAGTTATGGAAGGGACTGCAAGGCACGTCTTCCAAATGACTGGCATATGCAAACTGAGCAGGCTTGGATTGTGTCCTGGGTTACTCAGAGTCTCAATGATGTCCACCCTATACCTCCTGGCTCCCACCTTCATTCTTCCTAGGCAAGAACAAAAGCAATGATCATTTAACTAAGTTCATTACCTTTATATCAGGTGTGGATCATCATAAGCAAATCATGACCTACTTAAGTGGGTTGATTGCAAATTTCTCCTTAAAAGTAGATGTAGGCCGAGATTTGTTCTGCCTTCCCCTCCCCACACTGGAAGCTAGCAATGGGATGCGTGATAGTTGTGTGGGGAAGCTGTATACCGTGAAGGTGTGACCCTCACCCAGAGTTTCCTTAGGTGCCGGGAGCGGACCATGTCAGGAGTGTCATACAGGAAGCAGCCGAGTCCCTTCAAGATCTGCAAGTCCTCTTTGTATTTAATCTGTGGGGCAGACATAGACAGCTGGTTGTGAGCCAATATAAATACACGACAAAACCACAGGACAGCCACACTTCTTGGTCAGTGCACAGTAGCTCTCCCTATTACAGGTTTGCTTTCTGTGGTTTCAGTTTTCCAGTGTTAACTGTAATGAAAAAATATGAAATGAAATATTCCAGAAAAAGCAGGGTTTTTTCCCCAATGGTAGTGGTGCATGCCTTTAATCCCAGCACTCGGGAAGCAGAGGCGGGCAGTTCTCTGTGAGTTTGAGGCCAGCCTGGTTTACAAGAGCAAGTTCCAGGACAGGCTCTAAAAGCTGCAGAGAAACCCTGTCTCAAAAAAACTAAACAAACAAAAAAGCAGTTTTTATATTTTAAATATCTTTTATCTTAGTATATTGTTATAATTATTCTACTGTAATATATGTTGTTAAGCTTAATATCTTATGCCTAATTCACAAGTTCAACTTTATCCAGAGTATGTATTTAATGACCGTATAGTCATGGTTTGGTACTGTCCATGGTTTGATGCATCCCTTGGGGGGGGGGGGGAGTGGTCTATGGAAGGTATCCTCCTCCACCAATACAAGGGAACACTGTAGTTTTCATCTTGACTCAACATGTATACCTTCTGATATTACTCTGCTTGCATTCAGACCATAGCTGAATCTCTAACCCTGAGTTGAGGGGAGGGCACTAATATTGTGTTATCACATTAAGGGAAAAAAATTCACAGATTTAAGGGATTGATCCACCAGGAAAAGGAGATCCCCAAGGAGTTCTTAATGGCAAAAAGAAGATGCTACGAGGGAGTGCCACCAGGACCAGGAGGGGAAAGAAAGCTAATCTGACCTGGGATGCAGGGCACTTGAACCGCAGGAACTGGTGAAGACCTTACGCTGATGTAGAGTGGCGGTCACTGAATGAGCAAGCGTGGTGGCAGCCCTCTTCCTCCACTGGTTTTCTCCTGACTTTCCCTGTGGCTGGATACCTGTAGAACTTCCCTAACAATTTCACCTCCAAATTGTACATTTAGGTAAGAAGCGGGCACTGGAAAAGGCTTTTCAAAGACCACTGAGTGTCTTAAATGTGAAAAGCAAGGCTACTTCTTGGTGGGACTCCTTTAGAAAGAGCCTACGGGATTCTTACATCACTGGTGATGTCTCCCACATAGCGACAGTGCAACACTTGAGGTGTGTATGGCAGCGAGATCATGTGGCCCCGCGTCTTGAAGAAGTCTGATTTGTAGATCAACTAAAGAAAAAAAAAAGAACAGAAATTCACACTAGAGAGCAAATGGCCAGCGTTTCTCCCTGGGTGATGGCCTGTCCACTCCCCAGCATTCTCCCTGGGTGATGGCCTGTCCACTCCCCAGCATTCTCCCTGGGTGATGGCCTCTCTGTCCCATCATTCTCACCTCACTGACAGCTTCCTGTGTCTTCTTGACTTGGCGGATCTCAGGTGTGTCTGGAGTTGTGTGTATCTTGTCTTTTAGTTTATGATACAATTCTCGATACAGTCTCTGCAGGGAAGGAGAAACCATTCTAGGTGTTTGGGGCAGGAACACAGGGGCATTTACTGACTAAGAACAACTGAATACTTTACACAAAGAACCTAGAGAGGAAACTCTGAGACTATAAAATGATTTAAGGTTAGCATAAGAGAAAATGCTTATTTCATTTTGGTGAAGAATTCTGAGGGCAAAGTGGTTTTACATATCATGACATGGTTGCTTAGTAGGATAGAGGTACAAATATGGCTGATGAAAATCAGGGCTGTAAGTCAGACAAAAGTATAATCTGATGAAAGATGTTGCACAAATATCATCATAGTCTATGGAACCAAGTCTTTATGATGAATTATGAGGGACACAAGAATCAAAATAGGGTCCTCATACTGTCTTCCAGTCTATAAACTTACGGATGAAGCCCAAAAAATTCTTAATGCATTTCAAATGAAGTCATGATTTTATTTTATTTTTATTGATTTTTATTGACCTCTACATTTTTCTCTGCTCTTTCCCTGCCTCTTCCCTCCCCTTCAACCCTCTCCCAAGGTCCCCCAAAGTCATGATTTTCAATTCAGTTTTTTCTCTGAGAATGAGTGTTCACAGTACCTCACTAGTAACGTTGTTGACTCTCCGGACATGGACGAATGGGACATCCTTGGGCCCAAGAGTGTACCCATATGCCTTGATGTGTTCATAGGCTTCTTTGTACTTGAACTGAGAAAGCAAAGTCAGACTGAGATCAGTGATGGCTACACAGAGAACTGTACTATATTTCTCAATTAGAAAAGAGATCATGTCTTGATTTGAAATTTATTCTCTAAACGCCAAGAGTAAGAACTAGCCATAATTTAAATAAAGATGACATCCATTAAATGTTATTTTGTTATTAATACTGTGCGTGTATGTGCATGCCATGTGTGTGTGGGTACAAGTACATGTGTGTGACATGCGTGTGGATGTCAGAGGTCAACTTTCTGGAATCTGTTCCCTTCTTCCACCATGGGCTTTGGGGTCAAATCTGGTGTCAGACTTGCACGGCATACGTTTTTCCCTTTGCACTATCTCACTGGCCTCAATGACACAATTTTAGTATTGTCTTAAGTCTTGAAAATTATTAGTTGAATGATAAGCACATGTCTATAGAAAGGTTAAAAAATTCCCACTTGGGTGAAATCTATTTGTAGGAAGTGAAGGAAACCCAAGAAATAGCTATCACTTTAGTCTCAAAGTGGTTTGAAAATTAGGAAATAAGATTAAGGAAAAAGGACCAAGATGACATTTTTAATACTGATGAATGACTTATAGACTGATTTCTAAAAATAACAGGTTTAACTCTTAAATTTGTTCATGTCTGCTTTGGAGCTGTATTATTGGGCCACGCCAGCACTGTGTCCTTGGCACAGCTGATTCCCAGGACTCTGAAGATGAGCACCAACGAGAGAGAGAGCTGAATCTTGGTCTCTAGCCAATGGCTGGCTATGGTACAGCCTGTAGACTACTACACTCTTCTAAGAGTTGCCCCTGGAGTACATGTCTCAGGTCTATGCTGGCACTCAGGAAATCCAGGAAAGGGAAGTATCGGTGGACTTCCAGCGGCAAATTACAGGCAGTGGAGTCTAGATAGCCCATGAACTGAGCACAGACGTTAAAAACCAAGGTAAGTGTCAGGCTCAGTGGCTCAGTAAGTAGTCTCTTCAAAGGGACACACAGTGACGTCTCCTAAGTAAACTTTTTATTTCCAGTAAATGATATGGGGGAGAGCTTGGGATGTTTCCAGTCCCAGGCCAGCTGAGACAGGCATCTTGACAGCGCTCAACACTGAGCCGAGGTGCCCAGGCTGTCCTGTTGTAACCCACTGTGGTATGCAGGCGCTACCAAATGGTATATCGAAGAGCCAGTGTGTCTCACCCCCAGGAACATGCTGTCTGCCCCTGCCCTGCCCCACCATCAGGTTGAGCTTTCTGGGTATCGTTTGAGCATGAGAACCGATGCTAACATTAGTCTCTGCACATTCAAATTTCAGGCCCTGACAGAATGAAGATTACTCACGTAGCTACTCATGTAGCGCATGTCCTTGGCGTGATTGAAGTGAGGGGTATCACCTGGGAGCCTGTACCCAGTGGGCAGGTAGCGCAGGCCTTTCTTGTACAAATTCTGCCCAAATGAAAAAGAACAAGTAAAATGTCTTCTGGCATCGAATAACATCTAGTTAAACACATCACAGGCAGTTTGTTAGATTTTTGGCGAGACACAAAAGGAGCGAAGGGTAGGGCTTGCCTTCACATTCGGTGACTTCCGCCTTTATCCCTTCTGGTTAGTAGCCCTTTAGAATTAAACACCCTAACTCTGTCATTGTGATTTCGAGGTTTTTAAGAGCAGTGACAGCATGCCAGCTCTCTTCTGACTTGCAAATATTGGTCAACAACACGCCCATTTTTTATCTGTTTGATTGCTTGATAGGAGGATCCCATTAGTCAAGAAGGAAGGCAAAGCATGCTGTTCAACTCTTTGAGTGGATCTTACAAAGATCAGTCAATGAGGATGCATACACAAGATAGCATGCCTCTATAGGGACCCTGCTGCAGGGGTTTCTGCCGATACCCCTTTCCCAACACCCACCTCACTCTGAAGCTTGTATGCATGGAGGGCCCGGTCCAGATCCACGGTTTTGGTAGTTGGGGCCACTTTGCCTCTGATGCTGTGCACATAGTCATAGTGGTAGACAGCCTGGGTGAGGAGAGGCAAGGTCAGTCAGTCATCAGACTGTGGGAGCATTGTTAGAAAGACACAGAGCAAATGGAGATCCATGATGGCTTTAAAGACTATGAAAAGGGTGAAGCTGGCCTTTGCTTAGTGTTATAAATATGAACCCCTGTTCCTGTCACTTCTTGGACCTGATCTGGTGGCACTCTTTTGCAAGTTAGCTGGAGGAAGTTGGTCAGTGGGAGCAGATTGTCACAGGCCTGCTTCCCCACCCCTTTCTCTCCTTCCTGTCTGCCACAGGCAGAGAACTGGCCTTCCCCACCATGGTATCTACCCAAGGACACAGGACCGAGAAACCAGGAATGAGCTCTCTAAACCTGAAAGACAAATGAAATAGTTCTTCCCATTGTTTCTGTGAGGGATCTGTCACAACGAGGGAAAAAGAACGAATGAACCCAGAGACCTCTCTGTGTAACTCTGTCTTTTTATGCAATGGAGTCAGAACCAAGGCTGCAGATATCCCTGAAAGGTGGACAGCCCATCTCAGGTGTCAAGGGGTGGACATCTCCCCTCCAGGAGTTCAAGATAATAGGTAGGAACCTTCTCTTCCTGGGTGCGATTATTTACTTGCTACCTGTGCATTTAATTGATCAAGGACAGCTTGGTGGCTTCTCTGCTTGCCCTCAGGCATGACAGGGAATATGTGCACAATCCATTTTGCACACTAGCCTTGGAGGAGTTAGCAGCTTTTTCCAGGCTTGGATTATGTGGCAGAGGCAGGACTCCAACCCACATCCTTAACATCGCAGCCCATTTCCTTCCCATTCTACCAGTTGACTCTGATTAACAGAAGGTCTAGACAGGGAGACAGACATAAACGCCTCTAACAGTACAGAGCATAGCATTAAAAGCAGCACTGGATGCTCTAACAACAAAGCATTTCACAAACTCACTCACAATGTCACCCCTGCACACTGCTGACACTCCGGATATTAGGGAAGGGGGCTGGTGTTCCCTAGTCTTTGGTTGAGCCGTGCCCCATCTTCACTGCTACCCAAAGTCGCTTCCCCAGGGAGGGCTTACATCACTCAGCTGCTTTCCACTCTTGACAGCCTGAACGTAGACCGGCGTGTCGGTCACCAGCTTGTAGTCATTCCGTGTCTTCTGCACGTGAGCTTTATACTTAATCTGCCAAGAAGAAGCAAGCCAGCCTATGCTGGAGCCATCTATTGCAGTAGGCAGCATAATATTTTACAAAGGGCTTGAGAGTCACACCCATCGACAATGTGCACAGGATGGATCTGAATTTGAATGCCCACACTTCCAGTGTTTACAATCATAGGGGGCTTTAGAGTTATCTGGAAGGTGTTGACGGCTGCTCCCCTCGGAAAGCTCTTGCTGAAATCCTGTCATACTATGTTGTGTGGCAAATTTCCCTGCACCTTATGACTAAATCCCGTCTCTTCTCCTAACAGATGAGTTTTTCATATAGTAAAATTTATGTGCTCATTAATATATTCAAAATAGTTTAAAAGGTGGAGAGGAGAGCTTGGAGTCTCTTCTCCACAGAGGAGCACGACATAGCTGGCTCAGGTTGTTTGATAGAAATGCTAAATGCTGAGAAGCGAATGTTTTTAGCATCTTTCTCCAGCTTAGCCACCCTCAACAAGACTTAATTTACAACGGCGCCGTGGCACTGTTCTCATTTTAAGCATTGTTTCCTTGCCTCTAGATTGTGCAGAGGTGTGCCTAGACCAAGAAACTGAAGACACTCACGTCATTGCGCAGATCATAAGCGTGTTTTGCATGGAGAATTTCAGGAGTGTCCCAGACATAGCAACCAATGCCCTTCAGCCAGGTGAGGTCATCCTTGTACACAATCTGGAGGGGGGGAGGGAGAGGATAAGAACCACATATCTGCCCATTTCTTGAATAGCAAACAGTAGAGGCGTAGCCTAGACCCAGGTGACACTGGGAAGGAATGAAAAGCAAAAGTTCCTGGGCAGAGATTGGGAAGCCACAGGGATCTCTGCTCAGCCCGGCTTCCAGGGATGGCTCCCAAATCCCTCAGACCCATGGACAGGAAAGCGAGAGGGACAAAGGCAATGTGGAGATCTAGATGAGCCTGCTTTTCATCAAGGTGGAAGGGGGAGAATGGTGGGGTGACCATGGGGGTCCTCCTAAGCTTACGTCGCTGATCTGGTCAGTCACTTTCCTGACGTGACTGTTGACTTGTAAGTCGGGGTGGCAGATCCATTCATGGAGGCGCAGGCGGTAGTCGACCTCGCTGACTTTCTTCTGAGAATCCTTGGCCGTCACCATCTCCACCATGTCGGGCACGGTGTGGATTTTCATCTTGTTCTGTTCATACACTGATCTGTACAGGCGCTGGGAAAGTCAAGTTGCATCCCAGTTACCAGAAAGCTGCTGTATTGTCACGCAACATCTGCCTTCTCCAGCTTATAGCAAGCAGTGGGGGATGGGGTGGAAGCTGGAATCTTCTTGCATCTTGTATAGATTAAAACCAGGCTATTTTTTTTTAAAAGATCCATTTTTATTTTTATGTATATGTCTGTGTGCGTGTATGAGTGAGTGCATATCACATGCATGTGGGGCCCCTGGAGCTGGAGTTCCAGGCAGTTGTGAGTTGCCTGACATGGGTTCTGAGAACTAAACTTGGGTCTTCTCTAAGAACAGCAAGTATTCTTATCTCTTACTCATTTTCTCTCTCCAACCTCCAGAACCGTTTGCTAAAGCGTGGGCTGGGATAATAGTTTCTTTCTGTATGTGCAACCAGTGCCACGTGCCCGGCTTCATAGAACAAGCTCATAGAACAACGGATACCACGTGACTACTTGATTCAGCTTCTGTGCCCACTCAAGCCTTTGCCGGTACTCACATCGATGTTGAGCTTGCCCACCCGGAGACACCGCGCTGTGTTTGGGTCGTCTTCAACGCTTTTTGGCAATGTGTAAAGAGCTTTGAATTTTTCATATTCTTCTCGGTATTTGATCTACAGAGGACAAGTAGAAAAAGCTAAACCATGAAGAGTAAAGACTTACTGTTTAAAAAAAAAAAAACGCAAGACAAAGGTCCTGCCTCCAAGATTCAGATAACATGCTGCGGGTTGGGGTCGGAGCACTTCCCAATGCTCACGTTCAGACCCAAAGACACTAGAGCCCGCACAGGGCCATGGTCAGGCTGCAACCAGGCCGCTTCTGGAAGTACTTTTATCCTGGACCAGGCTATAAAACTGCATTGTTTTTAAGTGCCCATGTCAAATACTGCTGCTACTACACCTTACTTCTAGGATTAAACACCTTGGGTGGTTAAAATGTTTGTAATGACAACGATCAAACACCCAGGGCCTTGAATGTGCAAGGCAAACAGCCTGCCACTGAGCCACGCCCCCAGCTTGTGGTAAGCAGACTGTTAAATCGTCTCTTCTCTTTCTTGCTCTCCCGTGTGAAAGGTTCAGACTGGGCGTGGAACCTTTGCTGTTGAGCCATGAAATGGCCTATGGTTGAGAGTGATAAATTCTTGAATTTCAGTGTCTCCAAGTGTGTCCAAAGGTGCCATAGTCAGCCTTTGGTGTTTCCTTTGTACCACCTGTCAATCAATACTCTACAATACAACAAGCTAGGGACAAGGCAGAGGTAAGAGGCAGCCTCCGGAGCACAGGAGCAACACACAGGCTCTCAGGACCCAGAGAGCCACAATCAGAGGAAGTAAGTGGAGGGCTGCTTCATTAATTAGAAGCCAAACAGAATTCCCATCCAAATCCCAAAAAAATACCAGAACACAATATTCCAGCGTCTCTGAGCTGATCTACCCTCAGCTATGAAAAGTCAGCCTTCACAGGAACTTCATTTTCCCCCTTAAAATTATCTCCAACCGATGTTGGGATCCTTAATTTTCCCTCCACCCTTCTTTTCCAACAATATTCTGCCCAGCATCTGCAACAGAAGAAGAGGCGCCTCCCCGGGGCTCTGTAAAGTGCATTCGCCAATCCAAACGAGGGGCATGCTCCTCGGCCACAACAGCTTCTCTGGTAATGGTGTGAAAACCAGCTACAGCTACCACATTCCCCAGCTTAGCTTTGGACCAGCTCTCACCTAATTCTAGCAAAACACCCTATTTTTGGTTTTGTTTTCCAAGGCAGGATCTTACTCTAGTCCAGGCGAGACTGAAACCCATTACTGTAGGCTAGACTGGCCTTGAACCCACAGCAATCTTCTTGCCGTAGTCTCCTCCATGCTGGACTTGTAGTGAGCCACCAGGCCTGGCTGGAAACGCTCCATTGTTATGGTGGTTTGTGTTATTTGTGTTAGCTTTCTCTCTCCACTGCTGGCTGAAGCAGAGGCTACCCAGCCATGCTTATCTGCACACAGGGAGCCTGAACGACTGCACCCGTGTCCTCATGACTGGTAAGTGTGACTCTCCAGGGACTGCAGCGCCCCGAGAGGAGGCAGTGAGACTTTGATGCCAAGCTATTAGAAGTGTTTGTCAGACACCCCCTGAGGGTATTGGGGTGCTTCTGGGCAACATCAGAACAGCCTGGGGACTTCTTGGTATTGGGGGGGGGCAGAGAGGAAAGGGTGAGGGGAGGCTGTGATGCTTGTACTTGACTTACATGACTGGCCAGGTGCTTCTGGTTCTTGGCATGAGTCAGGGACAAGGTGCTGGTTGGCAGCTTATAGCTGGTGGCTTTCACTTTATCCCAGGCCTCCTTGTATATGTTCTAGAAGGGTTAAAAAAAATCTTGTGAGTACAGGCACCGCTCTCTGGTTAGCCCCCACATATTTTCCAACTCTGGGGGCATTCTTTCAGTGTGAAGTTTAGCTGTATAGTGAGGATATATTGGGAGAATGGGAATGATGGTTCAGGAAAAACTGGACAAACCTTTATGGAAAGGTTTTATCCCTATTTTTAAAAAACCTGTCTCTGCAGGGGAAAGGACGACTCACGCTGCTGTAAAGACTCTTCAGGTTCTTGGTTCTGTCATAATCGGCAGTCTCTAGCACCGTGGTATACTTGTCCTTAATCTGATGATAATTTTCCTTATATTTCACCTGCAGACAAAAAGGAACAACTTCCGCACCTCTACCGGTGGAGGACCTCTGAAGACAAGAAAGGACTACCCTAGAGAGAGGACAAGGACATCATACCTCACTGGCATTGATGCCACTCTGAAGAGCAGTCACATAAACCGGCGTATCTGTGACCAGGTTATAGTTCTGCAGATTGTCTTTGCTTGCTGCTGTGTATTGTAGCTGTAAAGGAAAACAAGAGTTATCCAAGATGGCAAAAAAGCAAAGTTGGCTGCTTCTGGCATCTTAGCCATCTCTGCCTTGACTTTGGGTTTCTGCTTTAAGAAGCAGGCTGCCACCACTCTTCCGTCCACAGACTTCATGCGGCAGCCAAAACAAGCAGCAGCTGTCCTTGGCCAAGACAGAGGTCTGGATCTCTGTGAGGTGTCTTTCTTCATTCTGTTACCTTCTCCATGCCGCCTTCCAGCCCTCACAGTAGCAGCCCACAGAGCCAATAGCCATCAGACCTGCCCAATCACAGCTCATCTGCGACACATGCTGCGACATGCCCCAGATAATGATTTCCCCCAAAACACAGGTACCTGTTGTCAAAGCACACTTTACTTCCTACATTCTGCAAGTTAACCTGGCCAAGATGGAGATGCCTATAAACAGTTCACCATCCCACAACCCTCTCCTCTGTAACTTCCTGTCACAAATGCACATGACCTTCAGCTATAGGATAGAATCACACCAGAGGTCACCACAAGAGGTCACCACAAGAGGTCTGATTGGGGACAGTTGCCTTAGATTATGAATTACCTTAAATCATGCACCTTTACAGCAACCTCTCATAAGAGCTTAGGGACAGTCTGGCCAGCAGCCTACTGATGCCACCATGGACTATGGTGACATCTGGACAGTTGGTCCTTATAGGGAGATCGGCTCACCTGACTCTGGAGGTCATACGCCTTCTTGGCATGGAGGATCTGGGGTGTGTCCCAAACATAGCAGCCAATGCCTTTCAGCCAGTTCAAGTCATCTTTATATACATTCTACAACAAAGAAGAAAGATGAAAGGTGGCAGGTATTCAGAATTTACGGTTGGTCCCTTTGATGACTTCTTGCTGCTCTTTGACTTTCGACCAGCTGAAAGCGACTTCCTGGCTGAAAGATGCCTTAGAGGGGAACTGCCTAATCTGAGTCTTGTGCTGAATCAATTAAATATTCAGCACGGGCGCCCTATGGCTCAGAGGGGACCCTCACACGAAGAGTAGATAGTCATGCCACTTAGTGTTGGAAGTCTCTGGGTCTGTGAGCAGGGTTAAGTGACACCATGGGAGGTTAAGCAGGAACAGGTGAAGTCTGCAAGCTAAGGCAAAATGCAGAAAGGGCATCGTACATCACTTAAAATCTCCTGGGCGTTTCGGGCGCGGACAACGTTGGGCTCCTCCGGAAGTGACGTCCACTGGTGGAAGTAGTGTCGGTACTCCAGGTCGCTGAGGATGTACTGGCACCTTTTCGCCAGCACGTGGTTCATCATGTCATTGGGGATATGCACGTTTGCTTTTGTGTCCTCATAATCTCTCCTGTAGTTCAACTAGAGATGGTTTTAGAGACAGAAATTATTAAGGGATGAGAACCTAAAATATTCAGGCCAATTTCTTTAGTCCCATTTCTAATGTAGATCAGTACATAGAGAATAATACATAAAATAACATTAAAAATTTAAAAAGTGTTTTTTCTAACCCTCTATATAATGCAATGTCATTAGGAAACTTGTGTTCCTTATTTTTATTTATTTATTTTTTTTGCCAATTCAAAGCCCCTATTGTAGGCTTGGTAAAAAAAAGGGCGGGGGGCAATGTCTACAGACAGTTAGGGTGATGAAATCTGAAAGATGACCCATCCCCCCGACTACTCTCTCTCCCCCAGCTAATCCTGAGTCACAGGGAAGGCGATAAATGGGTGGACACAAGAGCACATGGAAGTTGTACACATCTCTCAGGGAACTAAGCCCTGGCTCACCGCACTCCGCATCTGCTGGAAATCCAGGCAGTGGACCACTCCAGGGAATTCGCTTATTTCTTTTCCAGCCAGGTAGTGACCCTTCTGCTTCTCATAGGTTTCCTTGTATTTCAGCTAAAAAATGGGTTCAACATTGAGAATCGCTGGAGTTTTCTATCCAACTTCTTGCTCCTCAATAAAGACTCTGATCCTAGGAGAGGAAACAGTCAAACTGACCTCACTGTTCACCAGGTCAGCATGCTTGGCTCCAACGATGGGAATGTACTTCTCATCCAGGGTGTAGCCGTAGGCCTTGGTTCCCTCCCATGCCCCTTTGTATAGTATCTGGAACAAAAAAACAGTATGTTAACAGAATCACATTCACTTATACCCAAACCATCATTTATGTTCAAGGCAAGAATGATTATCATCATTAGAGTGCCTAACCTAAAACCAGGAAGTTATTTCATTAAATCTACAAATAGAAGCATTTTATAATAGTTGATCACATTTATACTCTTGAAAAAATGATAAATTTGCACATAAGGAAAAGACTCACCAAACATTGTTCCATATTGGTACACACACACACACACACTTCTTTAAATTAGCTGGATTAAATTAGGAAGTATAGGCTGACTGGGATTGTACGTGTAGGGTTGTTGAGGAGGGATGTGTTCTCCTCCATTTTTTTTTTCTTTTTGGTACTTGCTCCATCCTTTGTGCTGTCTTCAGAGACCTGATAACACTTGCTACACCATTACCTATTTATTTGCATTAGTAGAAGCAATGAAGACAACTGGCCACCCTTCCAAGTTCATCAGTTTACAAACCCGTTAAGAATACGAGAATTGACAAGACTGTAATTAGGAAACAAGTCATTATATAAAAAATAGGACTCACAGTGCTGTAGAGTTTCCCCATGTCTTTGGAGTGGGTAATGTGTGGTGTGTCTGGAGAAAATATGTACTTGCCCTTTGCCTTATTAAATGTTTCCTTATATTTCACCTAAAGAGGAAAAATAAAACCTTTTGGTTAGCCTAAACTCACATTTAAATTTTCCTAAGACATACCTTGAAGACATAATAATCTACATTTATATAGATAAACTAACCAATTTGGTTGACTTACAGTTCATTTTAGCTAATTGAATATTCTGGTCAAGAATACAGATATGTAAAAGTGGATGCAATATATACCATTGTCAAAGGTCATTTTGCAATTTATCCCTCTCTCAATTTTAAGTTGTCAATTGTCTAGAATTAATAATTCACTTAGCTTCTTGGTCCAAGTACTTCAACATAAACCATATGAACTTACATCACTTTGATTGACTGAGTTAATCTTGGCTAAAACAATCTCTGGAGGGTCCTCTACACTGGTAAAGTTGGGATAGTTGTCAAGAGCATCTTTCTTATATTTTATCTGAAATGAATAGAGACAATTAAGATAGCTCTGTCCCCACAGGGCACCCCATCCCTGTGTGGCAGGTAAGGAAAGTAGGCATTAGGTTAAAAATCCAACAACTCTGCATACCTGATTCACCATTTCCTGGTTCCGTGTAACCCTCACATGGTCCACAGAATCCAGAGGGATCCAGCCAATACCTCGGAGCCATTCCAGGTCAGCTTTGTAGACATTCTGAGAAGAGAGGAAAGATGGAAGGGGCCATAAGTGACACAGGATAACCGCAGAGGATTCCAGACAATCTTTCAGAACATTGTGATGGATTTCTCTTTAGTGGCTGTTGTCTCATTCATTCAGCCATGGCTTTGCCTGGTATTAGTTCTTGAGCCTGTGACTGCACAAGGCCCTGAGTTCAGTGCCTTAAGGACTTATTACAAGGTAAAGTGCTGTGAGAGCGAGGTTGCTGGAGGGCGACTGGAGTTAGGAATAAGTTGTGGCCGTGGGGAAAGGTTTACCAAAGAGGCTGCAGTCGTAGATGGGCAGGGTATCTCACGCTAGCTACCCGCACTACATGAAGGAGAGTGTACATGGACATGCTCATAAAGGTGTGGGGAATGGGGAGGCATCTCTTCTAGTCTGGACAAGGCTGCCTGTTCCCATCACCACCTTCTCTCCAAGCCTAGCTCCTGGATTGGCTGACTGGAGGAAAGCTGGCCACCAGTCACTTTGTAGCAAACAATGAGGCAGTCTTTTCCATCTGGTAATGATGAAAAGAGCCATGTTGAGTTATTCCTCTGCGTCTGAGATGGGACTCCAGTGCACATTCTGGTCCTCCCCTACAAAAGGCCGGGGGTGCGGAGAGTTCTCACTTCAGGCTTCAGGGTGAGGTGGTGTGTTATATTACCCTCCTGAGGGATACTGGGCTCATGCAGCTTACAGTTCTCTCTCTCTGTCTGTCTGTCTGTCTCTCAACTTTGACTCCCTTATAAGCAGCTACTTCAGTCTTTCGAGGAGTAAGACATCCAGGGAAGTAGGTCGGCTTTCCTAAGTCTTCACCCTTGATCAAGATTGCTAAGATCTCAGCTCAGTCTCCAGCACTATTCCTTTCTAGGGACAAACTCAATGCTTGTGGCTCAAAGTGTCAAAAATGGAATGCTGCTTAGTATTCTCATAGTGTATGGTGTACACTATAACAAGGTAACAAGAAACGACAGCCACTTACGTCACTCTGAAGGTCATATGCGATTTTTGCTTGAATAACGTCATTTTGGTCAGGATGGCACGTCCATTGGCGTAGGTAATGGCGGTAATCAATGTCACTGACAAGGTTCTGCCCCTCCTTGGCAGCCACCACGGATACCATGTCGGCAGGTATATTGATTTTGGCCTTCGTCTTATGGTAGTCCTCCTTGTAGAGCCTGTCATTCTGAATCTGGCCCGCGTGCTCAAACCAAACCAGCTTGGGATCGTCTCTCATTGTGGGAACACCAACATAGTGGCCTTTCTGCTTCACGTGTTCCGCTTTGTATTTCAGCTGGGGAGAGGCAGAACATGGAACCCGTCAGCTGTGATAAACACGCGGCACAAAGTAGGGTTGATGAAGATAAGGAACAGCCAGCAGTTTCACTCGCTAGCTTTCTGGTGGACACTTCTATTCTGAGATAACAAAAACCACACTGAAATAGAGATAAATGCCACTGAGATAAACCAATATGAAGAAATAGCTAGATTGGGCTTGCTATTGTTGTTTTAGCCAGTTTCTTCGCTCGCCAAGTGGAGGGCTGGCCTTCATAAAGTAGAACTGAAGTTCTCCTTGACCTCCTGATCCTCCTGCCTCTTAAGGTCTGTGATTATAGGCTTGTATATAAACACCTGGCTGAGGCAGCCATTTTAAATAGAGAAAAACCTCGTTTGCTTGTTCTCTAATTGTGGCAATTTCTTTATTTGGGAGCCTGCAGATTTTATAGAGGTCAGACGATACAAGGAGAAAAAACAAAACCAAACCAAAGTATAAAGACCCCAAAGGGAGGCAGTATTTCAGCCCTCAGCAAGCACACCCAGATCTGAGATGGGGCACCCTCAAGCTGACATTCGTGTTTTACAGGCAAAGTCCAGTTTCTGCAGAGTCCAGATATGTTGTGATAAATTACCTCACTCTGAACATCGCCGGAATGATGGGCATGGACAAACGGTACAGCGTCTGGCGGCAGAATGTAACCGGTAGCTTTCTGTTTCTCCCAGCCTTCCTTGTAGAGGTGCTAAAAGACAAAGAGCCATCAGAGGGGCTAAATGAGCCATCCGAGGAGGATGACGTCAGGCATGTAAATCTCCTACAGACCTGTTATGGTTTTTCCTACCTCCAAGCACTAGGCCACTGCAAAAATCCCCTACCTGGTCCAGGATGCGGGCAGCCTCTTGGGCAGTGTGCAGCAGCGGCGTTTCTGTAAGGGTATACTTTGATTTGATGGCATTCCAATCTTTCCGGTATTTAATCTGAAAGTGAGAGGCATAGGGTAAGTTACTTGATGTTAAGAAATCTCTGTTGTTGGAGCCTAAGAGAGACATGCATGGATCTAATCTGCATGGAAAGTAGAAAAAGACAAGATCTCCTGAGCAAAATGGGGAGTGTGGGGATCATGGGAAAGGGTAGAAGGGGAGAGGGGAGGAAGGGAGGGGAGTGGAGAAAAATATCCAACTCAATAAAAACAAAAAACAAACAAAAAGAAATTTCTCTGTTGTCCAAACATTGCTAGCATCGATAGTTTGGGCAATGTGAATATAGCTCAATGATGGCAAGAGGCAGGGAGTCATGGCAACAGCCTCCGCGGGGCTGTATGCTTTCACGGCAGTGCAAACTCACATCGTCTCGGATCTCAGTGCTCTGTTTTGCTGTCACGTAATCCACTCTGTCATCCACAGGAGTAAAGTTGAGACTTTCTATTTTGGTGCGGTATTTTTTCTGGGAGAAAAAGAGAAATATGTCAGTCATAGTCCCTGAGAGACACTAAATTAAGGGTCCTTCTCTGTTAGGGGGGTACAGTGCCTTCAGCGAATGGCATTTTATTGGAAATTTAGCACCATATTTTGTAAACACCCATTCTGCCTTATTATATTACCTATGACCTTTCGATATTGAGGTTTGAATTCAGGGCCTCACAGACTTTAAAGCAGCGAAATGCTCACCTCCCAAGGTCTCATCATTACTTGTATCATGATATTCCATTTTTCCAACTGGAAGAACTTCTCCCAACAATTGTACACTGCAATTGTTGACAACAGAAATTTCCCATTTGTACTATCTCACGCCTGGGTGAGTGTGCTGGATGCTGTCAGGGACGCGGGCCCTAATGTGATAGCAATGGTACATTGTGGACAAAGTCTGGCTTAAATCTCAGCAATGGAAAACGGTTAAAAGGCTGAGCTAAAGTGATTATATATATTGGCTCGTGTCTCTTCCTCATGTTCTAAGGAAATGTGTAGAAAGGCTGGGCAAAATCTTGGAGTACCTCACTGAAAATGTCTGCAGCATGTTTGGCGTGGTTGACAGAGACAGAATCGTTGGGCATCCACCCAATTCCACGTAACCACTCCAAGTCAGCCTTGTAAACAGCCTGTGAAAAGAAGGGCAGAGTTAATTTAACAAGTCTAATTCTTGGAGCCTAGTGGTCTGATGAGGAAACACAATGTAAATAGTGTAAAAGCCACGAGAGAAGCACTCAGGTAGCCAGGCAAGTAGAGTAGTAAAAGCAGCTGGGCCAGGTAGCTGCAGCTGGAGGATTATTTTTTTTTCTACTGAATATGAACTACCCTCAATTCAGCTGCAGGGTACAGTTGCCAAGTGGCAGCACCTGTATTGAACTGCACGTTCAGAATTTAAGAGAAACAGGAAGTTTTAGACTTGCCATAAAATTTCCCGAATTGAAACTTTAACAGCTTTTTTGAGCTCTCTCAATAATAGCGTCAGTTGGAAAACTGTATATGTGCCTAGATCCGAGTATGAACCACCAACAGCTCATTTGTACAAACCTTGACTGCTATCTAACTGCTGCAGACAATAGTTTTCCACAGTCATCCACTGTCATCCCCTTCCTCCCCTCCAGCAGGATCTGACAGTGTAGCCTTTGCGCTAGACCAGGCTGGCCTTGAATTGGCAGCAAAACCCTCTTGCCTCTGACTCCTAAGTGCTGGGATTAGAGATGTGTACTACCATGTACCTGATTTGCTAAAGCAGTTTTTTGGGACCTTCCATCAAGATTCATTTACACTGCCATTTATTTCTTTACGTGAAATTTATAGGCTTCCTGGCATTGCTAATTCTGACACCGCACTGAGAGGTCTAACTACTATCAAACTCGGGACCGTGTAAAGACATGTAATTGTGACAAAGGTATGCTATGCCATGATCTGTCTGGGAGTTAAAGCAGAATGACACAGTACAGCCCACTCACGTCGCTCTGCAGCTCGTAGGCTTTCTTGGCCTGAATCACATCGTTCTGGTCAGGCATGCATGTCCACTCGTGCAGGTAATTGCGGTAATCAATGTCGCTGACTAGGGTCTGGCATTTTTTAGAATGCAGGATGGAAAGCATGTCCACGGGGCTCTGGAACTTCGTCTTCCACTTGGCCCACTGCAGCCTGTACTCCCGCTCATTCTGAATCTTGCCAGCTATGAGGGCCCACCGGATCTTGTTGTCATCCCTGGCAGTGAGGGTGCCCACATAGTGTCCCTTCTGCTTCTCGTGGTCCAGCTTGTATTTATACTGCAGAGAAAACAGCAGAGCAGATGGGTCACGGCGGGTCCTCGGATGCACACAGAGAATTTGTTGGCAAAGAACCCGGAAGGCACGGAAGGGCCACTTACATCACTGGCAATCTCCCTGGAGGCCTTGGCAGACTGGATAGGGATGGCGTCCAGCCGGACATCACAGCTCATCTTGACCTCATCCCACCCCTCACGGTAGAGTTTCTGAGGAGGACAAAAGGTACGAGAGGTAAAAAAAAAAAAAAATGTTTTCTCTACATCATTGTTCTGGAACATGAAGTAGTATCTAGAGTCAAAGACCTGGAGCTGACAGGGCTTCTTTCTTATTCCCTCACCTCATAGCCTCCCCATGGTTGTCCGAGGTCTGTGTCAACCTCCCTTTCTCAGGGTCGGTGTAGATAACACAGGGACAAGCTAGATGCTAACAGGCTGCTACCAAGTCTCCTTAGCTCAACTTTGCTAGTGTGACCAGGACAGATGTTTTACATTTTTGAGCTTTTTCCTTTCTAATACGGCCTTTTCTCTCTTCTAAAAACAATAGTGCATATTGTTTAAGCACATCAGATTTTCTGATAAAGGACAGTTGGATGGGACAGCTATATATATATTTTTTTTTGTTGTTGTTAAAAACAAGAGAGATAAAGTAGTAATTTATCACTCCCCTCCAAGGTCCTTATTTTCTATTTTAAAGTTGGATGGAGGGAACTATCATAAAAGGTCACAGCCAAGGACAGTTCAGAGTCATCACATGCATGAGAATGTCATATCAAAAATGATGGCATTGGCTAGTGTACGTGTCTGAGACATATATATATATATATCACATACATTTTAACAGCTACATTCTGCATTGATCATGGCAGAAAGATGCAGGAATAACAGTAATTTAAACACATAATTTAAAAACCCCACCATTCAGCATGGGGACTCCATGACAGTTTCATAACTGTTGATGATATCACAATTTTAGGTGAATTGAGTTTGAGTCTGCCATTACGTCCTTTTTCTAGCCCGTGCATTTCCTTATTCTTTCCTCTTCCTTGTTCTTATTTCCCTCTCCCTTGGCCCTGTGGTTACTGGCTCACTAGTAACCGGCTTGGTCACTAGGCCTTGGGGCCAGGGCTCTGCTCCTCACTGTGGGCCAAGTGCTGGCAGCCAGGAGTACTCCCCGCCCCCCACCCCCCCCCACCCCCCCGATTCTCCCTGGTCATGGGAATGTGCCAGCCGAGTGGCTGCGTACGACACTTACATTGCTCACATTAAGAGCGTTCGCTCGAGCGAGGTTAATTTCAGGTGTGTCTGGCATTATATGGATGGAAGTTTTATCTTTGTCCCAAACTTCTCTGTATTTTGGCTATGGAAAGAACCAAAAACAAAAACAGAAATCACTACAGTTTTTTGCTAGTTTCAGTGAACAACTTAGAACTATTTTTTTTTGTCTGACCCAGAATCTTTTCACATTAAGGTAAAAGTTTTTATAATTTTTACCTGTAAGTTACTCAAATTGTGGTTAAGATTATATTAGTATTCATCATTAATATTTTAGGTTTTAAAAATAACCCAAGCCAAAACAATGCTATTATTCATGCTGCTTACATTTATCAATATTTATCCTAAAAATAGGTGGCCAACATTTATCATTTCCTATTTTTGTTTGATTACCACGTGTAGCTAGAATTTATTTAATGCATAGGGAACAACAGCAACTCACAATACTGATATTCTCGGCGTTTGACTTAGCAAGGACAACTTCCGGTGTATCCACAATGCTTGTATACTTAAGCTTCACCACGGGGGTACGGTAGATGCTGTCACATAGGATCTCCTGGGCATTTTTGACTCTCAGTACTTCAGGAGACCCTTCTGGCATCCAGCCAATGCCGCGCAGCCATTCCAAGTCAGCCTTGTAGATGGCCTGCGGGAGAAGAACCAGTTAAGTAGATGCTATATTGTCTCTTTCCGATGGTCGCCATGAAATAGGGAGCCATTTTCTTTATGTCGGGTTTTCCTTTTCACAAGCAATAATGGAAAGAGCACTAGCCTGGCATTGTCCACCTACAAAGCCGTGTTGGGTTTCAGTTGTGCCGGGGGTCTACACTGAAGTGCTTATGTACGTGTGGAAGCAGCCCTCCACTTGGGTGTATGCAGGGATCATTTATGATGGGCATGTAGCTAATTAAAGCCATAAAAATGTCTCTCTACATAACCAGAACGACCTTCACAAAGTTCTCTGTTCAAATCTGGAACCACGGAGTTCCCCTGTCATATATAACCTACAGGTTTCAAGATGAAGACTGAAGACCAAAGACTTCAATATGGACTCTGGACTGGTACTAGCTGGCACCTTCCCTTCCAGCCTCCTCCCATGCCTTCCCTCTGTGTCCTGATCACACTGGCTGTCCTCTGAGTGTCCCCTTCACCTTCAGAAGCCTGCTAAACCAGCAGTTCTTCCAAGGAAAGTTCCACTTCTCTTTTCACAGTGCCACAGAGCACACTTCCCCCGCCCTTCCATTTCCGCGGGCACTCTTCTCTAGCGTGCATTTCTGCATAACTGTGAACTTCCTCAAACCTAGAGCCACACCTTGCCTTTCCTTCGCATCTTTTGTGCTAATACAATGCCTGGCACATGGCATATTTAGTAAGTATTTTGAGAGGGATAATTAAGAATTCAAAAACCAACTGCACAATGTTGGCACTAATTGAGTTTTCTTTATCTAAGAGTCCCTCTCTTCCAACTGGGATCTGGCGTATTCCTGATTATCACACCACATATAAAAGATAAGCGCGTAAAACTGTTCTATTGTTAAAACACCAGCAATTAATATAAAAAGCCATTGCTTAGAAATGATATTTTAATAGCTAGTTATGGGACACAAACGTCAAACTAAAATGGGAGTAAGAGAATGGAAATACTAGAAAAATCTCAAAAAGAAAAATCTTAAAATAAGTCAGCCTCAAAATTTACATTTCCCTTGCTCGTTTTTTAAAGACTGTGATTTAAATACATGACTCAGTATACCAATGCAGTTTATTCTAAAACTAGCCTGTCCCTGCCACCAGGCGACTTAAGTCATCTATAGGCATACGACAATAATTCATTCAACATTTAGTAAGCACCTCTTGAAGAATAGGGAAACCAAGTTCAGAAAATTAAAAGAAGACATCCATTGTACACAAGAAATGCATAACCTTGGACTGGAAAGATGAGGCAGTGGTTATGAGCACTGGCTGCTCCTCCAGAGGATCCTGGTTCAATTCCAGCACCTGCATGGGGGCTCACAACTGTGTGTAACAAGAGTTCCCGTGTCTCTGCGGGCACCAGGCACATACATCGTGTGCCGACATATATGCAGGCAAAATACCCATAACACATAAAATAAATAATTTAAAAAGAAACACATAACCTTATAGAATCCATCATTTTTGAAAAATTGAATTGGCATTAGAGTATGAATAAATCTAAAAATGTCTTGGCTAAGATAAACATCCCGATGCTAAGAACATTCCATTCAGAAATATAAATAGGTGATTTTAGAGCATGTCCCTAATCTTTGAATTAATTCCATCTCTATCAGTCTTCAATATACAACTGAAGGGCCATGACTATCCTTACACTGAACAAACCGTAAGTGTTAAAGACCTCAGTAAATCTCCAGGAAAATTCCGATAGCACCTTATCAATGAAAATTAGAACTTCCTCAACAAACTTGGCCATAGCAGAGTCATTAAAAAAATTCTGGCCGGGCGGTGGTGGCGCACGCCTTTAATCCCAGCACTCGGGAGGCAGAGGCAGGTGAATCTCTGTGAGTTCGAGACCAGCCTGGTCTACAAGAGCTAGTTCCAGGACAGGCTCCAAAAAAACCACAGAGAAACCCTGTCTCGAAAAACCAAAAAAAAAAAAAAATTCTGGCAAAATAGTAAAGGGATGTGCTCACATGGGAGAGCTGGGCTTCCTAGGATGCTGACAAGAGCCAGCATGCCAAGCTGTGGAGGGCGTACTTCCCCGGGGACACTTACATCACTCTGCAGGTCGTAGGCTTTCCTGGCTTGGATCACATCGTTCTGGTCTGGAAAGCAAGACCACTGGTGCAGGTACTGCCGATAATCCACATTGCTTGCTAATGCCTGGCCCTCTTTGGCAGCATTGATGGAGACCATGTCCACTGGGATGGAGATCTTGGCCTTGTGATCGTTGTAGGCTTTTTTGTACAGCCGGTCATTTTGCATCTTTAACACGTTTGCTGCCCAAACCAGTTTCGGGTCTTCCTTGGCACTGGGGCATCCAATGTAATGGCCTTTCTGCTTCTCATAAGCCGTCTTGTACAGATACTGGGAAACGTGGGCACAAGAAGGAAGATAAGGTTTTTCTTCAAGCTTGCTTTTCCTAAAGACAGCATTTTCCCATTGACAGCATCTCCACCTTCCTTGTGCCACTTTTATTCTGGACACTATTTTTTCTCTAAGTTCATGCTGTAATTTTCTTTTTTGCACTTTTTGTCACGATATTTTTCTTTCTAAGAACATATGTCTGGAAACACTGTGGGCACCCTGAAAATAAGACCCATCGCCTGGACGTCTGCCTGCTCGAGCCTCGTCAGCATCTCCCAGACTGCAGTCACTACTTGCTACCTTCAGATGCTTTAGCATAAACCACAAGCCTGTACTCCCTATCATGTTAAATAAGATTAATTGCTTGGAGTTATTTTGAAATTGTAAACTTATTTTTAAACTGAATTATAAATAAATGCATAACATAAGTAGAGGGTAATCAACATCTCTGTTATATTACAATGAATTGTGGTTCGTTTTAAATTAAAATTACTTTTTCAACTAAATTTACATTTTTAACTAAAATTAAAAATTTTACAATTAAGAAAACTTGTCCCTGTACTTCCGAAAACTATCTAAGGAACCACAAATAGTATATGTGTCACATTTCAGGGTGATAGCAACATTTTCTATGTTCATTAACCCAACAAACTGTGTTCTTGTAAATCAACTGATGTTGAGAAGGTTTTTTGGGGGGAGGGGAGAAAAAGTTTGTGCACAAATATAGGAATTGTAGAACTAAGAGCAGGCAAGGAATCTTCTCAAATCACTGGACAAGCTGTTCTGGAATTTGGAATTTTAAAATAATACACTCGGAAAATTACTGGCATTCTACTCTAATTCTTGAGGAATTAAGTCACCTCCCCATGTGTCTAGGACTCAGTGTTTGTGGACAAGAAAGAGTTCTTACATCACTGGCAATATCCCGAGAAGCCTTGGCATGCTGGATCCCAATGGCATCTGCACGTATATCATAACCCGTCATCTTGACGTCGTCCCAAGCCTTCTGGTATTGTTTCTGCAAACGGGGAGTGCAATGCCACAATAAGTCTGAAGAGGGAGCTGCTGAGTTAGCATTAAGATCGAGAACAACTCTTGACAGTGACAATAAAATACTATGTTACTGATTGTAAAAAATGAACTGTTGCCAACATTTCTGCTGAACATAAATCTTCTCAGGATTTATATGACAGACTAGTTTCACACTCAATTTGACTTCCAGCATATTTCAAGGTGTGCCGTAAAGGAATCTCCAATATATTGTGTGTGTGTATGTGTGTTTGTGTCAGAAATTTCAGAGACAGAAAGCCATATAAAAATCACAAAACTATAAATTGGTGGGCTTTTAAGATAAAAACAATGATGGCTCACTGAAAAGGAAAACCAAGCAATATGCTACAAATACGTTTAAGTTACATTTTACTTTCTTTTTGAGAAACCATTGGCTTTCCCTTTCCAACAAGGATATATCTCTACACTATAAAAAGCAGAAAGAGACATACAAATTCCTAGTGTCTTAAAGACTTGAAATAAAAGGGCCATGCTTTTCGCACAACTTTCACTGAGTACAGTAAGGGAAGGTGTGGACAAGAGCGCTCTGTCTTACATTGCTAATCTGGATGGCATTGAGTTTGGACTGCAACATCACTGGCGTGTCAGCCGGTACGTTCACGTTCGCCTTCTCTTTGTCCCAGGCATCGCGATACAGCGGCTGGTGGATAAGGAAGAGTGATAACACAGCAGATTAGGGAGCTCCTTACCACACAAGTGTGTGTGTGTGTGTGTGTACATATACACACTGCATTATTTACAAATACTAAATAACTTCATGAATAATTTGTGTATGATACAATATACATAATATGCTAGTAAAAACTCTTGCCCAATCCCACATTTAATTATGTGACCCTTCAGTCTATATGATAGGCAATTCTGATTCTAGACAATGCTAACTAAGACTTTGCTTTCTTAGCCAAAATAACTGTCGTGATGCCTAAAGATGGGATTGTTCCGGGACTTCTTAGTCTACGTCATCATTGAGTAGCCACACCTAAGTGGACAGTTCTGTGGTTATAGTACTAAATAGCATTTTAGTTTGCAACTTCAGATGCAATTTAAAACGTGCGTCAGAGTTTGGACTCAGTTGTTTTGACCCAAGATGTGTCAATTACAGAGATGGCTGACTGGCTGAAGGATGTGGACGCAGCTGTGCCCCAGATCTTACTTCCTGTGATAGCGGCAATTTGAAGTTTGCCATTTGAATTCCCCTCGACTGAGAGTTCTCCTGGACACAGAACCACACCAACTTACCTGACTGATCTGCACAGCGTTGGTCTTCGCCAGGATCACTTCTGGGGTGTCAACGATGCTAGTGAATTTGTAGGCCTCGGGCCCTATACGATACAACCTCTCGTTCAGAAGATTCTGAGCATTCTTTACTCGCACGACGTCCACAGAACCCTCTGTCAACCATCCGATACCCTTCATCCATTCCAGGTCTGACTTGTACACATTCTACATGGAGGAGGGAAACACACAGTAAGAAGACTCAGGTTAGCCAGTAGAATCCGATACTTGAACAGCGCACAGAACCCCTCTGTAAGTCAGCCAAAGGGCATTCAGATTAAACGTGAATCTTTGCATGTTTTATCCTGGCACTTGTCTCTAGAAGAAGCTCATGGTCTCTCTTGAACCACTGGGAATAGAAGCTATAGGAATATTAGGGAAGGAGCCCTTTATAAAATATCTCTATAGTATTTTCTTCGTGTGTCAATTGAATTAAACCAACATTTCCCTTATGCCTCTGTTTCTGAAATTTAGACAGCTGATCTTGCAAAGATCAGAACAGTGGAACCAATATTTTCTACTGAATTATACAGAACAAGACTGATTATTTTTATCTTGGTGAATAGGAACCTGCTAGCGTCAACAAGAATCCTTCACAAGACAGGAGATGTCAGGACAGCTCCTACTGTTACCCTGGGTTGTCCAGAATGCCTTAGAAGATTACTGTGTAAAGGATGTCTCTAGAGCGTACACTACACTTAGACCCACACACGCTATCTCCCTGGAGGCGAAGACATACGCACATCACTCTGCAGCTCGTAGGCTTTCTTAGCCTGGATCACGTCGTTCTGATCCGGCAGGCATGTCCACTGGTGCAGGTAATTGCGGTAATCAACGTCACTGACCAGGACTTGGCATTTCTTGGCTTGAACAATTGACATCATGTCCAAGGGTGTGTTGTAAATCCCTTTAGACTTCTCATAGGCTTTCTTGTATTCCCTGTCACTCTGGATCTTGGCAGCATGTATAGACCATACCAACTTGGGGTCATCTTGTAGGCTGCGGAAACCCACATGGTGGCCCAGTTGCTTTCTGTAACCTTCTTTGTATTTGTACTAATATTGTGGGGGAAAGAAAGCAGAGAAAAAGACAAATAAGATATTGATATCTTTCCTTTAAGTTATTTCAGAATCTTAATTTTAATGCAAATTGGCTCAACACTGAAAGCCGTTATCTGCTTGAGTCTAAAGAAATCAGGACTATTTTAGGCAGACGAATAAATCAGGAAGAAAACAATATGTAATTAGAATAACATACAAATCTAAAATTTATGAGCAATCACTACTAAGACAAGAGCTTCAGATGTGTGAGGTTCATCCACACTAAAACACAGTGGCAGGTATAATAGCAGTTAATTCTCACAGTGTTGCAGTGAGGTAGGTCCTATACCATCCTATAATTCAGAAGATGGCACAGTAATGAGGTTGCTAGGTAGGTGAAGGGTTCAGTTAGACAGACCCAAGGGCACTGAAGGGGTCTCAGGTATGGAAGTGTCATAGGTACGGTTTTAGAGACTAGAAAAATATACATTTTTCATAAAGCAAGGTCACTGGTTTCAAACAGGAAATGACAATAGGTCTGTGGACAATGGCCTCCGTCTGATAAGCTTTGGAGGAGGTGGTGCCCTTTGGGGCAACCTGAAAGTATTTGGGTGAAACAGAGAGAGAATTGGGATTAAGGTGTAGGTAAGGGGAGAAAATGAGGGCCGAGGAGGAGGAAGCAGCTATGAGTACAGATGAGGCAAGGAGAGGAACCAGAGAAAAGAAGGTGTGTTTGAGGCTTGGAGTTGGGAGTAAGGGATGGCTTGGACCATATAACTGCTAGTAAACTTTGAATTAGTAGGAAGTGAAATTGAAAATGTACCTGAAATATTATATATAAGCCTCTAGCATAAAATATTTGATAAAAAATGTGATTTCAGCCTGAAGTGTTGTACAGAATGAGCATCATTTATACTGTGGAGAATGTCAGAAATATTTGGGGATATAATGATACTCTATTGGTTCTTACATTTTTCACTCAAAACTTTAAAAGCAGTTTCATATTTTGTTGTTACTGATAAACAATGTGCAACACAAAATGCAGCTGTTTGCATGGGTTAAAGAAAGGAGAAAGGGTTACTGAAGCAGTCCATTTGTTTATGGGGGAGGAAATCCCAGAGCAGAAGGAAGTTACCTCACTGGCGATTTCTCTGGAGGCTTTGGCATGCTTGATTTCAATGGCATCTGCTCGTAAGTCATAGCCTTTCTGCTTGGCTTCATCCCAGTCTTTTTGATAGAGTTTCTAGAGGAGCCAGAGCACAGGTTTGTTTAGAAAATGAAGACAGACTCGTAGCAGGCATAGCAGATATCATAATTCACAATGTAAAGGCAGTGCAGGAAAAACATGCATTGCTGAGTCAGTCCCTTTGCTGCTGGATGCTTGCTTTGTAGCAGGAATACCTCTGATGTAAAATTTAAAGCTAAGCATCTAGCGGTACCAATGACAGAATATTTACTTTCATCCCAACGTGGTGTGCATTTGAAAACCTCCCTCTTCCCCAGTACGTGGAGACTTCAGACTGAACGGTGAAACCAAGGATACTTCATTAAGGTCCATGAAGACCTCCTAAGGTTTACCTTTAATTTTGCTCTTTAACTCAGAGTATTCTTTCGAAGGAATGTGATATTAACTCACGATCTTTGAATGTAGTTAAAATTTTACTTTGCCTATCACTTGACTTTGGAATATCAAACAAGAAGGTCTCATCAGAAGACCTAAGATGGCAGTAGGCACTGTTGGGCATGGAAGCGCTTGACTAGGGTTTTAGTATTTCAGGAATACACGAGGAACAAAAGGCACAGTTATTGGCCATGTGGAGAACACCTTTCAAGGCTGAAGAGAGAACACCTACAGTCTAGACACTCAGTCATGCATTTGTGCAATGTTTTTGTTTGCTTGTTTTTCAAGACAGGGTTTCTCTGTGTAGCGTTGGCTGTCCTGGAACTCACTCTGTAGACCAGGCTGGCCTCAAACTCAGAGATCTGCCTGTCTCTGTCTCCCAAGTGCTGGGATTAAAGGTATGATATAACCTGGCTATGATAACATCTTAAAAGACAGAACTTCTATCCATGGATGCTAAGGAAAAAAAAGTAACACTAACAGCATGGGCGTTAGTCATTAGCTAAAAGATAGGGCACTACTCGTTAGCAAGAAGATAGAGGCTTCTCTACACCACGGTTATTTCTCTTACATTGCTAATCTGCAAGGCATTGATCTGAGCCTGCAGCATGGCTGGAGTGTCCAGGGGAATGCTGATGTTGGTTTTGTCTTTATTCCAGGCTTCCTGATACAGCCTCTGAGGACAAAAGGAAGCATCACGTTATCTCAGCAGCAGAGAAAGGACAGCCGAAACATTAAGTCTTAGCAACAACTTTATCTAAAAAGCAAATGTTTCTGTATGTGCTTAGAATAGCAAATTTGAGGCTCAACTGAGCAGGCACTGGTATTCAGACAGATCCTGAAAATATTCGGTAGACTACAAATAACACAATGAGCTCTCCGTTGTGTGGATGGGCCTCATCCATCAGTTGAAGGTTGTTATACTCTCATCTTCCCCATCCAGAAGGAATTCTGTAAGAAACCACCCACAACATTGAGCTGCGATTGTCCCCTGGGTCTCTTAACCTAATCTGTTCTGCAGATTCTGGAGTTGCCAGCCTGCATAACCACGTGAGCCAATTTCTTAAGACTGCAATCTCTTTCTACATATACATCTTTAGAAAGATCACACTGGATCTGTTTCTCTGTGGACTCTTGCCTCGTGCAATGCCCCACCTACTATGTAGTATTATGTCCTGTGCCTCGGTACTAGTAAGAGTTATAATACTCATTTTTCCTGTGGAGTGACATCTTTCAGTTTAGCGCTTCAAAGGCCCTGTGAGAAGGGAAAGACACGTTCCCCCTATCAGAGTGCTATTTCCAATGTGGCTGCATTAAGCTAGTTAAGAGACCCTTAGGTCTGCACCCTCATTGGAAATCTTTGAAGAAACAGTCTGGTTCAGCTTTACTTGTCTTTACCTGAACGCTGTATCCAAAAACACAAAAGCTTAATAGGTGGGTGACTCTTACCTCACTCATCTGCAGAGAATTGGCTTTTGCTAGGACAACTTCGGGAGTGTCCACGATGGAGGTGAACTTCAGGGCCTCTGGTCGTGTCCTGTACAGTCTTTCGTTCACGAGGTCCTGAGCGCCCTTCACTCTGGTCATTTCTACGGAGCCCTCTGGTATCCAGCCAATCCCACGCAGCCACTCCAGGTCTGCTTTATACACACTCTGCCAAGATGTCAGACCGCAGTGTTGCGAATGTTAGACATGCCCTCTAGTAGCTGAAAACCCAAGGGCTTGAGGAGAGGGACAGAGGAGCATGGGGGATGTTGGTAGTACACGAGAAAGAGTTGTGTTCTCAGAAGATGCAGGGGTTTTAATACTGAGGACAAAAGTAATTGGTAGAAACACAATTATTTCTACTAACCATTAATATAGCAGTATTTATGAATCTCGCAATATACTTATGTGAAATGTTAAAGCAATTGCATAACTGGGGAAGGTTTAAAGGGAACCTGTGCTGATTCTCACTCCATTTTAATTCCTTGACAAATAACTCACATCCTGTTTAGTATTTTGGAAGTGGTGATAATCATTTTAAAACGTTCAGATTTACTATATCTGTTATTATCATGTATTGATTTGCCAGAAATTACAAATGGCATGAAAAAATAGTTCAGAAATAAAAGACATGGCCTCAGTAGAGCTTTCATTTCTGCATTTTGCTTGCCATGGTATTTTTTTATTAAAACACTATGAATGATACCTCCCCTCCTCCCCACCCCGGCCTGGGCTATTCACAGCCCACAGATCTATACCCAGAGGCTCCGACTGAACAACTAGCAAACATCCCTGCCTCCTTATTCCCCAAGCTCATGCTACATACATCGCTCTGCAGCTCATAGGCCTTCTTGGCTTGAATAATGTCGTTCTGATCAGGCAGGCAAGTCCAGTTGTGCAGGTAGTTCCTGTAGTCCACGTCGCTGACCAGGGTCTGACACTTCTTGGCCAGCACCAAGCCCAGCATGTCCACCGGGCTGCTGAACTTGGTCTTCCACTTCTGGAATTCCTTCTTGTACTCCCTGTCACTGTGAATCTTCCCTGCGTGCATGGCACACATGATCCTGGGATCGTCTTCCACGCTCTGGGCTCCGATGTGGTGGCCTTTCTGTTTTTCATAGGCTTCCTTGTATTTGTACTAAAACGCCAGAAACCAGTTCAGAAAAACCAGGTTTAGATCGCGTGGTATGCACAAGAATTTCAAACCTCAACCTTCTAACATCTCAGTATAATTTTTATGCTTCTCTGCTATCGTGAAAATAGTTGGGCTGGAGAGCTGGCTCAGTGGTTAATGGCACTGGCTGCTCTTCCAGAGGATGAGGGGCTATTTTCCAGGCTCACAACCTATGCAGTTCTGGAGGTCATGTGCCCTCTTCTAGCCTCCTTGAGCCACGCATACAGTGCACAGACATACATGCAGGCAAACACACACCTAAAATAGAATAAATTTAAAAGAGTGTAATGAGTAATATATCTTCATTTTTGAGAATTTTCCTTGCAGCCACTTTAATTCCAAAATGTATTCTCTGCAAAACGAATGGGGGGGTATTATCTGGAGAAATGCACATAGAAGCAATTGCAAAGTGGTTCAATAACCAGAATGCTCGGTACTATGGGAAAAAGCACAGGATCTAAAGGGAAGGCACTCACGTCACTGGCAATATCCCTGGAGGCCTTGGCACTCTTGATGGAAATAGCATCCTCTCTCAGGTCATAGTCCTTCATCTTTGATTCATCCCAGCCTTTGGTGTACAGTTTCTAGGTAGAAGGTAAAACACAACAGAGAATGGAACTGTTTTAGAAACCCAACAGGCCACTCCCAAAGAAGGCATCGTTGAGGAGGAACAACATTTTAATGGCTTCTACAGAGACGTAAACACCACCCGAGGGCCCCTCTTACCTGGCTGATATTGGCAGAATTGCTCTTGGCCAGCAGAATTTCAGGGGTGTCTGGCATGACATGGATGGAGGCTTTGTCGGCATCCCAAGCTTCTGTGTATAAATGCTGTGGAGAAGGAGAGTAAAGCCTTCTGCTGAACCCAGTCACGTTAGTTCCCATAAACCGTAACCTGTTTTTACTACGAATACAGCCTTTTTTTTCCGTTTATTTATTTAATTAAAGATTTCTGTCTCTTCCCCGCCACTGCCTCCCATTTCCCTCCCCCTCCCCCACCAAGTCCCCCTCCCTCGCCAGCCCAAAGAGCTATCAGGGTTCCCTGCCCTGTGGGAAGTCCAAGGACCACCCACCTCCATCCAGGCCTAGGATAAAACTGGACTCGCTGAACATAGCGGACAATGAGGACTACTGAGAACTCAAGAACAATGGCAATGGGTTTTTGATCCTACTGCACATACTGGCTTTGTACTGCCTAGGCAGTTTGGATGCTCACCTTACTAGACCCGAATACAGCCTTCTAAAGGAAGTAAACAGTAAAACATGGCAACACGGAGACAACTGGGCATGGCCTGAGCACTCTCATAAACCAATATGATGGCCTAACTGTGGCTCCTTTTCACCCAGTGAACCCTGAGCTTCCTCTTAGAACTTCTGGAGAGCGCTTGGTTACACAGCAGAGGTCGCACAGAGAAGTCAGCCTACGGGCGAAGCTCAACCCAACTTGCTGGAAGCTGAGTGTTCCTGAGAATGAAGTGTGCGTTTCTCACTGCTCCTGTCTAAAGGTCACAGTAGCTTCTCTCTGCCTCTTTCTCTCTGTTCTCCTTTGTGATTGTTCTTGGTGTAAACTGGAGTTTTATTCTGCAAGCTCTCTCCTAGAGGGATTTCTAATTCTCGTCTGAGAGCTCGCTCTCACAACAGAAGAAGCGAAAGGCACCCAGGCAGGGTTAGAACTCATCTCAGTTCAATTTAACCTGGAATGCACATGCACCCACTAAGGAGCTACTGATTTGATAAAAGAGGAGCAGACAGATGGGACTCTGAGGAAAACATTCTTCTCTCTTGTGCGATAACAATACAAGCTCGGTTTCTAAAGTGGATTCTCACAGCCCAAGTCAGCGGAACAAAAGAGGCAGCTAGGCGGTGGCATGAACCACAGACCAAGAGAACCAGGGGCCTACGTCTGCTCCACCTGGGCCAATGTTTTGTGCAGAGGCAGGTCACAGCTGAGGGGGGCATGTGCACTGGTGCAGGGAGATGATCTCCAGGCTCAGCTTTCATGTGCACCCATGGTTAGGGGGCACCCGTGGTTGGAGAAAAGCACTGGAAGTTAGCTAGAATTCCTGCAGTCCTTCTACAGGAGGCTGCGGAAGTGGGCCCTCTCCTGATTGTTGCTCCCTGGTTCACCCGGCCAATTCCCTGCCTCACGGGTCAAAGTCCACCGCAGGCCTGACTGGTGGCAGACAGCTGCTAACGACTCACCTTGCTCATTGTGATGGCATTATTTTTCGCCAGGACAATTTCCGGGGTGTCGGTGATACAAGTGAACTTGAGCTGGTCTGCAGGCTGGCGATACTTCCTGTCACTCAAGATTTCGCCGGCTCTCTTCACCTTCTCGACCTCGACGGAGCCAATGGGAACCCATCCGATGCCTCTCAGCCACTCAAGATCAGCTTTGTAGACAGCCTAGAAACCAAAGTGTTAAGCATTGAGACGTCACCTCGTCTGAATCCTGTTTTTTCCTTGTACTTATTCTAAGTCTTTTTTGACTTGTCTTGGAATTCATTTTTTCATTGGATTTCAATAATCAGCTCTAAGAGAACACTTCTTCTAAGGGAAATATTTTTATGGTTTTTGAAGAACTTCTTTTCTTGTAATTTTTCAATACCATTACTTTCATAATCTTTCAAAAGCAAATATTTAGTCGGAGCCCGATCAAAAGAAGTTACTGAACCAACAAGGGGGTGTCTGGGAGGTCACAGGGTGTCAACTGCTGACAACAAAAGTGTCCCTTGTATTTTTAGGTCACTACAATATTTCAGTTTCCTAGACATTGGCCAAAATGTTCATGTCTCATTCCTAAACATTCATTCACAAATTATTACTGATGTTTCCTATAAGAAAATTGCATCCAAGAAAGGATGAGGCAATCAGTCCAATTGGGAAATGAGTTTGCTTTAAATCAGGACTCCTTAACCTGACCATCAGCGAACTTGGACATAACTAAATCTAACATCCATATTTTTATTAACATCTAAGTGAAACATAGCATTCAAACAAGTATAACTATGGATAACAGATTACAGTACTATTAATACTACACGTGTCTTAGGAATGTGTGTTAGGGACACTTGAGTTATTTGCAGATGTAACAGGACTTCTTAAAATATTTATGCCTTTCACTTTTCTTTGGAATTAGTTATTATACTCGGAACTAGTTATTATAGGTAGGGGTGTAATTATTGAATGTGTTACCAAATAAGTACACATATGATCATATCTCAGTTTTGGTTGAATATTTTCATAGTCATTCTCAATATGCTTGGCTTCCTTTGAGCTCAATGCTTATTTTATGTGTATTTCATGGGTTTTATTAAGCTTCCCAAAGATTCTCTGACACTGAAAATGTAAGATTTCCCCCACTGAACTGTCTGAAGACATGGCTGAAGGACATCAGATCCACTTACATCGCTCTGGAGGTCATAGGCCTTCCGCGCCTGAATGACGTCATTCTGATCAGGCAGGCAGGTCCATTCATGCAGAGGATGCTTGTAGTCTATGTCGCTGACCAAGATCTGGCACTTCTTGGCCAGCACCACGCCCAGCATGTCCACCGGGCTGCTGTACTTGGTCTTCCACTTCTCAAAGTCCTTCTTGTACTCCCGGTCACTCTGGATCTTGGCCACGTGCATGGACCACATCATCTTGGGGTCATCTTCGATGTTCCGTGCCCCAATGTGGTGGCCCAGCTGCTTGCGGTAGCCTTCCTTGTACTTGTACTGGAGAAAGAAAAGGTATGCAAATCTGATGAAAGGAACACATACTACTTCTGTGTATTTTCCCACTATTATCAAGCAGAACAAAGACTATTACCAACCCCATCTATGAAACAGGATCCTGATGGTCACAGTGTATGTTTGTAAAAGGGTTCAGCCTACACTTCAGGGCTCCTTGTATTTTGTATTCTTTCTCTAAACTACACTACCCAGTATACATTGAATTCCAAATAAACTTACAGTATTTTTTTAAACCATTAACATTAAAGATATTTTGGAATATTTCTCTTGTTGTTAGACCTTAGAATGAATTCCTTGGTCATGGATATGCATCACATTTAGATAGAGTTTATGTGCCAAGGAGCTACTCTCCTTATTAGCCAGTCAGCATCACCATTTGCCAGAAGAGTCAATTCCTTGGGGTTTAGAATCTATCTACTTTTAAAGTTCAAAAGCCACACTTCTCGTTTTAACTTCGTATGGGGGGCACTAAAGGAGGATGACACTTGGAAGTGCAAGGGCTGGCGACAAACACCCTGAAAGTGTCCCTCTGACAACATTTTAAAGAAACACTTCTTTTTTTTTTTGGTTTTTCGAGACAGGGTTTCTCTGTGGCTTTGGAGCCTGTCCTGGAACTAGCTCTGTAGACCAGGTTGGTCTCGAACTCACAGAGATCCACCTGCCTCTGCCTCCCGAGTGCTGGGATTAAAGGCATGCGCCACCATCGCCCGGCCAAAGAAACGCTTCTTAAAAAAAAAAAGAAAGTCAACTTACATCACTAGCAATCTCTCTCGATGCCTTGGCTGCTCGGATAGGAATGGCGTCCAGGCGCAAGTCGTAGCCTTGCTTCTTGGCCTCTTCCAGCGACACTTTGTAGAGTTTCTGTGGAGAGAGCCCTTAGTCACCACCCCCTTCGGAAGAAATGACGCTGATTTCCGTTCAGTGCTTCCTGTCACCATTTCAACTGAAATGGATCCCCTAAACACAGTGGCGGTGTCACGGACAATTACGCCTCACAGGCCACAGGTCCTCGGGCACATGTTTGAGACATCAGGTTTTCCTGACTGGTAAATCTGAAAACATGTTGGGGGAACGTCCACGTTTGGCTGCTGTACCATGGCTGACCCACGGAGGGTCTTAGAGGAGGAGTGATACTCAGGGTACTTTCCCACAAGCACACCACTTCCTGTCTGGCAACCAAAGCTTGGTCTTCCTTGTGGACCCACCATGTAGCCCAGGATTAAGTCAAGGGCAAGCTGTTTCTTTTGCCAACAATGTCAGTTATAGGGTAGGTAATACATTAGGGAAAGCATTTAATGAAGGGAAACATCATGACCCCTCGTTTGGCCTCTCTGGATACTCACGTCGCTGTAGTTTATCCTGTTGAGTTTGGCCAGCATGATCTCTGGCGTGTCGGGCATGACGTGGATGGTTTTCTTGTCGTTGTCCCAGGCTTCCGTGTACAAGCGCTATTGAAAAAAGGAGAAAATTATTTGGGTGTTCACAGAAATTGTTATCTCTTTGACACAAAGTAGAACTAAATTTATTAAGACTGCATTCCTTTTGTTCATTGCTAAAAGTTTATAAATACTTGAATTATTAAATAATTCAACAGTTCTGCAAAGTATAATTAGGTTTTGGTACTTAAAAATCTGTTTAAGAATTATTTGCTGTTTCTTTTTTGCGCCTTCCTACAGCTCAGTTTAGCTTCAAAGTCATTACATATAGCCTTGAACTCCCAATCTTCTGGTCTCTGCCTTCCAAGTACTGGGATTACAAACATGGACCATCATGCCAAGCTTTACATATAGTATGCATGCATTTTAAGTAATATTTTAAATTTATTCATTGAAAATGTCAGTGTATGTGTGCTGGTTAGTTTTATGTCAATTTGACACTGCCCAGAGTCATCTGACAGTCCTGAACTTCAACAGACAATATGCTTTAAGAACAGGCGGTAGGCAAGCCTGTTGACCATTGTCTTAATTAGTGATTGGTGGGGGAGGAACAAGCCCACTGTGGGTGGGGCCATCCCTAGGCTGGTGGTCTGGGTTCTACAAGAAATGCGGAGCAAGCCACGGGCAGCAAGTCAGTAAGCAGCACCCTCCACGGCCTCTGTGCTTGCCCTGTTTGAGTTCCTGTCCTGACTTCCTGCAGTGATGAGCAGTGATGTGGAAGAGAAGCCAAGTAAACCCTTTCCTCCTCAGGTTGCTTTGGTCATGGAGTTTCATCATAGCAATGGTAACCCTGACTAAGACAGCATACAATATATCTTGACCCTCCAACTTCTCCTGGGCTCCCCTAAAACATCTCTTTCTCTCTCTCACTTTCTTTCTCTCAACTTCCTTCCTCTTTTTCATAGTACTTTAAACAAGAATTTAATATTTTGAAACATCACCAATAAACATATTTAAGTAGAAACATATTAAGACAGGTAATATAAACTCAGAAAGCAAAAACTCACTTGTTTTAATATGTAGACACTAGTTTTTACTCTCTCTGTGTGTGTGTGTGTGAGAGAGAGAGAGAGAGAGAGAGAGAGCGCGAGCTGGCAAGATGACTCAGTGGGTAAGGGTGCTTGCTACCAAACCTGACAGCCTGATTCCAGGGACTCACAAGGTAAAGGGAGGTAATTTAGTCCCACAGGTTGTCATCTAACCTCCACATGCATGCCATGGCACACGTGTACACACACACAAATGTCAAAAAGTGAAAACGTAGGTAAAGCCTTCAAAAACTAGAAAGGTCAAGAAAAGTTAAAAAGTGTGGCGGAAACAAGGGAAAGAAGTAGGAACCCACATCACATGAAAGCAGAAGAGAGATGGTGGGGAATAAGACAAAAGGGGCTGTGTGACAAAGGTGTGGGAGAGACGAGGGGGAGAACTACCAAAGCACATTTCATATGCCAACTGAAATCATTTGAGCAGGTTAGGGATACGCCTCGGAGTAACTCCGAGACATAACAGCATGCCGGAGCCGCTGTCTTGCCCTGTGGTAACTCTCGGGCTGCATGGGGGAGCATGAAGACTCACCTTGTTCATGTTTATTGCGTTGTTCTTCGCCAGCACCTGCTCCAGCGAGTCGGTGATGCTGGTAAATTTCAATGTGTCTGGACGCTGGCGGTAGATATTATCGCTTAGTATCTCTGTGGCCCTCTTGGCTTTAACAACTTCCAGGGAACCAATGGGAACCCAGCCAATGCCTTTCATCCACTCAAGGTCGGCCTTGTACAGATTCTGAAGACCAACAGGTAAGAGAGATGTGTTAACTCTTCTGAGTCATTCCAAGAAACACCACACTCAAGAAACATGAATGCTGAGGGTAGGTGGGTGTATGGAGAAATACACTCTATATAATATGTACATGTCCAAAAACCTTTAAAAATTAATTAATGAATTTTTTTTTCTGAACAGATAAAACCACCAGCATACTCAGACACTGGTCCCTGACTAATAGCCTTGAATTTTCTAAAGATTTTTTTCTTGAGCTTTTTAAAAAGGAACATTATCTTATCCTTAAGGATTTTACAAGATCTTTCACAGAGGACCAGAGCTCCTTAAGCCTTGGCAAATGTGTTCTAATCATTTCAAATTAAACCACACGAGTAGACCAATGGCACAAAGTATGGCAATCACAAGACCCTTGCCTTAATTTCCATCTCTAAAAAGCCCAGCTCTCAAGTGAGTAAAGGGGATACGCTGATGGAAAGATATTAGGTGTTTATCCAGTTTATTCCTGAGCGAGCTGCTAATATGAGATAACTGGCTTTGAAAAAGCAAGGATGTCTTCATATTTTTCTTCTTGTAAATTTAAGTATAAACAGTCATCAAAGTAATATAAAACAATGTACTTTTATTCCCATTCTCCAGTAGCCGCTGCCAACATGTATTCTCTTTCTTTTCGCTTCTACTTTGCTGGTCAAAATGTCACTAGTGACCTTTCCTTCCTCCCTTCCTCTCCCTCCCTCCCTTCCTCTCCCTCCCCCTCCCTTCTTTCCTTCCTTCCCCCCTTCCCTTCCTTCCTTTTTTCCTTGGCAGGGTCTTATAGCTAAGGCTGGCTTTGAACTCCCAATCTTTCTGCCTCCACTTCCAAGGTTCTGGGATTACAGGTGTGAGCCACAGTGACTGGGTCAGCAATGTTATTTTGAGGGCTAATCGTTAGTTGATTCAGACAAAAGAAGCCCGAATCACTAGGAAGCTAAATTCTGTATAACGTTGATAGTATTTACTTCCTTTTTACCCACAACTTTTGGAGGGGTTCCCAATGAGAAACTTCTACTTCTAGGAGCATTTAGATTCCCAGTCCTTGACACTAGTCAGAATGTCACAGACTTTCTTCTGATATGTTTTGATCCCATACCAGGGATACTTACATCACTCTGGAGGTCATATGCTTTCCGTGCCTGTATGACATCATTCTGGTCGGGCAGGCAAGTCCATTCGTGCAGGAGGTGTTTGTAGTCCACGTCACTGACCAAGGTCTGACATTTCTTGGCTAACACAATCCCGAGCATGTCCACTGGGCTGCTGTATCTTGTCTTGTATTTCTCAAACTCTTTTTTATATTCACGGTCACTCTGCACTTTGGCAATGTGGAGGGACCACATCATCTTGGGATCATCGTGTATGGCTCGGGCGCCAATGTGGTGACCCAACTGCTTCCGGTAGGCTTCTTTATATTTGTACTGAAAGGGATGCAACCCAGAGCGTAAGGAGGGAGGAGGGAGGAAGGAAGGAGGGAGGAAGGAAGGAGGGAGGAAGGAAGGAGGGAGGAAGGAAGGAGGAAGGAGGGAGGAAGGAAGGAGGAAGGAGGGAGGAAGGAAGGAGGAAGGAAGGAGGAAGGAAGGAGGAAGGAAGGAGGAAGGAGGAAGGAGGAGGTGGAGGTGGAGAGGACCTGTGCCGGCTGCTCCTGTGACGCCATGCCTCGGGGCGAGAACCCCACTGCTCCTTCTATAAAGTCGCAGAATCATATGCTGGAAAACTGACCAAAAGTGATGACTGGAAGAGGCCGTCCAGTCGCAGCCACAAGCTAATCCAGTGCCCCAGAAGCCCTACCAGAAAGCCTGCGAGAGAGCACCCCGGGGTGTGTGCCTACGTGGCTCCCAGGCTTCTCCTTGGAAAGGCAGAGAAATGTAGCACTTATGTTACTCAAACTATGTACAGCCTCCAGAAGCATACATGTAAGCCAGGAGGCATCGTTTTGAAATAGACAAATTCTGCTATTTAGTAGGTGTGGAGTTTGGGTTTCATATAATGAGGAAGTTACAGGGCCGTTTTTGCCTGGCAGTGGGAAAATATGGAGCACTATTGGATCATACGTTTAATCAATAGTTACTGTAGTCAGTTTCACCTTTTCTAACCTTAACAAAAAAGGTTTAAAAGCTATAAAGTTGGACACTGCTTCTACTTTCGGATAATTTTAAACATGTCCAGGAATCTGCTATCTTCATTTTCGGAGTACAGAAACAATGACCTTCAGCCTTTGGCTATCGTCCACCTTCCTTCCTGTGTGGGCAAACTCAGATTCATGTTTGTCTCCATTCTCTCGAGTGTATCATGAGCAGCTCAATACAATCCGTCTTGACTGTGAGACGCCTGCTCTATTTAACAAAGACGAAAAGCAAGATCAAGAGAGCACAGCGCAGTGTAGACTATGAGCCTGGGATCATGAGCGGGTTACCTCTACTCAGTGGGGTTGGTGAGGTGAGAGAGAAGCACCGAGAAGTCCTACAGTGTTACAGAAGGGGGATCCCTGTGCCAGGGGCTGGCCTGACAGGGTGCCGAGTCAGTGCTTACATCACTAGCGATGTCCCGGGAAGCCTTGGCAGCCACGATGGGAATGGCATCGCTTCTCAAGTCGTAGCCTTCCTTCTTAGCTTCTTCCATGGCCTGACGATAGAGGCTCTGGGGAAAGAGGGAAGACACTTTCAGTTAGAGAACTCACATTCGCTGGAAATCCACATTTGGGGGGGGTGGTCAAAAGAAGACAACCCTTGGATGTAGAACTATGCAGTCTTAACCGAAACAAAACAATGAAACAAAAAGAATTTTTCCAAGCTATTACATTAAATGGAAATTTTACATTCAGTAAATTGGTAACATGATGCCTTATTGCACACATCCTTACAGGTTTTAGACATGAAGTCAGCAGTTCTCGATGGTGTTTAAGTCAGTAAGCACTTACTCCATTCATAAACCAACAAAGAAGGATGCTAGGACTCCAGGTTTGAAACAGGGACAATTCTACCTGTATTACTCTATGATAATATACAACAAATCACTGTAAGCATGTGCTCACGATTGAAAGCATGCCGCAATGAGACTGGGCGAACGCTTTGAAAAGTCTCTGCTAATATTTAATTGCTCATTAGTAATTGGTCTCAGCTGCCGGGAATTGGTAGCAGACACAGCGATAGCAAATACCAAAGATTGATGAGCCAGGAAAAGAAAAGATTGTTTTTAATTTGAACTGAGAAAACATTATCATTGTTCAATTTCTGTGACAGAAGGCATCTTAAAGATTTCTTCGTTCACAAATTTTGACCAACTTTGTTGGTTATCTGATTTCATGATAGTGTCTCACTATGTAGCCCAGGCTGGCCTGGCCTGGAACTTACAACCCTCAGACCTTTTGTTCCTTGGTGCTGAGATATGTGCACCATGCTTGGCAAAATATTAACAAACAAATCTTAATTGTAAAAAGTTACTAGATCTCTTAATGAGACATGTTACTTCGAGAAGCTCACTGAGCTTTGAATAGAAAAGATTCTGATGACCACGAACGAATTAAATGGTCATTCCGCACAGTTTTGTGTGTATGCATGGCGCCTCAGTTGTACGGCGTCATGCTAGGGACAGAAGCATGCTTTGTGCTTTTAGAAAGTAAGGCCCTTACGTAAGCACGCTTGGGCAGAGATTTTAACAGATGCTCTGACACTCCCGAGTGGGCCTTTTCCTCTCTCAAAACCTGTAGAAAGTTTCACGACAAGGTCAACCTCAGTGAGCATCCAACTTTTCGCCTTGTATTTCTCTCCTGCACTCTTGTGTCATATATATTTGTCTATTTGCTATCTGTATTTCTCTATCAATAAAGACCACTTTAATGATACAGATTAAATCAAATGCAGTGCTCTACAGATTTTTAAATTAAAAATTTTAAATTTATTTTAAATTATTCAACCAATTAGGAGAAAATTATAGTCACTACAAACTTCACTCCTAAACTTTTTTTTTTTACAGAATATTTATTTCCTTATTTATGGGTATGTATACGTGTCTGTGTGAATATATGTCAAGTGAATATATGCCAGCAGATCCCCTGGAGCTAGAGTTACAGGTGGCTAGAAGCTAATCTATGTGGAGTGTTGGGTTCTGGGTCCTCGGGAAGAGCAGGGAGCCCTCCTAATTGCCCAGTCACCTCTACAGCCCCAGAATATTTCTTTTATAGCTGTAAAATCATATACATTTTTCCATCCCAGAACAAAGGCTTAACTATGACCTCATGGTACAGTAGAGAAAAATGGTCTGGAGTAAGCTCATGACTTCAGGTCAGATTTCTTTAGTTTTTCCAACCTTTGAAAGAGGCACGGTGTTTTGAGGCAGACAGCACTTTTCGTTATCGCCAAGGTCATGATTTAAAGCTTGTTTTGGGAAGTCACATGTGCAGGGTAGCTAGAGGAGCTACAGGAGCATACACGAGACAAGGCTGAGGTGTGTTCATTTCATTTGCAGTGAAGGAGTAAACTGTGGGGTGAAAGCCCTCGGCAATGCCTTTCACAGTCATTTATGGGGGCCATTCTTAAACCTCATCTTCAGAAAACAGGGGCTGGGAAATTAATCTTGACATTTTAAAGAAAATAAACCAAGTTGGAAATTTTAGAATTAAAAAATATCCCGATCTTCTCTTCCTAGTCTAAAAGGAAAATCTATTTCATTTCTCCTCAGGTAAGCAGGAGCCTCATCACAACCTGGGACAGAAGTTAGCTGCATCTGCCTGAGGCTCAGCAAGGCCAGGTTCAGCAGAGAAACCTATCCTAGTGTGGCTGAGCTGGGGCAGGAGACTCCTAAAGTGATTGAGTCAGGGCAGGATCTTCCCTAATGTGACTGAGCCGGGCAGGAGCTCCCCTAACATGGCTGAGCTGGGGCAGGAGACCCCTTAAAGTGGTAGAACCAGTGCAGAAGCCCATACTTATATGGCTGGGCTGCGGAAGGAGCCTGCCCTAATGTGGATGAGCCAGGGCTGGTCAGATATTATTGGTGAGTCTGTTCTTTGATGATAGAGGAAGGAAAATCTCACCCTTTTCATTGATTAGTCTTTGCTATATGAGATAAGAAACATGCCTTTTCTTTAAGACTGTTATTACAAATAGATGTGTATTAATAGATGAATACAGATAAGATAAAAACTTGATCAAGTCTTGAGAGTAAAAGCTTAAAGATCAGAATACTTGAATCAGAGATTCTCCACCTGGACAAGGACAATCGAGTAAGAAACTACTTACGTAGTAGCAATTCTGCACTGTAAAGATAATTATTTCCCCTTAGATTCTAATGCCTCTAATACACTTCAACAGGAAGAAAAATTTGATTGCTCTTAGGCAATTTAGAAAAGGATGAATTAAAAAAAAACCCTCTCATTTGCATTTGGATCTTGTTAATAAACTTTTCTATTTCAAATATATTAAACACATTTAATTTTCTTCTATTTCCCCTTTCCAGGGAAATCCATGCATCTCTCTTGGGGCCCTCTTATACTAATTTTCATGGTGACTTGAGGGTAAAACAAAGACATTAAAATTTATTAACCCATTACTACATCAGTTCCCATCCTACCCATAGTATAGATTTTTGTCATCTCAAAAGTTTCTAGATACTTTATAGATGAGGCAAACTGAAGAAAGCAAATATGCAGAATACATTCCAAAACAAGCCCCAATTTGCTGAACAACACAATTCCTTTGGATCTTTGCGTGTGTACATCTCCTTTTCCCTACCCCTCCCTGTGTTTGTGCGCGTGCACGCTTGTGTTCAGGCACACACACACCACAGTGCACTTGTGGAGTCAGAGGACAACCCTGAGTGTCAGTTTTCACTTTGCATCCTGTTTGAGATGCCCTCTCCTGTGTGTGCCTGGCTAGCTCGCCTGGGGATCTTCAGGAATTCTGGCTCTACCCCCACCTTTCTTTCGTTCTGGAATTAAGATGTTCATTTAGCACATCTGGCTTCACACGGTTTCACGGGGTCTGAGCTCAGGCCATGACGTTTGCATAGCGCTGCTTTACCCGCTGACACACCTTTCTAGCTCGGGCAAATACTACTTTTAGTTGAAATTATTACTTATTACTGGTTGATTGTAAGGGTTGATACTTTTGTGTTTGTCTTTCTAATTTTTGATACAACTATATCCAAATTTAAAGTAAGATAATGAGTATAAAACCAAACCTAAGAAGAGTGGACTGCATCATGACTGTGCTGAGTGACAATCTGACGTTCCTACATCAGCCAAAGTCAGTGTGAGCAGATGAAGGAAATCAAGAGCAGGTAGATCTTACCTCACTGTAGTTTATTTTGTTTTGTCTGGCCAACATAATTTCGGGTGTATCAGGCATAATGTGGATTTGGGTCTTGTCTTTCTCCCAGGCTTCTGTGTACAAGCGCTGTGAAGGAGAAAACAATAAAAGGATCAGGAAAAAAAAAACCAAACATGTTTTAAACAGGAGTTTTCAGAGACCATGAGCAAACTGAAAAAACTGAAAAACAGCCTCTTGCCTACTGTACTGTGTACATGGTTTACACTCTAGTCAATCCCTTTGATTTTTATAGGGTATCTACTATAACTAAATATAAACATTTTAACGAGAGAAAAATACACAGACAAGCAGACACATATACACACACTACCAGGTCACTCAAAACCTAATTAAAATTTCAAAATCATGTATTTCCCAGCATATTTATATATCCATATGGTTACTATGGCTATATTAAAACTCTTCCCATAAGTTTTAAGAAAGAAGATTCAATACCAACCATACATTATTTTAACAGACTTAAAAGATGTTGAGCCAGGCAGTGGTGGCGCACACCTTTATTCCCAGCACTCGGGAGGCAGAGGCAGGCAGATCTCTGGGAGTTCAAGGCCAGCCTGATCTACAAGAGCTAGTTCCAGGTCAGCCAGGGCTGTTACACAGAGAAACCCTGTCTTGAAAAACCAAGAAAAAGAAAAAGATGTTGAGCCCCAAACAGCCATTCGATTTTAATATTTTTATATTTTTGCGGCGCACCGCGCCCCTGTGTCTACATTCGCTGCGTTATTACCCAGTTCGCGAGCTTCGGGAAAGGGGGCTGGAGATTAAAATACACAAACACACACACGCAGAGAGACAGAGACACAAGTCATCCTTGAATTCCCCAAGAATGCCCCCTTTATTGTGTTCAGGGGCAGATTATATAGAGATAGCCACGCCCCAGCCAAACCCAC
>JABTXL010003523.1:25478649-25540955 GCA_025134845.1 Neodon shergylaensis | reverse complement strand
GGGGCGAGGGTGGGGGGTGGGGCGAGGGTGGGGGGTGGGGCGAGGGTAGGGCATTGTACACTGCATAGTCAGGAGCTGAAAAGGTACAAGCCTGGGCTAGAAGTCTCCATCTGATACTGATAGATGCTTTCTCTTTGTAATCTGATCAGGGTGAGTTGCAATAGCAAAGCTCACATGCAGTTTAAATACTATTCACTAAAACACCACATAAAGCCAGCCCCAGATCCCCAGCAGAATGGAGGCCTGTGAGCCTACTGATCACTCATACATAAACATCTTCAAGCCTGCAGCTCCTGTTCCAGCATTCTCTCATGCTACATCCTTGGGGAGTGATTCCTTTTTTTTCTTCTGAGAACGCAAACCCCTTTTATAAATACCAAGTTTCCCATTCCCTCCAAAACCAGATTTCTGTAAATTTTCATAAAAGGAGATCTTTTTTTTTTGTCTATTTTTTTTTTTTTGAGATATACATTGTGTCCTGGCTAGTTTTATGTCAACTTGACACAATCTAGATTCGTCTGAAACGGGGGGAACCTGAAGTGAAAAAATGCCTCCATAAGATCTATCTGTAGGGCAGGGACTAGCCCATTGTGGGTGGTGCTATCCCTGGGCTGGTGGTCCTGGGTTCTATAAGAAAACAGGCTGGGCAGTGGTGGAGCACGCCTTTAATCCCAGCACTTGGAGGCAGAGGCAGATGGATTTCTCTGAGTTTGAGACCAGCCTGGTCTACAAGAGCTAGTTCCAGGACAGGCTCCAAAGCTACAGAGAAACCCTATCTCAAAAAAAAAAAAAAACAAAACAAAAACAAAAAAAAACCCAAACAAGAACAAACAAACAAACAGAAAACTGAAAACAGTCTAAATAAGCCATGAAGAATAAGTCAGGACATACTGTTCCTCCATGGTCTCTGCATCAGCTCCTACCCCCCACCCCCCAGGGTTCTTGTCCCATTTGAGCTCCTGTCCTGACTTTCCCTGATGATGAACAGCAATATGGAAGTGTAAGTCAAATAAACCCTTTCCTTCCCAACTTGCTCTTTGTTTGTGGTATTTCATCATAGCCATAGACACTCCAACCAAGACACATCGCTCTAAAGCTCGGGCTAGCCTAGTAATCACTACGTACTGGAGGCTGGCCTCAAACACAGGACAGTCCTTTTACCTCAGCCTCTGAAGTGCTGGGGCTGTATGCACACACCACCACACACAGCCTTTGGGAAGTACTTTATCACACCATGCTGCTCACGGAATCGGAAGAGAACAGCTAACTTACGTCACTGGCGATGTCTCTGGAGGCCTTGGCTGCCACAATCGGGATGGCGTCACTTCGTAAGTCATAGCCTTTCTTCTTTGCTTCTTCATTGGCAAGTTTATACAGACTCTACATTTGAGCCACGGCCCGGAAAGAAAGGAATTGGTTAGATGCTGATGTTCATATTTAAAAACTCAGAGGGTTAATTCATAATTCATAAACTCTCCATGAAGGGCTTATGAGAATGTGATTCCTGAGTTCCAAGCCTTTTCTCTTCTGCTACAAAGAAAATACCTATGAAGATTATTACATCTGATTATCCTAAAACTTGACAATGAATTAAATGAATGAATATACATGTAAAATGTCTCCAGGGAAATCAAGTTCAAGCCTAGGGAGACATGCAGACGAACTGTTGTTTACGGGAATCAATTCAGTCTATTCGGCCTGACTTCGTGCCCGTGATGATGCTGGGTACTTGACAACCAAGGATGAAGACAATCATTGCCTCAGCCTTCCAGTTTCTGGGAGAAGTGATGAGAGCCTGGTAATTTAGGGGACCAGCTGCTGAGAAGCCAAACCACAGGAGACAATTTAACCACAGAGGTCAACTACAGACACGACAGAGTTCCAGGAAGCAGTGATTTACTGTGGTCTGGGAATGAAGGAAGTCCCTGCCCAGGGCTGCCCTTAGGCGATAACTTGGATAATAAGTAAGGTTTCTAAAGACTAAGCTGATGTTCAGGGGAAGTGAGGACGCATGAAGGAGTGGGGCTAGCTACCAGGGAGGAATGCCAGACGCCGACTGAAAAGAGTCTGGAGTTACAACATAACTCCTGTGGCTGAGGAAAGAGCGTTGCATTTGGGCTCGAGTTACAACTCCATGGCAGTACACTTGAGGCCCTGAATTGAACCCCTGGTACCAGTGGGGGCGGGGCAGGCTTTGCTGCTTACTCCCATAGGTACCAAGAAAGAAATCTTAAGAGGGTGAATGGCAGGATAATTTCTACACTGTGTATTCCCATCTTAAATGAGAACAGAAAAGACTCGAAGCAATTTGATAGTGAAAATGCCGAGAAAGGAGACGGTGGGTTAGGCCCTCAAACAAGGGAGTTCTTCCTGGTCCATGCCTGACTAGCAACATTGCCCTACTATGGTGTCTCTGGGAGTTTCCCCGCAAGACCGGTTCAAAAACTCCCGGCTAGCTGGAAGACTTGATATTTTTAGTTTGGGTGATAATTAAAAGCTGGTTATACAAGAACTACAACTAAAGCCTGCCTTCCCCCCAAATAACATGACTTTAAAAACCTCTAATTCCGTCTAAAGTCTTTTGTTGTGCAGACATTAGTATTCTATTGATCTGTCCTGTCAGAGAAATGGCGTTTGACTTGCTGGTGGCACAGAGCTCAGAAGGAAAGCTGATATGCCTCTGTCAGGATCTTAGATGCACAAAGATCTCTACGGGCTTACAGCGGCAGCCTCAATCTAACAGGAGGAAATTATGGAGGGATTAATGTCAATCTTGGAGCTAGATTTAAATTACAAATGTCAGAGGCGGACCAGGGGAGACATATCTTAACTTTAGTCCTTGTGAGAGGTCTCAGAGTCCAAGAGGGTTTACGAGCACACACACCAGCATTGACTTAGCAGCCAGTGTGCTCCTGCAGGATGCACAAATGTGGGCCACAGGTCAGAAGAATGCTAAGAGTAGCTCCCGTGTTCGGCCCTGATCATAACGCACCTGCGGTATTTTGTTTAGTTCCGAGTCACATTTGACCAGCTCATGGGATGTCTAGGAACGTAAGGGAAGTTAAGATTGCAAAGAGAACCTGGAAGGGAAGGATATTGGTGCCTATTTCTATCTGTGTACAGATTGGTACTGCCAGCGTCTGAGGACGTTGTGGGTATTTAGAGAAATACTTTTGAATGGAAATTTCCAGAAGAGACTGATTCATGAAATAAGCTCCTTGTCATTGGGATTCTTAAGCAAAGGTGACTCAATCCTGTGAGTGGGGGTGTCTCTCTCTCTTTCTACCTAAGCCACGGGTTCTAAAATGGGGACACATGGCCCCATCCCCACGAGATAAGAAAAGACCCAGGCTCATTCCTATATGAACCTGGTGGAGAATCCTTCATAGTCACTCTGTGTTGGTCGATGGTTCTGGGGTTTCAGACCTTGGCTTTATTCTTAAACTTTAGAAATCATAGTTTTAACCCTACACCACAATTTAAATGCAATGTTAAACATAGAAAAATGTATTTAGGAAGCTTTAAACTAGCACTAGGGGGAGACACATGCATATTCTGTTTTTAATTTCTTCACTTCAAAAGTTAATGGAAGTGGGGCTAGAGAGATGGCTCAGAGTTATGAGCATTGATTGTTCTTCCTAAGGTCTGGGGTTCAATTTCCAGTACCCACATGGTGGCTCACAACCATCAATACCAAGTCCAGAGGTTCCTGCACCTTCTGGCCTCTGTGGGCCACACACATGGCACGCTGACATATATGCAAAGCACCTACATACATCAAATAAAATGCTGTTTTTAAAAAAGGAAAAGTTGAATTCAAGAGAAACGTACTTCATCTTATGATTATTGCTGAAATAATTAATTCTTGCAATTAACATAAAAATTACATTACCCTAAATGCTAACTCATCCTACTTAAAGTTTAACCTTTATAATAGTGATTGAAAAATACAAAAGTTGCTTTTCTCATGAATCGAGAAAACGTGGCTCTTTCCGAAGTTGCCATTTAGCATTAGACCGCCATGGAACGAGCCACCCAAGTGAAAACCAGTACGGATGTCAGAGTCGGCAACTCCTCCCACCTCGCTGTAGTTGACTTTATTCATTCTTGCCAGCATGATTTCTGGCGTGTCCGGCATGATGTGGATCTGCGTCTTGTCTTTGTTCCAGGCTTCTGTGTATAAACGCTGTCAAAGGAGATAACACATCCTTAATCAGTAGGAGTCTCAAGACCACAGAAAAGTTATAATCTAAGAAGATAAGGCTATGGTATTTTACATGAATAATATATCATATACATGTCTCAAACTAATTAGTTCATATTGGAGTATAATCTGAAAATCATTACAAATTAAAAGGAAAGTAAGAATAAGTATTTTTATACAATGATTATTTTTTCACAAAATGTTATTTTATAAAAATCAAGAAATTACAATTGAAGTCAATAATAAAATATTAACAACAAATAGATAATAGATTAGAGAAACAGGAAGATAAAAGATAGATATAAATGTCTTACTTAGTGTGTAAAACTTTTCTCAGTCATGTTTCTGTGTCTTGGATTCAGCTTCAGCAAGCCCATGTGGCTTCCCTGAACTCTGACCTCTCACCTTGTTCATGTTGAGGGCGTTGCTCTTGGCCAACACCTGCTCCAGAGAATCAGTCACACTGGTGAACTTGAACTTGTCTGGGGGCTGCCGGTAGATTTTGTCACTCAAGATTTCCGTGGCCCGTTTGCATTTCTCTACATCCAGAGAGCCTATGGGCACCCAGCCAATGCCTCGCATCCATTGGAGATCAGACTTGTACATATTCTGTTGGTACAAAGAGTCAACAAATGTTAATCTCCACGTTGGGAATGCATTTTCAGCCAAAGGGCATAAAATCAAGTATGATCTCTCTGTAAAATATAACTTAGTAGGTAGCAGGCACTTTGTGTTTAGCATTTTGTATGAATGCTAAAGATTGGCGTTCAAAAGGAAAGCAGGCGTCCTACCCCCTTGCACACTTGCAGGCACAGGTGAGCTTTGGGCCACCTACTTAAACCTTCTGTGGAATAAACTGTTTCCCGTCTTTACGATCATCAGCACTCACATCGCTCTGGAGGTCATAGGCCTGCCGAGCATGGATGACGTCATTCTGGTCAGGCAGACACGTCCACTGGTGCAGGTAGTTCTTGTAGTCCACGTCGCTGACCAGGGTCTGACACTTCTTGGCCAGCACCACGCCCAGCATGTCCACCGGGCTGCTGTACTTGGTCTTCCACTTCTCAAAGTCCTTCTTGTACTCCCGGTCACTCTGGATCTTGGCCACGTGCATGGACCACACCATCTTGGGGTCATCTTCGATGTTCCGAGCCCCAATGTGGTGGCCCAGCTGCTTGCGGTAGCCTTCCTTGTACTTGAACTACAAGAAGAAAAAGACTGCTAGCAGTCTGTTCTGACCTTTAGAATAATACATGTACTAGGACAGAATTAGTCTATTCATTAAATGTAATGATTTCCTTTGATTATATAATATATCTATCTTTTATCATGTAGAAAACAAAAATACTAAGGAGAAAAGAAAAACAAATATAGTATTTTACTACACGGGGCTATTTGTGGTGCAAGTGTATGAACGAATATAATTAGAATGAATCATATGTTAATGGGTTTTGCCTGCCTTTTGCAGTTATAAGCATTTTTCTGTGTCATTAAAAATTCTTTATGAACATGCTTTCTAATTATAGTAGGCATGTCATATGGTTATACACTAATATTAAATTTCTCTGTGTCAATTTTTTTAAAAAAATGTTATGATTATTTCCTGTATTTTGGAAAGAAATGGCATATTTCTGATTCAAAGACAAAAAAGTTAATAAAAAATGTGAGCAAAGTGAGCAAAGCCATCTTTTAAAGAAAGCAAAGACTGGAAGAGGAGACAGTAGCAGGGTATAGGAGATGACCAAACCACATGTATGTGCTTCCTTAAAAATGGTCATTCATAACCCACTGTAATATAATAAAGAAAGCAAAGAAATGTCTGCAGCCCGGCCCTAGAGGTTGACACGAACACACGGCCCATGCGCATGGCTGGCCTCTGAGTGATGTGTACTGTTTGCTTAGGTTCATCAGTTCATACAGCATGGATTATGTTTCAAAGGAAGGCTCCAAAACGTGTGATGTAAAATTAAGAAATATATATATTTTTGGAAAAGTGAAAAACAACCCCAACTTCAGTTAAGTGTGTGCTGTTTTGGCTCAGCAGGCAGTGGACTTGCAAATGGTCATCCTTACAGATGACGTTCGGCTTGAAGCCACGAGTTTTAGTCTCGTTATTTTAAGCGACTTGCTTACATAATAAGAGATTAGCAACAATTTTAACGTCACAACTTGGCCCGCTGTAAATTTAAGAGAAACAAAGTGGTCCTGGAGCCAAAGCTAAGGTGAGAATCTCCCAGGCACACTCACGTCACTCGCAATGTCTCTGGAGGCCTTGGCTGTCTTGATAGGGATGGCATCAAGCCGCATGTCATAGCCTTTCCTCTTGGCTTCTTCCAGACCAAGTTTATATAATTTCTGCCACAGACATAAATTATTATGTTTGATTAATAAAGAGACATAGAAGGAAAATATATCACATGTCATAAATACATCGCTTACCTCGCTATAATTTACTTTGTTTTGCTTAGCCAGCATAACTTCAGGGGTATCTGGCATAATGTGGATGGTGGTTTTATCCTTATTCCAAGCTTCGGTATAGAGATGCTAAGAACAATAAAAGAACAGGTCAATAATGAACACTTTGAAACCATGCTCTTGAGTTAACTCTGTGATGTGTTCAGGTTTTGGTTTCTCTATTAGTATGTAGCATGTTTCCTTTAGAGACACCTTAATGTCATGGAGTTGAATGTGCTTTTTCTTTCTACGGGAACAGTGTTGCCCACTCCTGTCCGAAATACTCAATAGCTCCCTCATGCAAAGAAAGGACTTACGTGGTTCATGGTTATAGCATTATTTTTTGCCAGGACCATTGGCATGGCGTCCATAAGGCTGGAAAACTTGAATTTATCTGGGTGCTGCCGGTAAACATGGTCACTCAGAATCTGGGTGGCTCGTTTATTTTTCTCATCCTCGAGGGAACCAGAAGGTATCCAGCCAATGCCTTTCAACCACTGAAGATCGGCCTTGTACAAATTCTGAAATTTCAAGTCACACATGTAAGCATATGTCCCACAGAGAGATAGGAGGGTATGTTCTGCCATATGATACAAACATGTTTGCAATACTTAACATTTGGCTTCATGGATAATTTCAAAAATTTAATGAAATACTCAGATGAAAGCATGTTTCGCAAAGAGAGGGAGATGTGTAGAGAATGGCTCAATTCTTCATTGCCTAGATCAGCTATCTGGAATATTCTACTGCAGATTCTTTGAGGAATAATGCTGCTTGGATCACTAGGTGGAGTTTTGGCATTAGTGTATAAATTCCCTACTTTATGGGAACTTTGATGCTCAGGAAAAGACACAGAATGTTTAATTGAATAAAGGAAAACCTTAGACTCACGTCGCTCTGGAGGTCATATGCCTGCCGAGCATGGATGACGTCATTCTGGTCAGGCAGACACGTCCACTGGTGCAGGTAGTTTCTGTAGTCTGCATCACTGACCAGGGTCTGGCACTTCTTGGCCAGCACCACGCCCAGCATGTCCACCGGGCTGCTGAACTTGGTCTTCCACTTCTCAAAGTCCTTCTTGTACTCCCGGTCACTCTGGATCTTGGCCACATGCATGGACCACATCATCTTGGGGTCATCCTTGATGTTCCGTGCCCCAATGTGGTGGCCAAGTTGTTTCCGGAAGCCTTCTTTGTACTTGTACTAAAGGAACAAAAGAATAGCTCAGCCCTTTAAAAACTGACGTTCCTTGCCTCCTTGGTAGTAGCAATTTTCAAAACCTATTAATTCTAAATTTCTTGCTAAGCCTGAAGAGCTATAGATTTCACTGTTTTGATAGGAAAGATTAAAGGCTAAATTCAGCCACAAATCCCATACTCAATAAACTGACCCTTGGTCTTATCCTTATCTTACGCTGCATGTCTGGGATTATCGCCTTGTTTTAATTTGCTATTAGATGATTTTGTTCAATTTAAAATAGGTCTATTACAATCAAATCACTACAGACAGGGCATAACATCTACACCCACTGCAATCAAATCACTATCTACAAGGCATAACATCTATAACCATTGCAATCAAATTACTATCTACAGGGCTTAACATCTTACTTCACTGGCAATTTCCCGGGATGCTTTTGCTGCTTTGATTGGAATGGCATCAACAGGAAGGTCGTAACCTTTTCTCTTCAGTTCCTCATAACCCATTCTGTAGATTTTCTGTTGAGAGATGAAGACAATCACTTTGGGAAAACCATTCTCCATAAACAGTGTAATGAATAAGCAATACAATGAAGCCAATGTACTATCGACTTCAAGAGTCCATGAGAAGAGCCTCTATGTCCTCCCGTGAAACTGGATATTATGCCCACAGATTGCTAATGATCCTGTTCTAAATTTTAAAGCTCCTTGATTACCAAATGCACAAAATTAAATGACAGCTCTTCCCAAGTGCTTTAGAGAAGGCAACAGGAGCTAGCTGACAGAGATATGAATTATCGTTTTGGTGGTATCTTCCAGTTTATGTTGTGTTCTGTGAGAAGTTGCTGTAGAGAAGGGAAAGTCTTTTAATCTTACTCCACCCATGGAAAAAACAGTGAGAGGATATTGCTTCTGAGTAGCTAACATTCCTACGTCATGACACAGGACCATCAAAAGAAGGACTGGCACCTGGAGGTAATATGGTCCTTCATAATTGAAAAAAAATATTTAAAGTTTAAGTACTGAATTTTAAAACTTACGTGTTTATAATTTGCCCATTCAGACTGTGACATAACTGAATAATTGAGAATATATTCAAACATATTTATATCCAGAAGCCACATGGTTTAAAATGGCTATTGACTATTCTTTGACTTTTTGTTCATATTTTAGTCTTTGTAGTAATACAGCCATATATTCTTTAATGTTAAAGTCACCTTATTGGGGTTCAGAATTTGTGTTTTACATGTTTACCTTTTACATCCATACATTTCAAGGGTTTACATTTGGCAACAAAATAATTGGTAAAAATGAAAATTTCCTCTAATCGATTGTTTATTTACTTGTTCAAAATTTCATCTAGAATCTATTCGTAAAGCACAAAACATTGTAAACAGTGCAGGTCCAATAATAATTGTTTCTGCCCACACAGGAGAGGGTGAGAATGGTACAAACATTTCGTTTTGATAATAATACACATAATAAAGAAATGCAAAAATAGAGAGATCTGTGCTCCAATGCTGTTTGAAATGGTGAGTACCAACATTGGATAAACAAACCCCCAACCAAATAAGGAGCTTGAGTCATTCATAGTCAATTAAATGACTAATTAAAATGACTTGGGCATTCAAAAGAACGTCCAGACCACTTGGCCGACTGAGATGCAGCCAACAGAGTTTACCGGGAAGGCACGCTGAACTTGGACACTCACATCACTTGTGTTGATCAAGTTCGCCTTAGCCAGAACGATGTCGGGAGTGTCCGGCATGATGTGGATCTGCGTCTTGTCCTTGTCCCAAGCTTCTCTATAAAGTCTCTAAAATGAGAAACAACCACTTTGTCAGAGGATTGTCCGGGTCCAAGGTCATGGTAGGGAGTATTAGGTGCATGTGCACTGAACATTATAATTGATAAAAATAAAACGACCATATAAGCAAAACACAGACACAGTTTTCTTATCTGAAATACAACTACCTTCAAATTTAGAGTACAGATCACCCTTTTGAAATGATAGGTACTGTCTATAGAAATAAATACATATAATAAAACTTTGCTGACCCTATCAAATAGCATAGCACTCTGATTTTTTTGGCCTTCAAAATACCCCATCATGTTGCGGGAGGTCCTTCCGCTCCTCCAACCAATAGCTGCTGAGATACCAGCCCATTGGGGCGTGGTTTCTCCCCCTGTAAAAAGTTACTACTTCCCTCCGTTCTCTTCACTTCCTGCTCCGCCGGCGACTAGACTCCCTTCCTGGTTGCGCAGACGGTGATCTGTAAGTTTTTTCCCCTTTAAATAAATACCACCCTACTAATCATAATTATTAACTGGTGTGGCATTGTTCGTGACTTACGCCTTCATCTGGCGCCCGAACGTGGCTCTTAGGACCTCTCCTTCCCCCGCTCGGCTGCCGGCCGCGAGTTCGGCTTGGCGCGAGCCCTCCCTTCCTCAGCCACGGCAGGCGGCCTTGTGGCCTGTGCCTTGCGGCAGCCTTGTAGCCTGTGCCTTGTGCATGGAGCCAGCAGTTTAATATAAATTATCACGCACTGGCTTTTCTTGCTGCAGTTCTTTATATTTTCCCTTTAGACACCTCAGGTTGACTTCAAGTCCCCACGCACCCTATCATCTGCCTCTCTACGTGGATTTAAACTCCACAGGCCCGCGTAGTCTCTGCCTGCGTGGTTTGCTCTTTTCTGAGTCGTTTTTTAAATCTCCCTTGCAAGTACAGCTCTTAAGCAGTGCAAACCAGAGCACGTGGCTGCCGAAAGCTACAACCCCTCAGGGTGACTCTGTCAGGTGGAGGCATACACGGCTTCTGGGTTACTCTTCTCTACCCCTGGATTCTGAGTTTAAGGTTTCGTGTACGGAATTGATTTAATTACATTTACTTTGTTGAGCAACTTGCATTTCCCAGTTTTTTAGCAAGTACTAGGCGGACGCCATTTTCGTCGCGACTTGGCAACAGCGCCACCTGCTGGATAACAGGTAATATGGCAGATTTTGTTTCCAACATGAATTTCACTGTTTTGGCTGCCAATACAATGGGATATATCATGCAAGGTTTATATGACTATGAGGATAATTTAATTTACTGGTTACTAAGTTTCAGTATTCTTTTGAATATTCTATCATTTAGGAAGAATATGGCACTCCCAAGAACCATACTATCTTTACTAGAAACTCATGTAGGTCAGGAGATTCAGGATTCAAAAGAGGCAATAATGAAGACAATAATAAAAAGACTTGAAATTCTTGAAGAAATTATTGGAGCTGGTGAACAGAGTAATAAGGCACAAGGACAAGATACAATGCCAACACCAGCTATTAGAACTGGCTTACCCAGGGTTTTAGTGGCATACCCTATACTTAATTCTGACAGAGCGTCAACCTCTAAAGGCTCAAAGGGAGTCAGAGAAGCTAGATGGATGCCAATAGCAATGAATGATCTAAAAGAAATTAAGCAGGCTATTGTTAATTTTGGCTTGCACAATGAATATGTAAAGGAAATGATAAGGACTTGGGCTTCTAATGCTAGAGCTACCCCCTATGATTTCCATCAGTTAGTGTCTGCAGTTTTAGATAAGGGACCTTCCTTCATGTTTGGAATTTATTTCTGAGAAGAATCCAAACATATGGAACAGCAAGGAAGAGCAAAAGGTGTGGAGGTTTCCCAAGATCAAATTCTTGGTGCAGGAGAATATGCTGATCCACAGGTCCAAGCTCTTTATGACGATGAAGTACTGTCTCTATGTCACCAAGCAGCTTTAAATGCTTGGAATAGGATACAAGATCCAACAAAAAGGGTTGAATCATATACCAGAATTAGGCAGGGACAGAGAGAACCTTTTATTGACTTTTTGCAAAGATTAATTAAGGCTCTGGACATAGGGGTAACAGACCCAGAATCTAGACGAATACTTCTTGAATCTCTAGCTTTTGAGAATGCAAACATAGAATGCAAAAAGATAATTGGGCCTTTAAAGTCTAGATCAGCACCTATGGATGAATGGATTCAGCATACGATGAATGTTGAGACGTTTAGCTATAATGATGAATCTTGGGTAGGAGAAGCGATTTCCACAGCAATGAGGAGACATCAAACTGCCAGGTGTTTTAATTGTGGTAAATTAGGACATCTGAAAAGGGATTGCAGGCACAGAATTTCTAGGAATAATATCTCCTCTGGGAATGACAAAAATAGGAGACCTAGGCCTTCAGGTATATGTAGGAGATGCGGTAAAGGCCGTCATTGGACCAACGAATGCAGGTCAACAACAGACAAACAAGGCAACCCGATACCGTCGGGAAACTCCTTGAGGGGCCTCTCGCAGGCCCCCAAGCCAACAGTGGCCCAGTCATTCCCAGTCACAGTGGAGAACGTGCCTCACCAAGAAAATTAAAAGCTGCAATTTCTGCTGTAAAAAGTAATACTGGTTTAAATGATGAATTATGCATGGAGAATGAGTCGAAAAACCCAGTAGGACAGAGTAAACGTATATTTTGGCAGACTTCTATTAACGATCAAAGACCAAAGCTAAAAGTCTGTATAAATGGCACTTTTATTGAAGGCTTATTAGACACAGGTGCGGATGTAAGTATCATTACCCCAGAATCTTGGCATCCGAATTGGCCTCTTCAAGAGGTAGATGTTCAGTTTCTGGGAATTGGAACCCTATCTCGTGTAAAACAAAGCACAAGATGGGTCGAATGCATAGGGCCCGAAGGGCAAATAGGAAGACTAAGGCCATATATAGCCAATATTGCAATTAATTTATGGGGCCGTGACCTGCTACAGCAATGGAATACCCAGATTAAGATTCCTGTAGTTCCAGGAACTCATAATTCTGGGAAAGATATGATGAGGTATTATAGAAAAAGGTCACCAGCCATTCAGGCTGTACAAGAACATACAGCAAATACCAAACCTTTAGAGGTACCAACAGCCCTACCTTTAAAATGGCTAACTGAGAAGCCAATATGGATCAAACAGTGGCCTCTAGCTGAAGATAAATTGCAGGCATTGGAACAGCTCGTGCAAGAGCAACTAGATGCTCACCATATTGAAGAATCAACCAGCCCTTGGAATTCTCCTGTGTTTGTTGTAAAAAAGAAATCTGGTAAATGGAGAATGGTGACAGATCTAAGAGCTGTCAACAAAGTAATTCAACCTATGGGCCCACTACAATCTGGAATCCCTTTGCCTTCTCTGTTACCAAAAGGATGGCCTCTTATAGTTATTGATTTGAAAGATTGTTTTTTCACTATACCGTTACAAGAAAAGGATAGAGAAAAATTTGCCTTCACAGTGCCAACTTATAATAATTCTCAGCCTAATAGGAGATATCAATGGACTGTCCTCCCACAGGGTATGCTCAATAGTCCTACATTGTGCCAATATTTTGTAAGTAAGCCATTGGAAATAATTCGTAAACAATTCCCGAAGTCCATAGTTTATCATTACATGGATGACATCTTGTTATCTGATTCAAATAAAGATACTTTAGAAAGGATGTTTGAAGAAGTAAAGAAAGTCTTGCCTAGGTGGGGATTACAAATTGCCCCTGAAAAGATTCAAAGAGGAAATTCTATTAATTACCTAGGTTACAGAATAGGGTTAGAGAAAATTAAAACGCAAAAGGCACAAATTAGGAGAGACCGGTTAAAGACTCTTAATGACTTCCAGAGATTGTTAGGAGACATTTCCAGTCTACGACCAGCTGTTGGGATAACACCTGATCTAATAGTTCATTTAAACAAAACCTTAGATGGTGATAAAGATTTAAATAGTCCAAGAAAACTAACAGCTGAAGCAGAAAAGGAACTGACAATGATTGAGGAAAAATTACAGGAGGCACATGTGGATAGGGTGAACCCTAATCTTAGCTGCATCCTAGTCATATTGCCTTCCAGAATTTCTCCTACAGGGATTCTAATGCAGAGGGAAGATATTATTTTAGAGTGGATATTTATACCTAATAAACCAAGTAAAAAATTAAAAACTTATGTGGAAAAAGTCTCTGAATTAATTATAAAAGGTAAGCTGAGACTTCGTCAACTAGCAGGTATAGACCCAGCAGAAATTATAGTGCCTTTTACTACTGAAGAAATAAAAAAGTTATGGGAAGACAATGAACCGTGGCAAAGAGCTTGTGCTAATTTTTTGGGAGAAATTAATAGCAACTATCCCAAAAGTGGTAGACTTAACCTCATAAAAAGAACTTCTTGGATTCTTCCTAGAATTGTACGTGATGCTCCAATAACTGGAGCTCGTACATTCTATACTGATGCAAATAAATCAGGGAAAGCAGGTTACAAGTCAGATGAATTGAGTAAGGTGGAACAAAGCCCTTATAATTCTGTCCAGAAGGCAGAATTATATGCCATTCTTATGGTGCTAAGGGATTTTAAAGAACCTCTTAATATAGTTACAGATTCACAATATGCAGAAAGAGTTATCTTGCATATTGAAACTGCTGAATTTATACCAGATGACACAGAGTTGACTTCATTGTTTAGCCAGGTACAAGACATAATCAGGAACAGGCTTTGTCCGATGTACATAACACACATCCGGTCCCATACAGGTCTGCCTGGTCCTCTAGCCCAAGGCAACGCTGAGATTGATCAATTATTGATTGGAAGTGTGTTGCAGGCCTCAGAATTTCTTTTTTTTTTTTTGTTTTTTTTAAATTTATTTATTTATTTATTTATTATGTATACAACATTCTGTCTGTATGCCTGAAGGCCAGAAGAGGGCGCCAGACCTCCCTACAGATGGTTGTGAGCCACCATGTGGTTGCTGGGAATTGAACTCAGGACCTTTGGAAGAGCAGGCAATGCTCTTAACCACTGAGCCATCTCTCCAGCCCCAGGCCTCAGAATTTCATAAGAAGCATCATGTCAATAGTAAAGGCCTAAAGAAAGAATTTTCCATTACTTGGCAACAAGCTAAGGACATTATAAAGAGATGTCCTACTTGTTCTTTCTATAATCAAACACCGTTGCCTGCAGGGAGTAACCCAAAGGGTACTAAGAGAAATGAAATCTGGCAGATGGATGTGTTCCACTTTATGGAATTTGGTAAATTAAAATATGTACATCACACCATAGACACGTATTCAGGTTTTCAATGGGCTACTGCCCTGAGCTCAGAAAAGGCTGATTCAGTAATCACACATTTATTGGAAGTTATGGCCATCATGGGTATACCTGCACAAATAAAGACAGATAATGGTCCAGCATATGTATCTAAGAAAATGAAATGCTTTTTTGATTATTATAATATAAAACACATTACAGGTATACCAAATAATCCTACAGGTCAGGCAGTTATAGAAAGATCAAATCGTACTATAAAGGATATGCTGAACAAACAGAAAGGGACTGAAAATACCCCCAGAAATAGATTACATAATGCTTTATTAACCTTGAATTTTCTTAACGCTAATGAGAAGGGAACAACAGCAGCAGAAAGACATTGGATAATGGAAAAGTCTGCTGAACTAAATCAACCGATTTATTTCAAAGATGTGCTGACCTCTCAATGGAAGCCAGGAGATGTGCTACGTTGGGGAAGGGGTTTTGCTCTTGTTTCCACAGGAGAAGAAAAATTGTGGATACCATCAAAATTAATAAAGTTTCGATTTGAAGAGGAGAAACCTCTTAGAAAGGAGAAATGACAACTCATCCACAATGATGATATTCATACAGGTGGTAAGAAAAACATATAGAATGGGGGCAGGGTTCTGTTCTTATCTCCACAGGAAAACATTCATCTTTGAAAAATTCAAGGGACCCTGGATGTTTGGATACTGACAGATGGAAAAATACCTGCCCAATAGGAAATATCAAGAAAACCCATTCAGTAAACCATATTTCTAAATTTATAGAGCTGGTTTTGAAGTTGGACTCTGGCTCAGTCCCTCTCCAATTCCAAGCCTGTTAGTAAGAGAAAAACCCAGAGTTTCTGGAGTTTCTGTCTCATGTCAAGAGCCATGATATGGGACAGAAAGAAATATGAGTTTAGAAAACAGCTTTTCTTTTCTTCATATCTATCATACCTTTCATTGAATATATCTATCATGCCTTTCATTGAATATATATATATGTCTATATATGTCTATATGATTAATGTTTTAAGTTTTTTACAATGAACAATCAGTCTTTCCTGAAGTGACATTTGAAGTTTCCAGGAAGAAGATGGGGCCCCACAACAACAACTCTACCTGGCTGATATGACGTCATGATACTGATAGCGCTACTACAAGACCTGTTTTGGGTACCAGCTGCACAAGACGATCCCAACTTGGTTAGCTGAAATGGTGCACATCTTGTACAACATTCTGGCCAGACCTCCACAAAATACTCAGAGACTATTTGCAATTTTAAAAGACATTGATCTTGAAATTTAACCATCATTTTACTTTCACAGGATCCCCCAGAAAGAACGTCGCCCCCATGACAGCTGGAAGTAACTCTAGAGGATGACGTCCCCTCTCCCAGTAAAGTTTGCCCCTGGGTTTAGGGACATCATTTAGGGGTTGGGAGGTTGGGGGAGGAATTTTATAAGCTCAGGGATCATATTGGAAAAAAAAAAAAAAAAAAGAGGGATGATGGGATAATAGATTTGTAATTGTGAGTTACTGTTTTTAGACAAATATATTGATATCGATTCTTGTATATTGATACAAAGTTAAATTATATTGACTATTGTATGCATGCATGTTTCTACCTCTGTTTAAAATATTTTTTATGTATTGACATATATTGTATTGATATATATATTGTATGTATTTACCATATTGCAATGTACATTTCTACTTCTGATTAAGATACTTATATATTGTTTGTGTATTGATATATATTTACCATATTGCAATGTATATTTGTACATTGTTTATATTTGGAGGTCATTGTCCTCATTTGTTTCACAGTCGTTTATTGTCTTAGTCTTTAAGTTAGATATTGAGAATTATATAGATTAATAGTCATCTAAGTTTGTCATTTATAATTAGACTAATCAGGTTCTTTAGATATATAGAGATTATACTCAGTATAGATAGATAGTCTTCAACCTCTTCAAAGAGCTGTAGAAAATGGCCTTTAATCTAACTCAGAGTTTTGTGGTAGTGAGACACAATTGCTCCTGGCAACACCGCTCTATTCCCGAGAGAATGTTGAACACCAAAGACACTCCACCTGGAGTCTTTCTTTTTGGCAGAACTGGCCTTGGGGCAAAGAAATGCCCATACCTCAACCACTGACAGAGATACAGAGCGTGCATCAATGGATAAAACAGGACTGTCATATCCTGCCAAGACAGGGTAAGATAGTTTTGAAAAGTTGTCTGCCTTTGAAAATGGTATGTCAGTTATGTTAGGCCTTAGCCAAAGTTGGTTGCTTCAACGCTGCAAACGTGACTTTGGGTGATTGCCCAGGTAGCTAGTTGTCTCTGTGACTTGTTGCATGTTTTGGAAGTTGTTTTACTGAACTTCCTAATTACCCAGGTAACATTATTTCCCTTCTCAGATCTTCGATGGGGTTGAAGACTATAAATGTAGTTACTTTTCTCTCATGACTTGGCCAAGTTATTTATTATACAAGACCTAAGCTAGTTAGAATAGGATATTTGTACTTATTGTATATAATTTCGTAGTAGGTTTAGAACTCTCTTACTTAAACAGAAGGGGGAGGTGTTGCGGGAGGTCCTTCCGCTCCTCCAACCAATAGCTGCTGAGATACCAGCCCACTGGGGCGTGGTTTCTCCCCCTGTAAAAAGTTACTACTTCCCTCCATTCTCTCTCTTCACTTCCTGCTCCGCCGGCGACTAGACTCCCTTCCTGGTTGCGCAGACGGTGATCTGTAAGTTTTTTCCCCTTTAAATAAATACCACCCTATTAATCATAATTATTAACTGGTGTGGCATTGTTCGTGACTTACGCCTTCACCATCAAAAGATGATCTATCCAGGTTATGTCCTGGAACTAGGGAATCTTAGTCCTCAGTTGGTTTACTATTTATATATACAATTATTTGGGAGGATAAGTAAATTGACAGAGATTTTGAGATTCCCAAAAGAGACAGTTTTAAAGTTTATCAAAATCTCTTGAATGTCCTAAAATCTTCATCTGTCTTCAACAGAAGACCAATGGAATTCAAATAATTTACTTAAACACTTGAAAAATAGGATATTTACATACTATCAAACTTTATCAACAAGATATTTATTACAAGTTTTGAACCCTATTTCCAGTGCATGCAATGATATTTTGCCAAATGCAGTATTGTATGTCTTTAATCCCAGCACTTGAGAGGTAGAGGCAGGCCTCTCTGTGAGTTTGCGGCCAGCCTGCTCTACATATACATAGTGAGAGCCACGACACCCAGGGATACATAGTGAGGTTCTGTCTTCAATCTTTTTTCCAAGGGTTAAAATGATTAACTTAAGAGTGAAGAATCTGGCAATGTCACTTTAAGGAAGTGATAAAAGTTCAAGTGATCAGCAACTGGACAACTACTTGATGTCCTGGGTCCTCCTGTCATGGGACCTGAGGGGGACACAGTGTGAGGCTTCCTCTTGGAAAGACATGATTTGAATCGTGAGGACACCTTGGAAAACCCAAGGTGAAAGAGACTCTGTGCCTGTCACCAACATCAAAGATTCAGAAGATGGAGGGATAGTAAGGAAATGGTCCAGAGTAAGAATAAAAACACGGCAAATAAATGAAACATGTGACCTCGGATTGCTTCATCAGCCAGGGGAAATATTTTTCCTTTACTATAAAGGGTATTTGTAGTAAAACTGAATAAATTATTTTTATTTTTTAACATTTAGTGTGTGTGTGTGTGTGAGAGAGAGACAGAGAGAGAGAGAGAGAGAGAGAGAGAGAGAGAGAGAGAAGAGATTCCATAGCACAGGTGTGGAGGTTACAGGGTAACGTACAGGTATTGACTGAATGTTGGCCATCAGGTTTAGTGGCATGTGCCTCACCCACAGAGCTATTCTTCTGGCCACATAAAACTGAATAAATTCTATAGACAGCATTGTGTCAACATTGATTCCATGACTTTGATAATTCCAAAGTGCTTTTGGAAGAGCACATTCTTATTTTCATGACACACACGCTGAAGGTTGGGGGTAACAGGGTGTCATGAAGCAGTGTAGTTTCTCATAGATATGGGAGAGAAGGAAGAAGGATAAAGAGACAGAATAGAAATGTGTTAAGATGTTAAGGTTTTTGGAATCTGGGTGAAAATATGTAACTTATAGTTTTTTTTAAACTTCTATGTATGCCTAAAGTTATTCAAATATAAACTTATATTTTTCACTGCGTGTGGTAGTGCCTACCTTAATCCTAGCATTTGCCTGGGGAGTCAGACAGATCTCTTGAGTTTGAGGCCAGCCAGAGCTAAATAATGAGAACCTGTCTCAAAATTATTTTTCTCATTACATTTACGGTGTGTGTGCGCATGCACATGCACACACGTGTGGTGATAGGAGTGGGGGGTTTCAGGTGCCATGACTTGCACATGGAGGCAAAAGGACAGCTTGGAGGAGCAAATTCTTGTTCACCATGTAGGCTCCAGGGATCACACACAAGTCAACAAACTTCGTAGCAGGTGCCTTTATCCGCTGGGCCATTTCAGTATGAACATTTTCAAGGTTTCATTAATTCCTTAGACTTGCCAAGTTCCCTTTGAGATGTACGGCGTGGGCATTCAAAGGGATGGAACCTATCTCTGTATGAATATGCTTTCTATCATGCAGGTGGCCAAGAGAAGTTAATTAGACCTTTAGGACCAAAATGAAATAAGGCTCTTTAATATTAATATATGCTTTCTCAAGTTCCTGACCAATCTTTCTGCTAAGAGTGCCACTGCTTTTTTAGCTTTATAGTAGCTGGTGTTGGACACTGGGTGGCTCTTAATTGTAGGGGACAGTCTTGTGTCTCATGGGATTTTTAGCAGCATCCCTGCTTTCCATCCACTAGAGGCCAGTATCATGCCACCTCCAAGTTGGCACAAGCAAAGGGAAAGAAGTTTCTAGATACTGTCAAATCCCTGCAACTATGGCACACTGTTCAGCATGGGCTGGTCAGCTTTATGGTCTGCCCTCCTCCCTTGCTCATCTTCTCAGTTCAGAGCTTTTGTTTCTTTCTCAAGAAAACTAAAATTCTAAAAAAGCAGCAGCATTCAGGGAAGAAACAAAACCAAAGTGTATGGCAAAGATCTAAAGAGAAGGAAGGGGGATGTAAGCAGAAAGAGGCCTGCCGGTTCACATCTGCTACAGGCTTTGGAAAACAAAACTGTGGAGTGTCTATGAGTGCTTGGTTAGGACGAGAGGAGCTGTCAGTTATAAAATAGAGTCTTATGCATCAGGTCAGAGCTAATACGTGCATTTAAAGTGGAGCGCGTATTGAACACAGTGTACAAAGCCCTTCGTAAGACCTACACAGCTACCATCTGTATCTATTTCAACCTCCTTACATGTTCCAGAATCCCAGGGCTCTTAGTTTACAGCTTCTTGTAATGTTCAAGCTTGGGCTGAGTAACAACAGTGTTTGGCCCTTCTCAGTCTAGAAACATCCCACACAGCTACTTTTGTTTATCTCGTTGTCCGTGCTTACTAAGCACCTATTCTATGATAAGTACTGGTGTCCCTGCTGGAGGAGGACACTAAAGGCAGAACATAAATTTACTATGCTATGGAATTATTGCATGATCTTGATTTAGTTATATTAAAATGCATTACTATCATTTTGTAAAAAATATATAATTTTTTTTTGTAGCACTGAGAATTGAACCTATGGTCTCATGAGTGCCAGGCAAATATCCTTAGAAAATAAACCCTATAAAGGTTGGGAACTATGACTCTGTTGTTAAAACAAAACAAAAACCCAGACCCATTTCTTTATATAATATTTCCATTGTGTAAGGCCCCCAGAAATGCCCCCCCGTTCCATGCTCTGTCCCAAACAAAATACCCAGGTCCTTATTGTATTTAGGTTCCAAAGCGAAAACATATTCAACATATTTTTAAATCACACTTTAGCTAAGTAAAGAAACTTGATTGAACTAAGATGACAATAAACTGTACGTATTATTTAGTGTAAAGTGGTTAGCAATTCAAGTAGATCAAACCACCATAAGCCATTACGCTGTACCAACTGAGACAAGGCCTTGCTGTGCTATCGTTCACTAGGGAAGTGCTCCTAACTGCCGGGTAGCAAGCACTATAAACTCTCCTGTCAATTTCTAATACTCACATCGCTCCTGTTCTTGGCATTTGTCTTTGCCAGAACTATGTCCATGGCGTCAGGGATGCTGGTGAACTTATTTCTGTCCGGAGGTTGGCGATACTTTTTCTCACTGATGATTTCTGAAGCCCGCTTGTTCTTTTCTGCTTCCAAAGAACCCAAGGGGCTCCATCCTATGCCTCTCAGCCACTCAAGGTCAGACTTGTACATGTTCTAGGAAAGGACAAAACAAGCCATCAAAAATCTCATCTTCATCTTCACCATGACACACCAGTGTGTTTTAGGTGGTCAGTGATGATAATTCTTCTTTCCAATCTCTGTTTTTTCATATAAATAGCTATCAATACATGGAGTAATTTTAAGTTAACAAATTTGATAGACACTGACCTCACTTTGCAGCTCATAGACTTTTTTAGCTTGGATGACATCATTCTGGTCAGGCAGACACGTCCACTGGTGTAGGTAGTTCTTGTAGTCCACGTCGCTCACCAAGGCCTGGCACTTCTTGGCGAGCACCACACCCAGCATGTCCACGGGGCTGGTGTATTTGGTTTTCCACTTCTCAAAGTCTTTCTTGTATTCTCGTTCACTCTGCATTTTAGCTACATTCATAGATAGCACGAGTTTTGGGTCATCTTGCACACTAAGGAATCCAATATGGTGTCCCAGTTGTTTCCGGTAGCCTTGTTTATATTTAAACTGAAATCAGCAAACAGTCTTTTTAATAACATAAATAAAAGCTAAGTTAACTCAACTTTCTTTGTTGTTATAGTTTTCCCCCAACATGGATGTGAAAGAATGATTTCTGAGCGAACCTAACAGGAAATGTTTTCTTCCTTAAGTCCTGTTTAATTAGATCTATCTAAAGAACAAATGTGGTTGACCATCAAGGGAGATTATCATGAGAGATTAGTTCTTTCCAATGGCAGGAATATGTGCCAGATATTGTGTGGCTGAATTGAGGATAACATTCAGCAAAATCCTTGTCACATGCTTATAAAAAAAAATGGGGGCTGAACAACAGAAAAATTATGAAGGTATATGATCTGGTGAGCTTGCTAAAATGTAAATTACAGAATTTTTACAAGATCATATTATATAGTTTTGTCTATACTGGGATCTATATCTTATAGGCACAGATGGGAATACTTTGATATTTTCGTTAGAAAAATAAATTACATAAGAACTCAACATCTTGTCAAGTAGGTGAAAATAAGCTATATAAATCTGAGATAATAAAAGTGAAGTCCAGAGCTTATATTTAGTTGGAGAAATTACATTACCGTTAAACGACAACACGGCTGATAAGTGTAATGATGGTAACTTAATGCTAGTCTCTGAACACATAGTGGGCCTCACAGACATAGGCTTTGCTCCCTCCGAATACATACATTTCAACTACTCTGGATTTGAAGTTGACTATATCATTGTGATTGTTGATCTGCATTATCAATTTTAGTGACTATAGATACACCTCTGGATGTATCTGTTAGGGCGTTTCCAGAAGGGGAAAGTCCCATTCTGCATATGGGTCATGGAGCCCCATGGACCAGGGCCTGGTTCGAATGAAAAAGAACAAGGAGAAAGCTGACTGTCAGCTCTCCTATCTTCAGCTTTCTAGTTTGCAGGGATGGAAACCGAGGTGCTCACCCTGCCTTCTTTGCCATGATGGGAACTGAATCAAATCACAGTGTCTTTCCCTTCTTGTCTCTGTGAGGGGTTCTGATCAGAGTCATAAAAACCTACCCAACACAGCCCTTGATATGGACAGTCTGGAAAAATTGCTTACTAAAAAGTAGAGCCATCTCTCTGTAGGGAGCACAGATAAGCTTTGCCAGAAGCCCATTTAAGCTGCCTGAGCTCCTGTCTCAACAAAACACTAATATTTGACACACTATTTTAAGACGACAAAGCAAAACAAATCACAGACAGAATGAACTGCTCATAGAAGACCAACACAGTTCCAAAACTAAAACCAAAGGAGAATAAGGAGACAGAGATGTTTGAAGAAATGTCAAATATAAGAAAACAAGCTACTTTGTGCTATTCCAGAACACAGACTTGGCACTGATGGATAGAATACCTCACACCAACAGTAAGAAGTCTGATAATAACTCAGCACAGTCCAAGAAAACTCCTGCTCTAAGGACCATGCACATCCTCTGCGTGTGAGTATCCACAGATCCAAGCACTTCATCCTCTCTCCACACCATGCATGAAGAGAAGGCAGATGTTGGCGAAGGACTGAACGGAATAACTGTTCTACCTCCCAACTCTAAATTCTTTTCATTTAACTTATGTGATTACACACTTAAAGCCTGCCTCGAAAATCCTATGAAATGGTACAGAGCCAGTGGGAGCTGAGAGGAAAAACCATTTTTCCTGCGGTGGGAAAGTTCACACGTAGCTAATTTAACTGCGAACTTTCAAGTGGATTTGCAAGAAAAGGAATGAGGAACTATTGGCCACTGGGTTGCTGGGAAATTGTCGGTGCCCTTTCAATTGCTAGGTTCTCATTAGCATACAACACTAAAGGAAAATGAGTTGGTTTTATCATGTAGTTTCATCATTATTTCGGTTCGATTTAATGAGGTCTTGATCTGAAAGCCAGAGAGTCCAAATTATTTCCTGGTATTTCTAGAGTGCCACAATTGATTTAGATAGATTTCCTCCCTGTATCCTTTGAATTTCTTCTCAGATTCTGGGGTTTAGGCTCTCTTTCTCCCCTTCCGTTCAGCCCATGTGTGGAAACAAATCATCTTTGCTGTTGGGTTTTTATTTGTTGCTGCTGTTGTTGTTTGCTTGTTTTTTTTTTTTTTTTTTTTTGGTTTTTCGAGACAGGGTTTCTCTGTGGCTTTGGAGCCTGTCCTGGAACTAGCTCTTGTAGACCAGGCTGGTCTCAAACTTGTTTGCTTGTTTTTGAGTCAGGGCCTCACTGTGTAGCTCTGGCTTTTCTAAAACTATGTCAACCAGGCTGGCCTCACAGAGCTCTGAGGGCTGGGATTAAAGGTGTGGGCCAATACACCTGACTTGCAAATCCGTGTATGTTTTAAATTTTTTTTTTTTTTGGTTTTTCGAGACAGGGTTTCTCTGTGGCTTTGGAGCCTGTCCTGGAACTAGCTCTGTAGACCAGGCTGGTCTCAAACTCACAGAGATCCGCCTGCCTCTGCCTCCCGAGTGCTGGGATTAAAGGCGTGTGCCACCATCACCTGGCTGTTTTAAAATTTTTAAGAGGCTGTGTGTCCCTAAGAAATTTTGGTAATTCATTCTCTAAAACCAAGACTGTTAGAAGCTTTTATAACTACAAAAAAAAAAAAGAGGGAGAAAAAAGGGAGAGAGACAGAGACAAGAGAGAGAGACAGAGAGACAGAGAGAGACAGAGAGAGAGAGACTGACTCCTGCTATCGCGTGCATGTAGTGGTCAGAGGATAATTTGTGGTAATCATTTTCTTCTTGTGGATCTCTAGGACCAAACCCAGGCTGTCAGGTTCAGCCGCAGTCTTTGCTACTATAAACCAAGCACTATAAATTAATTTTACTAAGACATTTATTTATTCACTCATGTGCATGTGTCCATGTGTGGGTACACACACGCCACAGTGTATATGTGGAGGTCAGAAGACAATCTGTGGGAGTCAGTTCTCTCCTTCCATCACGTGGGCTCCAGTGTTTGGACTCAGATTGCCAGGCTTGCTGGCAGGCTCCTTTACCCACAGAGCTAGCTCGACCACCCAGAATAATTTGAATTTCTTCTAGTGCGTTTTGGGGATGAACAAAATGAAATATTTATTTATATGCAAATGAAGCATATTTTATACAAAACTGAATGAATATGGGGGCCATATGTAGTGTGTTCACCAAAAGTTCCAACTTTTCCAGCCATATGAGGAATCTGCCCTTTGGAACATAAATGGCATTTTTCTCTGAACCAGATCTCTGAATAGTCAACAGAATGTAAAGTGAGCCTTTTGGGATTTTCAACCCTAGAGCTAATTTGCTGTAATTATGCAAGTACAAGGAGGGGCTAACAAAGTGACTGATGGTTAATTTTCAGACATATGCAGGTAAAAACTATCAACATCAGTTGCTAACGTTGATTTATTGTCTGGCCTCAATTTGTCTGAAACAGACCAATAGAAAACAGGAATATTAATTTTAGCATGAAAACCCCACAATGTCTAGCTTCTTTGTACTATCTGGAAAAATGCCTCATTGCACTGGGTCTTCGAGAGATTCTGGCCCACTAGGTGGTTAGACATTTGAGGAAAGAGAGGGAAAAGACAATTCTGGGTAGCTAGGGTAGAAAGAGGTGAAGGAACAGAAGTCCATTTCTAAGGTAACCAACACCCCATGGCCCACCCAGCTGAAAGTGCAGCCTTCTGCCCCCACCAGGACCTACGTCGCTAGCGATGTCCCTTGACGTCTTGGCCAGCTGGACAGAGATTGCATCAACAGGGAGATCATAGCCTTTCTTCAGAGCCTCTTCCCAACCAAGTCTATAGAATTTCTGAAAAGTAAAGAGACTCTATTTAGTGCTATTTCTTCTATGTTTAAATTGCATACAAGCCCAGGCGTGTGTAGAGAGTAAATACAGAACCCTAAAATCAACTACTCTGGCTCTACACACAGATAAAACCAAGCAGGTGATGACAATAGACTCAGCACTGACAGCATCATGGGATCTAGCTTAGTCTTTCATTTCATTTTGGGCTGATGGTGTATCTGGACACAGCATCTACTATTTAGCCACGATCCAGTCCTACTGGGTTTATAAGGTAGCTTTCTTCCAGCAGCTAACAACAGTCTAGGGCCACTGTTTTAAACACTGGCGATAAATAATTAAAAAAGAAAATCAGATCACACCATTTCAACTACCTACATGATAAAAGTAATAAACACCTTTTGGAAGTTTCAATAAACGAGCTAGCTGTTCCAGTCAAACTTGTTGGCAGTGTCTTAAAACCACCGTAGCAAACTTGTCATCTAGGACTCTGTGTCTGCTGAGTGCTGTGCACCTTATGGGGTCTTTCATTTGTTGCTCATGGCCATCCAATGTCACAGGTACTTTTAAGGTCCTGATTTTAGTAGGGATGGAAACAAACTTCAGAATAGGTGGTTCTTCCAGTATCAAGGAACACACAGATACAAAGTCAAAGCTTACATCAGGTTCGTTTGACATAACTTTGTTTCAGCTGTTATTTATGGCAACTCCCCTTTGCACCAAGCGCAATGAGCATGGTGATTGGACAGATGTAGCCCCTGCCTCCTAGGAGCCCACAGCCAGGGTCCTGGCTCCTAACAGGGTCTTGAAAGCCCTCTAGAATGAGGAGTTTGATTCGCTTCCATTGCTTCAGCATTTACACCGGCTGTCCCCTATTACATCAGTTTCGAAGTGAGTATGCTTTGAGACAAAAGCATGTCGTCAACGTGCAAGCTTCCCTTACCTGGCTGTACAGTGTCTGATTCTGCTTGGCTTGCAAAATATCTGGTGTATCGGGCATCACATGAATCTTGGTTTTATCTTTATTCCAGTCAACGGTGTATAAATGCTAGGAAGTGGGAGAAGAGACACTTTAAGTCTGAATAATGGTTAAGGATAAACAGGAAAGAAGATAAACAGAATATTCAAAAACTAGAAAAAGGAAAAATGCGATTCAGAGGAGAGGTTAAGAACAAATTCATATGCTTTTTCTAAAGGAAAACAATACATATAATAGTGTATCTATATCTATCTACCCATCTAAATAGAGAGAGCCTGAGCCTTCCAGCTGCTAGGATTACAGGTGTGTTCTGTCACACCTGGCTTTAATGTCAGATTTGGAAAAATAATATTTTGCATCTTTTCCATCTTTAGAATAAAATGAGAGTACTTAGGATATATGTACTGAAAATCTAAGCAATTTCTAACCCGATTAGAATGATAAGGGAAGGCATTGCAAGAGATACATTGAAATGTGGTATAGGGCCAAGCTTTGTAATCATTTGCTACTTCCTAGAATGCGGGACCTGAGTTCAACTCCCTCGTAGCCTGTTGACCTCTTCTTGGTTGGGAAGGAGGAAGAGAAGTGCTCGCTCTACCTTATTCATGGTGTGAGCATTCTGCTTGGCCAGCACCATGTCCATGGAATCGGTCAGCTTTTTAAACTGGAAGCCGCTGGGATGCTGGCGGTACTTCCGGTCACTGGCATATTCCGTGGCTTTCTTGGCCTTCTCCACCTCTAGAGAACCAGCTGGGCTCCAGCCAAGCCCTTTGTACCACTCATTGTAGTCTTGCTTATATTCGTTCTATAAAGAAAGGAGACACGCTTGCCTTTACTTCTTCAGACAAAACACTAAAATGTGGTATATAAAACTGCAATGTCTCTGTCACGCCAGGCACCCAGCCACCCCTGAGCTGGAAGGTTCTCTTACATCACTCTGGATGTGATTCATATTCCTGGTCAACTCGATGTTCATCGCATCTGGGAGAAGGATGTACTTGTGAATGAGGTGTTTGTAGTTAGTGTTGGTAATGTTGGCTTGGGCATCCTTGGCAGCTGTGACACTCAGCATGTCAGCAGGGGTGTGGTAGCTCGTCTTCGTCTTCTCGTAGTTCTTCTTGTACTCTCGATCAGATTGCATCTTAGCCACTTGCATGGAATGGACTAATTTGGGATCATCCTCCAGACTGCGGAAGCCAACCATTTTTCCTTTCTCCTTTTCATAGTTGTGCTTGTATTTATACTGTGAAGAGAATAAGTGAAGAACAATTCTAGGGTTAATATCTACATTTCATAAAACCGGTAGCTGTGCTCGGCTCCGCTGCGGACCAAGCACATTTCTGACGTTTGCTTATGAGCCTGGCAGCAGAGTTCTTACTGCAGGCCCCATTTGATACAAGACTACATACTGAGTGACTTCCTGGGGTGACTGAGGACTGGGGTGCACACCCTCCTGCACTATGCTGCCTTGCTCTCACTCTCTGCGGTTACAGGGAGATCGCAGCAAAAGAGGGACAAAAAAATGAGCTTTGTGTAAGCAGTCCAGTGCTGCCAGGGAAATAAACCAGTCAGTCACCTGCCCCTGAAAAACCAGCTCATGTATAGAACACAAAGCAGGATTTTGGAGCAGCTTCATATTCTGCAGGATTTTTCTCTCTCCAAGCTGACAAAACTAAGGAGAAACGTTGCTATTTCTACCCAGCTTCCATAGAGGAGAGAGACTGAACCATACCGTTCTTCTTAGTCTTTTCTACATGAGGTTGAGTGTGAAGGTTACAGGGGAGGAGCCAGTGTATCAGAGGAAGAACTAGGGGTTCTCAGCAATGGAAGGGACTGGGGAAGGAAGGATGCAGGACGGGGGAGGGCAAAGGAGAGAGCGTAGCCTGGTGTGCCTCATCACTCCACACTTCTGAGAGCAGATTTGTGAGGCACGGATGAAGTTTCCTACGACAGTGTTGTGCTGGTCTACCAACTTTCTCAGGCTGTGGGGGATCCCGAGATCATAGGGTTCATACATCTCGGTGGCTTGAGTTCACCTACCACAGCTGATGCAAGTCACTAATGTTTTAACAGCTAAGTTGCAGGTTTCCTCTTTATTTAAAGAGTGGCCAGCATCAGCATCAATGTTCAAAAGCCCAGTGATACATAAAGTATCCTGCTGCAAATACAGATACCAACAAGCAGAGGGTTCACCTAGACCTCCTGAGGGGGATTCTGAGGTCTGTGAGTGCCCTGGCACGATCAGAATCCTGTTGTGTCTTTGTACATTTTCCCAGAAGGGCCAGAGAAGACACCAGCATTGTCAAGAGGCATTTGTGGAGCACAGCGAGTCTATGGCTCTCAGGCATGGGATAATGTTCTGCTTTCATATTGCAATGTACTCTGTGTTTGTGTGGCTCTATTTCTCTGCTTGGTTCCTGGCCACCCTTTCACACTTACGTCGCTTGCAATATCTCTTGATGCTTTGGCGGCTTTGATAGGAATCGCGTCCGTTCTGAGGTCGTAGCCTTTCTTTTTAGATTCTTCCAGAGACAGTTTGTAGAGTTTCTGTAAAGAGAAGAAAAAACCCAGCTTTATTCTAGAAGGCCGACTAGTTGTGTAGCAAGACTTTCTGCCTGGCAGATGTGGTATTGGTGGGTCGATGGTTGAATGTTCTAAGGAACATCATTATGTGTGGGGAAAAGAAAAACAAAATAAAGCAATTACTCGAGCTCAAACGTGCTTTTAGTATATCATTACAAAAGGAAAGGTCCTGATTGCTGTGAGGTTGAAAAGATTTCGTGAAGATGATAAAGCTCAGTTAACTCCTCCTTGCTCATTAGAAGCAAAGAAAGACTACAAACCAGCCATCTTCACGCCAGTTTTACAATGGCCTCCTTTACTTATATAAACAGTTGCGTGAATTCCACAGTCAAATAAAAAACACCAGCAATTCCAAATCTCTGTGGAATGCAAACAAAGAAGAGGAAAAAGCCGCTCATCTTGGAGGAGTTCCAGCAACCAGGGACAGCAAAAGAAGGAAATGAAATTAAACATCAAATGCATTTTTCAGCAACAGTTTCACGTGCCTTATTGTAGGGCTTGTCCCAGTTTGTTCAAAACATTAATTTTTTTTTCTTTCTTTCTACTGTTTTAACTCTTTTAAGGATCGTCTCCACAGCTTTGTGGAAGATTTTCAAAGGCTGGGGTTCTCTTCTGGCTCCCAGCCTTTCTCTTCCTGCCAAGTCTCTGAGTTCAAGGGGGGGCTGTCCCCAAATGAAATCCAATAGTTCTTCAAAACCACAGCTGTTGTCTCAGCCCTCATTAACAGCCCTGCTCCATATTTTAGAAGAGCAAAGATCAGAGAGGGAAAGCCACTGATTGACTTTAACCAAGTGCAAATATTCTATTAGTTTTTAAGTGTTCTCTCTCTCATAAATTAAGAGACACCAGTGAGTTAATTTTCTATTACTGGTGGGAGCAGGCGACAAAGAAAGATGGCACCCGGGGTATTATACTTACATTGCTCATGTTAATTGCATTTGCTTTTGCCAAAACAATCTCAGGGATATCAGGCATGATGTGGACTTTGGTCTTGTCAGCTTCCCATGCTTGTCTATAGAGATGCTGAGGGAAAAGAACAAGGTGGTATTTAAAACTCTTAAAAAGATCGCACTATACATATGCGCATTATAGTGTGTATACAGGTCTCAGGATTTTGTGTATCTAAGTGATAAATAACATGAAGAAGAAGAAGGTGCAAGACAGAAAATCAAAGTGTCCCATCCCTTTGCCTTAAGCCTAGAGATGGACACTCCCTCCTAGAGCTTTCTAACCATATTGCTTCAAAATAAAAGTAAAATCATAGAACATATAATATTTAGAGCTGGCTTTTTTTTTTTGCCACAAAATATGGATCAGACATCTTGGAACCTTCTGAAAAGAATTCTCTCCATTCTAGAAAACTGCAGAAGTATGATTCAACTGGTTTAATCAATTCTCCATTGACGGACATGAATCTGTAGTTTCCAGTCTGTTTCTAGTGCTTGAACATGTGCCGCTCAGGTTTCTAGTCCAGGGAGGGTCCGTTTTTGGTCATGTGCTCTTGGTCACTGGCCAAGGGTGTGTTGAATCCGCATTGCAGGTCCTTTACTTCGAGACCCCTCTCCTACAGGTATGCCATACTTAGCGTCACTTGCCAATATTTAAAAATATTTCTAAGGTACTATCATTAAAAAAATTCCTGAAAGACTCAAATTCCATATTGACATCTCTTTTTCAGAACTTCTAACCTGTAAGAAACACACACGTGTGTCTTGGCACACACAGATTTCTGTGGGGGTAAGGAACATGTTTCTTTTTCCCCACAAATATTGATAAAAATGTTACATTAATATGCACTTGCTCATAGATATAGTGAATGGAATAGCTCTGGTCCACTGTCTGTGGCTAGTCTTTGTTTTAGCCCAGTGTTAGCTAGTAGAATTTTCTGTGATGATAAAAATGTTTTGCATAAACCAATATGGTAGCCCCAAGCTCGACAGGGCCACTGAGTACCTGCATACATGACAGTGTTAGAGGACTAATTTGTTTGTTATTATATTGGGCTGTAACACACATGCATGTGGCTTGTGATTTATAGGGCTGGTGGAGTTCTAGTGGAAAGATGACAGCTAGTCACTAGAATCTTTCTCAGCCAAACCAGCGTCCACCACCGCAAGACTTACGTCATTCATGATTTTTGCGTTGTTCTGAGCCAAAACCATGTTCATCGAGTCCATTAACGTGGAGTACTTCAGAGTGTCTGGGTGTTGCCGGTACTTCTTTTCGCTGATAATCTCCATGGCTTTCTTGTTTTTCTCCGCTTCCAGGGAACCCAGCGGGAGCCATCCAATGCCCTTCATGAAGTCAGCATAGTCCGCCTTGTACTGATTCTACCGGAGAGGAAGATAAAACAATGGTCAGAAGAGAGCAAGCGTCCACGGATCACGAACATGTGTGTGACAGGCCTTCATTTCCACTTGTTTTCAACCTGCAGCATATGAAACGCCAACCGTCTCCTCACATCTCTTCACACAAGAAATTACAAATGAGCAAAGGTCTTGCTGATTTGTTTTTCTTGACGCCTTCTTAAAGGGAACATGTGAGGAACTACTAAATGGATTCATCTGCCATGTGATTCACTCTCCGGACTGATAAATTGGTCCAGATGCCCTTATGGATAGGTTAATTCTGAAAATCAGTTTTCTGTCTCCAGCAGTAAGCGTTTGATTATCTACTATTGTTATGATTTCCTAATGCACACTAGAAACCTGTTAGCACTTTGTACAATTGTGTGGGGTTTCCCCCTCCGCTGAGACATGTCTCCCTGTAACTGTGTGTGGTACTTGCATTTAGACATGGCTGTGTCTCCCTGGAAATTCATAGCCAATGAGAACTCTAGGCCTGGCCTGGTGTGGTCTGTGTTTATTTTTATAATGTATATTATTTGATAATGGCTCTGAAATCTTTGTCTTCCCTCTATCCGTTCCCAGGGATCCCTCAGTCACTCCCTCCTCAACATTCCATGGGCAGCACAGGCAACTTCAAGGACAGGGGTGGTGGAGGAAAACTGGTCGAGCATGAAGCCGGGGCTTCCCGAGTAGGGCATCACAGACATACACCCCCATGCTGGCCTTTCCCTTTCACCCTGTGACCAAGAGCCTTTCACACATTTGATCCTCTTTGCTAGGCTTATTTCCTTCAATGGATGCTCTCTAAAATCAAATCAGTTTGCTGCTGCTGACCTCCGCCTCCAACAGCGACTACAGCACCAAGAGGGAAAGATTAGATTTTAGTTTCTAGAACAGACCCTGCTTCCATTAAGAAAAAAATGAATTCAGCCCAAGGGGATGAATAAGACCCCTCTTCAGGAAAGAGCATGCGGATTCCTTTCAGGATTTTTGAGATGTCATGACGTAGGTCACCCATGAGCGGTTTATGGCGTGGGTAATGGCTCTACACACAGGCATTACTCTCACGTACATCACTTTGAATCTGCATCATATTCTTGGCCAACTCAAAGCCCATGGCATCCGGAAGCATGTTGTAGGTGTGGATTATATTCCTGTAGTTGGCATTGGTGGCCACTTCCTGGGACTTCTTGGCTGCCACCACGCTGAACATGTCCACCGGGGTGTGGAAGGACGTCTTGGATTTCTCGTAGCCCTTCTTGTACTCCCGGTCTGACTGCATCTTTGCCACTTGCATGAAGTGCACCAACTTAGGGTCGTCTTCCAGGCTGCGGAAGCCAATGTGCTTCCCTTTGGCTTGCTCGTAAGCCTGCTTGTACTTGTACTGCGGACAGACAAGAGACATGGCGATGATCCAAATGGTTCAGGTAAGAGAACAGAATGTGATTCACTGGGTGCTCCTAACTTTGGTGTGGGTTAAGAAAGATAGCAGTTCTTATAATGAGACAGAGAGGGGGCAATAGAGCCAAGAAGCAATGGCTCTGTACTTCAAATATTGGGAAGGAATCTCCGAAGCAGTGTTTCGGTCCTCACACCCTCACTGTGTCATCACAGAGGACTGCAAATCCTTAGTGTGTCTTTAGGATGAGAGCTGGCTATGGACTTCATAGGTAAAGCACATAGATCACACCCTTAAATTTCCTTAAAATTGTCTTTTGAATTCAAATACTAAGCATAACTTATTTTAATATGACCTTATCATTTTTACCTTGAACAATGAGCAAAATGATGAGAGCGAATCTGGCCTGTGTGAAGGGAAGCATCTTGGGATAGTGTGTCCAGCCAGTGAGCTGACCCTACCTCACGATCAGGCACAAGCCTGGCTTGTCTGCACCGTCATTCACGCTAAACGTGTTCCCGTGGCAGGACTTACATCACTGGCAATGTCTCTAGAGGCCTTCGCAGCCTTTATCGAGATGGCGTCAGGCTTCAGGTCGTAGCCTTTCTTCTTCTCTTCTTCCCAGCCAGCTTTGTAGAGTTTCTAAGCCAGGAACCAGAGAAACAACAGGGAGGTGGGACTTCAGTTACAACAGAGCTCCCGATTCCAACATGGCGGGCATGTAAAAGACAGACATCCTACAAGCGTTAGCTCCCTTCAGTATCCTCCTCCAACTTCTTTGCAAAGGATAAACTTACATCGCTCATGGTGATCTGGTTCACTCTGGAGAGCAAGATGTCTGGAGTATCAGGCATGACATGAATGGTGGTCTTGTCTTTGTTCCACTTTTCCGTGTACAGCCTCTGTAATGAGAAGGTCAGCACATGACGCTACAGTGGAACAGGTTTGTAATAATGGGAGCAGGAGGAGGGCATGTTGGGCGAGGCTAAACCTGATGATACACATACATACACAACACACACGCACACACACAGGCACACACACGACATATTCCTTCCCTCTTAACCATGAGATAAAAGTGCTGAAGACTCACAAAAGGCCCTTCGGGCTTCTCAGGCTGAGGCTGGCCCCTGGGCTCTTACCTTATCCATAGTCAACTTGTTGCTTTTGTTAAGCGCCTGTTCCATGGTGTCCATGGCGTATGTGAACTTCAGCTTCTCGGGGTGCTGGCGATACTTCCTCTCGCTCAGAATCTCGCCAGCCTTCTTTGCCTTCTCCACCTCCAAGGAGTCTATCGGGACCCAGCCGATACCTTTCATCCAGTTGGTGAAGTCAGATTTGTACAGATTCTTTATCACGAAGAAAGAAAGTTCATTTCAGAAAGAAGCAGACCTTGGGTTTCTTTGGTTACAAGACGTATTATCACAAAGAGAAGCGAACACCTAGCATTTACTCATTACAGTCTTTTAGAAAAAAGTGGTTATGGAAGTGATTGCATTCATGGTGGTTTTAAACTGGAAACCCAGACATAACAATTTGTTTTAAAACTAATTTTCTTAGCCAGGTAGGATGATACACAGCTACAATCCTAGTACTCACGAGGCTAAGATGGGATTGTGGGTTCAAGATCAGCCTGGACTACATGGTGGGCTAAACTGAAAACAATTAGGTAAGACTAAATTGAAAACAAAACAAAACAAACCACAGCAACAACAAAACAGGACGAAATTTTAAAAATTGCATTGGAAAGATTATAGTGTGTCTTAGTTTTTTCACAGATTACATCGTAGGTGTAATCTAACATACACACAATGTGTGCATAATGATGGGTCATTATGGTTACATGAATAAAACGCTCTTACTCCCTTGTCAGGTGCAAGATGAAGATGTCTCTGGTGACCCTGGTTCTTCCCCCACACCCATGGAAACAGAAAACTAAGCACCCCAGCTTCTGACTGGCACATACATCACTCTGAATTTGCATGGCGTTCCTGGAGTGCTCCACATTCAAGGCGTCGGGCAGGAGGGTGTAGTTGTGGTAGGGTTGTCTGTAGTTGGCGTTGGTCGCAACTTCCTGAGATTTCTTGGCTGCGGTCACACTGAACATATCCAGAGGTGTGTGGTACCGGGTCTTGCTGGCCTCGTAGCCCTTCTTATACTCGCGATCTGATTGTATTTTGGCCACATTCATGTAGTGAACCAGTTTAGGGTCATCCTGAAGACTGAGAAAGCCGATTTGCTTGCCTCTGGATTTCTCATAGGCCTCCTTGTATTTGCACTATTTGGAAGAGAGGGCCAGAGAGAAGTTTGACAGAAATCGAATTTATTTAACAATCTATACAAAGGCCAAGTTCAGTCTGAATTTGACAATACCTAAGATATTTTTAGTATTTTAATATACAACTTGCAAAATATTTCTAATAGATGACTATAAGACTTGTTCTGAGAATAATAATATAATAATTTACAATTTATATCTAGATTGTCCATTAGTAGATTCTTTGAATGTGCCCAAAGGTTCCTGAAAAGTTTATTTCTTAAGCAGTTGTATATTTCTACCTCATTTCCATTACTAACTTACACTACCTTTAAAGAGTATTTATGGACTCATGACTCCATTTCAGCAAAACTCTACTCCAAATTAAAGTATTGACCTTAAAATGAATGAATTCTTACTCTATTATGATAATTACATCAAGTCAACCAGGATATATAATTAAAAACAATTAAAACATTGTTATCTAACCTACAATGCTTCCCAGTTTCTCTTATTTTACTGGATTTGTTTCTTGTGTAAATAAATTGTCAAATTAAAACAGTATATTCTTTTGAAATGGTTGGAGACTTTACTTAGTCATACTTTGGTAGACTGAGACTTTTTCTTGACAAAATCTAAAAAAAATTTAAGCTCACAGTGAAAACAGTAAGACTTTCAAATTTTCCACAACTAAAAAGAAAATGTATCTGTAAATTTTTAATGAAGTTTTAAAAAAATATTTTCAGTGAAGTAATGAGAATATCCTTGGCACTCATGAAATAAGGAAATTCTTCTATACTGTAATCTTCTCATGTGTTTCCCTCTATAATCATGATTTCAAGCACGATATGCAGATTATAAAACATGCATGGGTTTCCTTACGTCACTAGCAATGTTCCTTGAACTTTTGGCGGCAACAATGGGAATGGCATCCGGTCTCAAGTCGTAACCCTTGGCAAGGGTTTTCTTCCAGTCTGCTTTGTAGTGAGCCTGTGGGAAAGAAAGGGGTTATCATTTGACATGGTTAAAAGATAATTGGAAACCGGACACCAACGTATCTTTTCCCAGACATCTACATTCCCTGCTATGCAGAGAACCTGCAGCTAAGTGATTGGCTCATCACCTGTGTGCCTGCTACATTATTTTTGTAAACTATAACAGGGCCTGGAGATAGCGGCCAGTGGTCCTGCCACTGAGGAGGCCGGATGGAGGATTATGGGTTCGAGGCCCACTTGTATTATACAGGGAGACCCTGTTTTGCAAAAGGAAACAAAGCAAAATCCAATGAAAAAAGAACAATGTAAAACCATCAAGCAATACGTGGTGTAATCTCAAATAATGACAGAATGTCTGTTTGTGCGACAGAGCAATGGAAGGGGTGAATGTAGGACAACAAAACGTTCTCACAAATTCCTGTGTTTTTTATTCTCTCCTTTGAGAACGTCGTATTTGTGACAAACTTCTCATAATAAAGCATTTCAAAGTAAGAGAAAGTCGTTGTTATCAAAAATTTGAAATTAAGATACAGTACCGATCCTGTAGCTTTCATTGTTAAAATGCTTTTAATGCTGTACTACAAGAGAAAAGTTTAAGTGGCCCAAAATCATAGAGATGATTACCAAAGAAACTCTGCACATTCAGAAGACAAAAGAGTACCTAAAATGTTAATGTTGAGAATAACTAAGCTATCTTTTTTTTTTTTAAAAAAAAAAAAGTTACACTATCAGTAAGACAGGAGCATTTGCTGGGCATGGGGGCAGAGGCAGATAGACCTTTATGAGTTCCAGGCCATCTTGGTCCACACATAGGGAATTCTAGGCTAGTGAGGGTTACATTATGAGATCCTGTCCAAAAAATAGATAAAATAAAAACATATTTTTCAGGTTTAATTCTATTTTAAAATTAGAATCCAAATGTTAGATTTATTTATTTGATTTTTGTTTTATTTTATTTTTGAGACAAGGTCCCACTATGTTGCCTGAGCTGGGCTCAAACTCCTGATTGTTATTCTTAATGTCAAGGACCAGTGTCCCAAGCTCCTAATATTACAAGCACATAAAAACTCCTGTCTTTATAAATCCTGGTTTAAACATAGTAACCAATTACATGCCCAGACTACCTAATAACTAGTTTCTTTAAAAAGTTCCAACACTCACAGAGGGAACTGAGCTCTTCCAGAAGCTTTAATAAAGAGTTGAAACAAAATTGCACAGAACAGACTATAAACCTGCTCTTTCCAGTCTTGGCTAGACTTTGTAATGTGTTTTGTTTTTAAATGGAATATTATTTTCTGAACTGGTTTTACCATCTACTAGTGAGTCACAGCTCATAGTTAAAAAGAGTATACATTAAGTAAAATTTTGTAGCGACCCCCTACTCCTCTGTTGCCTGTATAAGGGTCCCCCCTCTGGGTGCTCAAATGGTCTACATTTGGTTTGTTCTCCTTGAATGGCTCAGTAAAAGAACTACCCAGAATTGGGAAAAGGACGTCCCTATAAGAGATGTTAGACTGGCACCAGGTTAGATACTCACGTCACTCATATTGATGGCATTGACCTTGGCTTGGATAAACTGAGGCAACTCAGGGTCCATCGTGTACTTATGCTTCAGTTTCTCGCCCTCCACCTTGTAGTTCAGCTGCAAAGAAAGAAGCACTCAATGGCATGAGCTGACAGGGTACTTGATCCTGTAGCCGTGACTTTAAAGAGAAGGCTGTCCTTGGTGTTCCCCAAACACAAGACAAATGCTTACAACACCACAGCTAGGGAACCGGAGTAGGTATATTTATGTCTTTACCTGGCCAGGTAGGGTGGTAGGTTCTGTGTTTAAAGTTAAAAAAAAAAAAGTCAGAGCTCTCCTCTTGGGAACTTATAGTTTAATAGAGGAGACATGTATTTGCATAAACACGTAAACTATAAACTACAGCTAAATTGGTGATATGTTGAAAATACAACCATACCAGAAAAACTTGGACAATAATGAAGGCAGAGGTAGCATGTGTACTCAGAACTTGGGTGGAGGGGAGCGTTCTGGGCAGAAGAGCAGTGTTTAGGAGCCCAAAGCAAGAAATGGCCTGGCCACATGGAGGAGTTCAGGGCAATTGGAAGTAGGATTAGATAGACAGAGAGAGCAATTCATGGGACAGAGGTCTCTTTACCCGAAGTAATGAGTTTGAATTTTAATTTCATCCCCAAGGGGAGCCCAGACAATGAGGCTAAGTCATTGCAGTCATCCACAGGAGAGACAAGGAACTCTGCCTGGTGACAGTACAAAGACAAGCCCTGCAGCAATCTGGCTACTTAGGACAAGGACACAGGCTTGGCAGAGATATAGGATGTGGGGAGGGCATGGAGGGAGTTACATCCAAAGTCACCACCACAGTTCTGACTGGAGTATCTAGGTTTGTGCTGATGGGATTTGACCTTGGGATTTGATATGTCCTTCTGTATATGTGTTGCTTTTATTGGATAATGAATAAAGCTGTTTTGGCCAATGGCCTAGCAGAGTAAAGTCAGGTAGGAAATCCAAACAGAGATATAGAGAGCAGGAGGAGTCAAAGAGACACCATGTAACTGCCCAAGGAGAAGGATGCCAGAATCTTACCTGTAAGCCACAGCCTTGTGATGATACACAGAATTAATAGAAATGGGTTAATTTAAGATGTAAGAGCTAGCTAGGAATATGCCTAAGCTATTGGACTATAGTATTGTAATTAATATAGTTTCTATGTGATTACTTGGGTCTGGGCGTCCAGGAAACAAAAGAGCAGTCTCTACTAGGATTTCTTCAGATGGAGCAGACAGAACAGTGAGTACCATTTTCCTAGGCAGCTCCCTTACAACCAGGAATGACACTGTCCTCAGCACAAGGGAATCCCTGGCATTTATGAGCACTAAAGTACAACGTATCTTTAAACACTGCAGTAACAGAAGAGCTGTGATTACCCTGAAGGGACGAGACCCACAGATGATCCACAGGTCCAAGGCAAGTCAAAAAGTTCCCTACTTTCTAACCTCTGAGGCTAACACAAACATAGGCTTTGCTTTAAATGTTGCTTCTTTTTCCAAGTGAACCCTGGAAATATGAGGTGATATGACACACTGGGCACTGGAAGAAAAGGCACTTGCTCTCAGAAACGGGGACAAGACATAAACTACTCTCTCTTCCCCAGAGGCCTTATTTGAAGAGCGCCTCCTAGAATGAGCTGTTCTACAAAAGGACTAGGACACTGTGCCATTTCTCCACGTAGCTGGTACAACTACTGCGGAGCAACCAGACGCTTTTACAATTCAAACCAAGTTGACGATGTTGTTAGAAACACTCATATCTCCTGTGTATAACGAGCAGATCATATGAATAGCACAGACTTTCTGTGTTGGGGAAAAAAATAGCAAAGTTGGAAAGACCCTATTTTTCCCGCCTTCAAGTTCAACATTGTTTCCAAGGTAGAATCTGTGCCTTCACCTCTGAAAATGGTGTCTGTGGTAACCATAGATGCATCCTTCTACGCTGAGAGGAGCATGGGGGAAGCGGCTTGGTTGCAGGGTTTACTCGGGGACTAAACCGTTAAAGGGGAACCTCTTACATCACTTAGCTGCTTGGTGTTCTGCTGAGCCAGCACCATGCCCATGGAGTCAGGCACGCTTGTGAACTTGATGGTGTCCGGGTGTTGTCGGTACTTCCTCTCATTTAGTGCCTCGCCTGCCTTCTTGGCCTTCTCCACCTCCAGGGAGCCAATGGGGATCCACCCAATACCCTTGAAGAAGTTGTTATACTCATCTTTGTACACATTCTGCAGAAAGAATAAGCTCCTATGAGAAGGCAGCCTTGGGAATACTCAGGGAAGCTTCTGGGAGCTGCAATGCTACACAAAAGAAATGAAAGCAATTATTTCCCCTGCGCTTGTATCTCATCTGTCATTTGGCTTATTACCAGGAGCTGGAAATGAGAAGAAACAGATCAGCTGTGGGAGTGCATGATCCAATGCACAAGGGAATCTAGGCCATGCACTTCCACGGCTGTTTGAATTCCGTTTTGTCGATTTTTGTCCATAAATTGGGCTTTCTTTTTAATTTCACTGGAAACTTCGCAAGTCTGAGTTTCTCCCACACTATCCAGCCAGGTTATTTCTGACCTTAGCTGGGTAGTGAGATTTTTTTTCACAGCCTGCTCAATAACGGAATAGCAACCATTTCTTCCCCTGACAGAGGACAAGTATTACAGAACTCTGCAGAAAGAAATGCCCTGAATGTTAAACAGCTCCCTGGGCGGCTCTCTATGAATCACGCTGCAAGCAGAACCTTCCTAGTTTATTTGATATGACTCATGGCATGGATTTACATGGATGATGGGGTGACCTTGAGTTTTAAAAAGAAAAAAAAATCCCTCAATTCTGAAAGCATTGGGAATTTCATTTTGCATCATCCAGTGATTACCACTGAAGTGGACCCACGAGGGTACCTCTGACTGAGAAGCAAAGTGCCCCATCTCATGAGAAGAACATGGTCCCATCTTCATTCATATGTCAACAGACACAATGCCAATGCTTATAAGCATGGAAAGTCAGAAAAACAATGTAGCTTCAGAAGTTTTTGAATGAATGCCGCTTATTCTAATGTATATTTTTCAAGTACTTTATTGTGTTTTTTTTTTTAATTTTTATTTTTATTTTCGAGACAGGGTTTCTCCGTAGCTTTTGGTTCCTGTCCTAGAACTAGCTCTTGTAGTCCAGGCTGGCCTCGAACTCAGAGATCCGCCTGCCTCTGCCTCCCGAGTGCTGGGATTAAAGGCATGCGCCACCACCGCCCGGCTACCTTATTGTGTTTTTAAGCCAAATAAGATGAACGGAAATGATCAGTGTCTTCCGGTCTGTTAGGTGACATCTACTTACATCGCTCTGGATTTGGTTAGCGTTCCTCGTGTGCTCGAGACTCAGGGCATCGGGCAGGTATGTGTAGTGGTGCAGAGGTTGCTTGTAGTTGACATTGGTGGCCACGTCCTGGGCCATCTTTGCGGCAGTGATGCTGACCATATCCCCAGGGGTATGGTAACTGGTTTTGGTGTTCTCGTAGTTTTTCTTGTATTCTCGGTCTGACTGCAACTTTGCCACGTTCATATAATGGACCAACTTGGGGTCATCCTGCAGGCTTCTGAAACCAACGTGCTTGCCCTTTGACTTCTCGTAAGCTTCCTTGTATTTATACTGTGGAGAGAGAACTTGGTTAGACAAGTGCCATTTGGTACAAAAACGTTTTTCTACACACAAAGGTAAACAGAACATTATGACTTTTTGGATGATTGTTCATGAAACACACACCTCATCTTGTCCAGAAAATCATAACAAAGACTATTTAAACTCGGCTGGGACTTCAAGGCAATTCCATGATCAATTTAACAATTTCCACGCCCTTTGCTTGATTCCTACAGATGATTTGTATACAGAATTATTTTTTAAAATCTACCAGAATATGAACACACTATCTTCCAAACATAAGACTAATGTCTTTTAGCTCCATAGGGATGTGGCCTTTTCTAATCCAGTTTGTGATTTCTGTTCATGGATGTGACTATCCGTGTAAGCAGTTGGGCCTTCACCCCCTCCCTCCATCCACTGCACCCTCTGCAAGCTTGGGACTGAAGGAACCGCAAAGGAAGGCACTTTGGCAAAGCCAGGAACTGCTGGATGGGGGTGGGGGGGTGGTTTCTCATCCATAAAAGCCCAACCCAAAGCAAATCTATTCAAGGTCTTTCACTGCCAGGGGCTGTCATTGAGATGCTGATTGAGTTGCTCGGTAATAGCTCAGACCCTCGAAATTTATTCAAGAGAAATCAAATCTACCAAACCCTGCAAACACTGAGCACTGGTAGTGTAAATTCATAAGCGAGGACTTAGCAGGTGAGAGGGTTACCAAGGAATTACTTGATATATTAGAAAAGGCTCCAGTGGGAGGAAGGGACAGAATCACACTCCAGACTTTCACTTCTAATTTAAATCAGGAGTGCATTTGAGACTCATGTGTACTGTCTGCAAAGTTTGAAGGTGGCATTTTCAGTCCATCCCTGCCAGGAAAGCTGCAGTGACTTTATACTCTTCTATGTGGATTGTATGCACGGTCGGTTTCTTCTCTTTTCTAAAGTCAAGATTGTAGCCCTGGGAATAGAGCATGACAGTGATCCCTGCAAGAAGTGAATGCCTAGCCGGGCGATGGTGGCGAACGCCTTTAATCCCAGCACTCGGGAGGCAGAGGCAGGCGGATCTCTGTGAGTTCGAGACCAGCCTGGTCTACAAGAGCTAGTTCCAGGACAGGCTCCAAAGCCACAGAGAAACCCTGTCTCGGAAAACAAAACAAAACAAAAAAAAAAGAAGTGAATGCCTAAAAATGTGTTCTTAAAGATGAGAAGTATCTGTGTGTGTGTGCGCACACGTGCACGCGTGCATGTATTATAGATTGTGGTGGTTTGAAAGAAAATGGTTCCCAAAGAGAGAGTAGCACTACTAGGAGGTGTGACCTTGTTGGAAGAAGTGTGTCACTGTGGGGGCAGGCTTTGAGGTCTCTTTTGCTCAAGCTTCCCTCAGCGTGGCCATCAGTTGAGTTCCTGCGGCCTGCAAGATGGAGCACTCTCAGCTCCAGCACCTCATCAGCCTGTACACCGCCATGCTCCCACCATGATGATAATGGACTGGACCTCTAAAACTGAAAACAAGTCCACCCCAATTAAATGCTTTCTTTATAAGATCTGCTGTGGTCTCGGTGTCTCTTCACAGCAATAAAAACCCTAAGACAGATGAAATGGCACCAATTGACTAAACTGATCACCATCATATCCTAAAAGAGGCAGGGGTCCTACGTGGCTTAGGGAATGCCTGTTGATATGCAACACCCTCCATTCTTTTTAATGCAATTGTAATGCAGGCAGGCATCTGAACTTAACATGTTTCTGTCATTCATTTCATGCTCTCACTGGAAATAAATGCAAACTGTCGAAGAAATGAGTCAGCAAAGGGAATTTTCATCATGAGTCGGGGGAGAAAGTCACTGTTAGACTTAAGGCATTGCTAAGTGGAGTCATCTGAGAAAACAAATCCCAACAATGCTGAAATGGCGGCAGGTTTTCAAAACACCATTTTGAAGAGAGTTTGGGCATCATTACTTTATATGTACACCCAAGCAAGCATGTATTCAATTACTTTAAAAAAAAAAAAAAAAGGTAGTCACTTAAAATTTTTACTCACGTCACTGGCGATGTTTCTGGAGGACTTGGCTGCTGTGATGGGAATGGCATCAGCCAGGACGTTGTTGCCTTTGGCTATTAAATCATGCCAGTCCCGTTTGTAGCAGACCTGGGGTAGAAAAGCAAAAGGGAGTCAGCGCACTGTTTATCCATCCTCTCAGGAATCCCTCAGCCGCTGGCTTCTTTAGTTCTCTCTCTTTCTCTCTCTTTCTCTCTCTCTCTCGTGTGTGTGTGTGTGTGTGTGTGTGTGTGTGAGCTAAGGAATTAGATTCCCCCCCATCACATGTATTCTGCTACGAAGTCACATCAGCAAAGGGTCACATTTGGATCTAGCATGAAATCATGGGTCTCTTGCTGATTGTTCACCCAAGTCTGGCCTTGGCAGATAAAGAAGAGGGATGCTGAAAAACCAGAGTCAATGAAGGGAGGAATAGTAATGGCTGTAAGAAGTCTGGTCCATGAGGGCCATTGAGAGATGAAGCTATGAATGATGACCAAGGGGGACACCAGACAGCCATAGTCACAAAATTTAAGGCTATTGTTAAAAAAAAAAAATGAAATCACTGAATTAGAATTTCATTAATTTTCATTTTTGTCCTGCAGGATTATAATCCCTCTCCCTCTTTGTTGCCAACTGGAAAACAAAGCAGCAGTTTTAGGGGAACATGCAATGTGCTCCATATAAGGAAGAGTGCTACACCCCTTGAAGAGGGCCTTCCTTGCCAAGAGCCAACTTGAGTCAAGAGGCCACCATCCCGAGACGTGCTCTGCTGGGGACCAAGAGTGGGAAGCTGACTTGGATAATCACCCAGATGCCTCTCCACTCCACAGATCTGTCTATTGCCACATCAGGTCTTCACACTCCACCAGAGACCCACACTACTCACATCACTTATGTTGTAAGCATTGCACTTGGCCTGGAGGAACTGTGGGAGGTCGGGATTCAGAGTGTACTTATGCTTCACGTCCTCTCCTTTCGCTTTGTATAAGATCTGCAACACACAGACACAAGAATAAAGCCCCTTCCACACCAGGCTGAAGGGAAAAGGCCTTAACTGCCCACTGAAAGGACTGGCTCTTTGTAGAGTCTTTGATCTCCTCCTCTTTCCTGTACGGATCTTGCTATGTGGCCTAGGCTGGCCTAAATCTTTAGACCCTCAAGTTCTGGGATGAAAGGTGTGAGCTACCACACCTGTTCTGGAATAAAACTTTTTGTACCAGTCAAAGGTATCCACTCAGGGGCAGTAGGGGAGAAACTGGAGGGAAGGGATTGGGAGGTGTACATTGGTTCTAAACACTACATATCCATGTATGGATAGCAAATAGAATATTTTTAAATGTATCCAGAAAGACAGTTTTTTTTTTATGGCAGTGGAAGATGACAGTTTTATAGAGGACAGTTTTAAAATGGTAGTGCCTGGGGAATAAAAAAAAATGCCTAAGCTAAATTTTTAATTTTCGTTTTTATTTATTTTAACAATTTAAAATTTATTTATTTTGCTGGGTGGTGGTGGCGCACGCCTTTAATCCCAGCACTTGGGAGGCAGAGGCAGGCGGATCTCTGTGAGTTCGAGACCAGCCTGGTCTACAAGAGCTAGTTCCAGGACAGGCTCCAAAACCACAGAGAAACCCTGTCTCGAAAAACCAAAAAATAAATAAATAAATAAATAAAATTTATTTTATGTGTGTAAGTGTCTTGTTTACATGTATGTTTGTATACCACATGCATGGTACTTGTCGGAGTCAGGAGCGGGCACTGGAGTTATGGGTAGTTGTGAGCCACCATGTGGGTTCTGGGAACCAAACCGGGGTCTCCTGCAAGAGCACTCAGTGCTTTTCAACACCGAGCTATCTCTCCAGCCCCCAGCGTTTTAACATTGAATGCACAGAATGCTCAATTAGCAATGAAGGCATTGGCATAAGAGTAAGCACATCGAGTAGGTACTCACCCCTTAAAGAGTACCCCCCCCACACACAAACACACAAACCATCTTCTCCTGTACTCACATCACTGACTTGCTGCGTGTTCTGCTTGGCTTGCACCATCACTGGGGAGTCCACGATGCTGGTGAACTTGAGCGTGTCCGGATGCTGCCTGTATTTCTTCTCACTCAGGGCATCACCTGCCTTTTTCACCTTTTCCTGGTCGAGACTTCCAATTGGTATCCAGCCAATGCCCTTCATCCAGGTGTTATAGTCTTCCTTGTAGGCATTCTGCAGAGACAGAGAGGAGGAGTGAGAGCTAGGCCCATTCTGGGAGCCGAGGGGTTGGCCTGGGGACCACGGCACTTACGTCACTCTGGATATGCATCATGTTCTTGGACAGCTCCAGGTCCATGGCATCCGGAAGGTAGGTGTAGTGGTGGAGAGAATGCTTGTAGTTCGTATTGCTGATTACATCCTGTGCCTTCTTAGCCGCCACAACATCGAACATATCGTGAGGGGTGTTGTACTTGGTCTTTGTCTTTTCGTAGTCTTTTTTATACTCCCGGTCTGACTGTATCTTGGCCACGTTCATGTAATGGACCAGTTTGGGATCATCTTGGAGACTTTGGAATCCAACCATTTTCCCTTTAGCCTTCTCGTAATCTTTCTTGTAATGGACCTATTGGGCATGAAGGGGGGCATATTTTGAAATGTCGCTTTGAAGATACGGAACAGTGAGGTCATATTTGGAAAGTTTTGAGTTTCCTAGACATTTCTATATGCCCATAACAAGGGGATTGGTTCCAGGATCCTCACTTTGTGCCAACACAAAGCCCCATACTCGAGTCTCTTATATGAGCCATAACCTTTGCACACTCTCCACGTACACTTCAAATCATCTCTAGACTACTTATAATATCTAGTAAATTGTAACTGCTATGTAAATGGTTTTGTGTCATTTTGAAGATAATGACAAGGAAAAAAGGTCTTTAAGCGTTTAGTACAGATGTAATTTTGAAAGTCTTTTCAGCCCACAGGTATCGACGGATATGAAATCTGAGGATAGGAAGCGTCAACTTCCTATGTAATATGGTAAAATAAAACATCACTTAGGAGCCTTGAGCGTCTATATCTACTTCTGCCACCCAAAGGAGATTGGGATCCAGCCTGTCACTGATGTGAACCATAATTCATATCAATGACAAACTAATTCTTCACACTCTTTCTTCCCCCATAGACCTAAGTAAACGCCGTGAAAAGAATAAGGAAGCATTTTCCATTCTTCACCAATTACACCCTGCTGCCAGGGCCCTGGAGCTGCTGAGGATTTGACAACCCTTAACTAAAAGACATTTTCAGAGTCCTTGATTATTGCAAAGGAAACCCAGAGCCAGTCATGGTGAATAGCATTTGGCTTTGAATTGTAGACAGAGGGGGATTGGGGATTCTTGGGGAGGCCTGCAGAGGATCCTGGGAAAGCCAGAGCAGACAGGAGAGAGCGCAGGAAGATGGGGGGCATGGGGTGGCTGGAGGATCCACCACGAGAAAAGTCAGAGACCTTCCAGGAGGGAGGTTTTTCAGAACAAGGGCATCTGGGTTTGGTTTTTTCTTTTCTTTAAATATTTATTTATTATATATACAATATTCTGTGTGTGTGTACGCCTGAAGGCCAGAAGAGGGCACCAGACCCCATTACAGATGGTTGTGAGCCACCATGTGGTTGCTGGGAATTGAACTCAGGATTTTTGGAAGAGCAGGCGATGCTCTTACCCTCTGAGCCATCTCTCCAGCCCCTGTTTTTTTTTTCTTTTAAAGCTGTATTGTAATTACAGTAGTGTAATAAAAACTTCATTTCAATCAGAAGTTGCCCTTGAATTTCCCAGAGAAATAGATGTAATGGATGAAAAAGAGAAGAGAGGGAAAGAGGAGATCACATAAATTAATAAAGATTAGAGATAAAATTATTCCATCCAGAAGCTATTACAACTTGAATTTCTTCTTGGTTTCTTATTAAAGTAATGTGGATTTATGCAGAAATCTGCACAGTGATTTGAAGTCTTCTTAGTAACTCACAAGTGGACAGATACCAGTTCCGACCTCTGAGAATACTAAGGTCTCTTTAGGATTCTTTCTGTACAGAATCATTTCCAGTCAGGGACACCATACGTACTGACCTTCTGGGTACCCCACTAGGTCCCCTGTCATGCAGGTGACCATGGCTGGACTTACGTCGCTCGCAGCCTGCCGGGCAGCTTTGGCAGCTTTGATGGGAATCGCGTCAATTCTCAGGTCATATCCTTTCTTGCTTAAGTCTTTCAGGTCGGCTTTGTACATGCTCTGCAAGAGAAACACCCCTTGAGCAGGACTGCAGAGCCATGTGAGTAAAGGCCGGGCGTGCAGGGCAGCGCTAGACGCACCTCACTGACGTTGTAGGCGTTCACTTTAGCCTGGATGAACTGCGGCAGGTCCGCGGGCAGGCTGTACTTGTGCAGTATCTCCTCCCCTTTGGCTTTGTAAGCGATCTAGGAGAGGAGAAACCACATTCAAACCAAGTATGGAGAGACAGTTTAATGACACTGGAGAATATTTTCAGGGTAGTGTGTCTGTTGCAAGGTGATGCTAAGAAAGCCACTCTCTGTTCTGTCCCGTCACACATCAGCAAAAACCTCTGTACATTCTAGGACCATGATGCAGCGGCACGGAGGCCGGTCTCATTGCATGCACACGGTTGGACAAGATTTCCGAGCACTGGCTAGGAATCTCTGGCTCGAGGTAGCGGGTGCCTGGAGGACCTCAAACCAGGGAAGTGAGCTGTGGAAATGCTAACCTGCAGCCACTGCCCTGAGCCAGAGCAGACTAGCAGGTCACAACACAGCAATAATCTATTTAAGACTTCGTGGGAGTCTAAAGGGACTTGCAGGTGGTTTTGATTCTATATAGTTTCTCTCTTAGCCCCGACTTAAGATATAATCTCCACGGGACCCAGCACCTACATTCATTCTTTCTGGTCTTCCTAGAGATACCTTACCACAGTCAGTAAAAGAAGACCCTCTCACTGATCCCTCCAAGAGCCTTCCCTTAGTGGTAGAGGACAGCTGGTATAGAATACGCAACACTCTAAAGTTATGATTAGGTGAGTGTGGCATCATTGGGCAGCGGGAATTTACAGCTGGCCCCCAAGAGGCCCTTCAGATGGTTAAACAGCTCCAGGTGACCAGTGCACTCAAGGGACAGGTTCCTTCATGTTGGTAAACAGTTACGAAAGCACACACGGGATGGACACTTACGTCGCTCCTCTGGGCCTGGTTAATTTTAGACTGCACTGTAATAGGAGCATCTTCAATCGAGGTGAATTTGAGCGTATCTGGATGCTGGCGGTATTTTTTCTAGGAGAATCAAAACGAGAAAAAAGAAATTAAAACCAATTCTTAATCCAGGCTCTGTAATGAGAATTCTGGAGATTTACTTTGGAAAGACACAGAGGGGTTTTCTCAGTTTTAAAGTCCTGGAGTCCCGATTACCTTGGATGAGAATGAATACCTACATGAGACAGAACTGAATGGTTTTAAATTGGTGTCATCATGGGCACTGTGTGGAGGAGAGAGGCACAGCTCCCCGGAAGCATGTTTGCACTCCTCAGATGCCTTGCTTATGGTGTGAAAGAGGGGCTTTCTGTTGTGCTGAGCCAGAAACACACCAGAGGTCTCGGAGGGGTTAGCAGAAAAGCAAGCAAGAATATTTGGGCTGTCTTTTTTTTTTTAAAAACAACAACAACAACAACAACAACAACAACAGGGTCTTAATGTAATATAGTGTTGGCTTCAATCTCAGTGTATACCCAAGGATGGTCCTGAACTCCTGACCCTCTTGTTTCTCTCCCTTAAATACTAGAGTGACTTTACACAACCCTAACAACTTCATCAGCAGCTAGAGTAAAGAGGTTTTCTGGTTGAGGGATCAATTAGCAACAGCTAATGATTAATTAGGCAGAGAACATGTCTGCTTTGCAGCCTTATTGCGGCTTCTTATGTATGGGACATTGATGTGCTGGAGAAGAAAGAAAGAGGGCCATTGGGAAGGCGGCCCCATGGGGGAGCTGACAAAATGTCACTCCTATGCCTGTCTTCTCTGCCGATCTGCCCAGTCGCCATCCTTGGGGCATACTGTACATTGCCACTTTTCCATATATTTTAACTCCGTTTTTTCAACTCCACAGTTCTGAAAACTACCAGCACTGGAAGACACTTCCTGAAAGACCTCTGGGAAGGCAAAAATGCTTTCACCCAAACCAGACAAAAGCACACAGAAGCGAGAACACTTCCGGCTTGAGCACGGTTGCCACGCACCACCGCCCCCGTGTCTGCGCTCTGTGCACTGGCACCCAGTTCACGAGCTTCGGCCAAGAGAGCTGGAGGTTAAAATACACAGACACACACAGACAGAGAGACAGCGACACAGGTCATCCTTGAATTCCCCAAGAATGCCCCCTTTATTGTGTTCAGGGGCAGATTATATAGAGATAGCCACGCCCCAGCCAAACCCACCAGAAACCACTCTCCTGCCATCAGGAACTCCTGAAGGTCTCGTGCTCAGACCAGCTGAAGGCACTCAGATCAGGGGATTACAAGAAATTCAGGATCTGGGGTCTCACTGCTCCCAACACACGATGACAAGCCTTACTTTGCACTTCTGTCCTTCACACCCTCCCCTTTCCTTGGTGATGCAGTCAGGTGACAACAGTGTGTCTTCAGCTATTGCTGGAGAGGAAACAGACACTGTGTCCATAGGAAGACGCTGAGTACGACCACTGCCTTTTCTCTAAGCTTGAGTGGCAATTTGTAACTATGCGAGAGCCATCAAGACTATAATCGAGGGCACAATTTTTAAAGAAGAACCTTCAACAGCTATATTACGCAGAAGTACTCCAGGCTAGAAGCAAGCCATACCTCTACAAACAGGTCAAGAGGCCATTAACATGTGACATGTCTTTGCAGAGGAAGACCATGTAATTAAAAGATAAAGAAAAGGAATGAATTTTAGGTATAGGCAAAAGCATCGAAAGAAACAAAAGAAGCCTCAAAGAAATTTTCATAAAAGGTAAAACTACAGAGGCCAGAAGCGGTTCAGTACCAGCCTTGGGTTGACAGGCAGGGGTTCTTGGGGAAACTTCATGGAGCATTAGAAGCATTTAAAATTAATTTCTAAGGTGGGGTTCATGCCTGGAATCCTTATACCCAGAGGCTGAGGCAAGATCACCACTCACATGTTCAAGGCCAGCTTGGGTGACAATAAATTCTACACCAGTCTGGATTGCAGAGTGAGACTTTATCTTAAAATAAAAACAAAAGTAGAAAAGTATCCCGGTGGCAGCAAGTCCAAGACTGCACGGGTTCTGTCTAAATCAGGTAAAATTCACATTGTGTGGATAAAGTTGCTCAGCTCAATTTGAGTGTTTTACACGAATAGTTTAGATGCTATAAAGGGGCATGAATATATTTCTGGATTGTTGGTGCTTTAAGAATCTCCGTCAGCAGCAATGGCCAGAAAGGGAGGTAGAAAGAGCGCCTCCCATGGCCCTGCACTTTAATGGGAGGCAGTCCCCTCTAGCGCCCCAGTGGCCATACCTCATTCAGAATGTCCGAGGCTCGCTTTGCCTTTTCCATCTCCAGGGACCCGAAGGGCACCCAGCCACAGCCCTTCATCCAGCTGTTGTAGTCTGCTTTGTACTCCACCTACAAGAAAGAGGAGCCACGTTTTCCTTCATTGTTATTGTCACACCAACGATGGCCATTTTACTCAGGGTTTTAAAGATGTCTGAGCAGGCGTGTTGCTCCACACATGAACGTATTTTTTGGTGATAGTCTGGAACACCTGGAGTATTGCTTTCTAATGGCCATGTCCTCAACTTCCCCCTTAGGTTCAACTTAATTGAAATGTGTAGAATTTTGATATTAACCCAGAAAATGCTCGATTCCAGGCTGTATTTCAAAGAATAAATAGAATGATGATATTGGGACCATTGGCTGTAGGTTTGCGCCCTGGAATGTTAAGTGTTGTATCTCTGTGACCAAATTAGGCCGGAATTGATGACGCAGAATTAAAGGCGAATAATCTTGGTCATTTTCTAATGATGTTTGATGGTAGTTATTTGTCAAAGCCCTGGCACACACTGTCCTTCACGTATAGCGACCAACTTAGAAGGGCTTCTGCATTGGCCAACAAAGCACTTGGAAATAGTTCTTGTTAATTTCCTTAAGGAGACAGCTATTATTTGGCACTGATATTATGTGGGGACAATCACCAGATGCCATTAAGATAGCGAGCTCTTTTAGTCATCGGACTATAGATGACACCCAAAATTTATCTCTAGAAATCAACTGAAAATTCTTGTTCTTTAGAATGGATCTAAAAAAAAAAAAAAACTCAAGTAGAAAAAAAACCCAATAAATCAACTTTGCCTCTGGGGACCTTCAAATAGAATTGTATTGCAGACACAGAGAAAAATTAAATAATTAAGAAACAAGATCCTGAATATAATAACTGTCACTGGTAGTAAAGAGCAGATGAGAAATTATATATATATATATAATATATATATTATCCTCATATATGGACCTAACAAAATCAAACTATCACTCTGTATTTTGATAGTCTAATAGAAATTCCTGCCTGGAAACTGTCGGACTGCTTAGAAAATAGAACAAGTTAAAGTTTTACTCAAGGGTGCTAAGTCCATTCTGCTCACAGGTTAAAGCCCCTTCTCCTCTTGCCTTGGGATGGCAAACACTTGCAGAAACTGCCTAAAAGAACGATTTTGGCAGCTCTCAAAGGTCATCTCGCAGATCCTGGTCACCAAGGAAGGGATGCTTTATATTTGCTATCTGCGAGCATTTGTGTATTTTAATTTCTTCCTGCAGACATGTCTGCGATGGAAATTCCCTGTGCCGAGCATGGGACTCAGAGACTGGCCTTAGATTGTTGCCCTGTTACCTGACCTATAAAAGTTGAGCTTTCCAAAGCATGAGCTTTGGGTTTCTGCCCGGATGCTATCAAGCTGAGTTTCCCCTGTCTCTCCGACTGCCTGCTTGGTTCTGTGCTGATGTTAAGAGTGTAAATTATTCAGTCATTGGAAAAATAGTTTCGCAGAAAACTAAAAGACTGTCATATGGCCTAACAATTTGACTTCTGGGGTATCTACCCCAAAGAACTGAAATCAGACATTGACAGGACAATCGATTACTCATGGTCACATGAACAATTCTCAGTAGCTAGAAGGTGGGAGCAAGACAAACAGCGGCCAAGAGAAGAGTGGATACACAAGATGTGGCATACATTGATAAAGGAAGACTGTTCAGCTTTCAAAAAGAAGAAAACTCTGACAAGAGCTGTAATAAGTGTAATTGAGGGCACTGTGCTGAGGGAAAAAACTCAGTTTCCAAAGACAAATACTGTTTAACTCCACACGTGTGATGTGTCTACAATAGCCCAACTTATAGCAATAAGTGGTTTCTGGGGGCCGGAAGAGGAGAGAAAGGGGGATTTATTGCTTAATAGAGCCCTTTGACCTTCTGGACCATCTCGCTGGCCCTTAGCATCCATTTAAATACTCAAAACAACTTTTGATTTGCTCCAGTTGAACAGCCGAGGACTCTCGGCTCAGCAAGGTTGCTAATGTTTCCAGAAGGAAATAATGACGGCACACGCCAGACACAGGTGTCCAATCCCGAGGACACGCACTTCTAAGAACCAAGGGACCATTTCCCTCGGATCTCCATGCTTCCTCACAAAAGGCAGATACTTCAGAGAGGACTAAAGGCCAGGCTCGGGCTAGATCCTGTCCCATCTCCCTTTCCGAAGAGGGGAAGAGAAGGCCGCTACTCACATCACTCTGCAGTGCGTATGCCTTCTTGGCGAGGTCCACGCTGACGCTGTCTGGTGGGTAGCTGTAGTTGTGTAAGACATGCTTGTAGTCCACGTCGCTGGCAATCTCCTGAGATTTCTTAGCTTGGGTGACTTGGAGCATATCAAGAGGGGCGGTGTAGATGGTTTTCGACTTCTCGTAGTCTTTACGGTATTCACGCTGGAAGAAGAGAGCATTTAGTCCCTCTCGCCCTTAATGAGTTCTTATGACAGTAAAGTGTAACTTAGAGTAATAGGTGCAAACATTTGAGTAATTATTTTGCCCCAAATTTGTTCTTATGACTTATATCAAGTTCCTCTAGAAAAAAAATGATGTATTAATCTTCCCAAATTTATTTTACTTTTCTCTTCTGACTTTTTAGACAGAGTCTTGCTGGTATGGCTCTGGCTGGCCTGGTACTATCTATGGAGCCCAGACTGAAAATGAACTTATGGCAGTCTTCCTGCCTCAGCCTCCTGAGTGCTGGGATTATAAGCATGAACTACCACGCCAGCTTCCAAAGTTTTTCAGCCAGAGAACAGCTATCAGTAAGCTCAGGGGACTTTACCTGCCTTCTTACATCTGGTGGACTGTTATTTGCAGGGGATGAGTTTAAATATTATAAAACCCAAGCCCTGAATGATGAACGGAAAGCTTGGGAATGCGCTGTGCCACACAAGCGCATGTTTAAAGCCTGTCCCGCAGGAAAGGGACAAGGCGGTGCTGCGACAGCAGCTGCGGAGGGGGGTGGGGGAGGAGCAATTTTCTGGACTGTTCGGATGCTCGTGTTTATGTTCTCAGCAGCTGACATACATCAGCATCCATAAAACGCTGTCAAAACATACCACAGAAATCCTTGTGCCTTTGTGTTTCTTGCCGAAATATTATTCACAATAGCCGGGAAAGGCAACTGCCCTAGCTGTCCATCAGCAGACAAACGGATCCAGAAAACATGGTTCCTCTACACAATGGAATTTTATGTAGCCGTAAATAAAAATGAAATTAGGGCATTTGAAGAAAAATGGATACAAATGGAAATTGTTGTGAGGCCAAACAAGGTAGACTCAGAAAGGCAAACTCCATGTTTGGTCTTCTATGGTGCCTAAATTTAGACTTCGTGTGTGTGTGTGTGTGTGTTGGTAGATAGGTCACAAACTTCAAAGGGGGTGAGAAAGAAGAAAATTCCCTAAGGTATATGGGAAACAGAGAGGATAATGGAATCCAGATGACAAGAAAAGGAGGGGGAGCATGGCGGCTTGACAGAAAATGGCCCCCATAGGTTCATAGGGAGTAGCACTATTAGGAGGCGTGGCCTTGTTGGAATAGGTGTGGCTTGATGGAGGAAGTGTGTCACTACGGGGTTGGCTCTGAGGTCTCTTAACCTCAAGCCAGTTCATTTCCTGCTGCCTGCCAATCCGGATGTAGAACTCTCAGCTCCTTCTTTAGCACCAGGTCTGCCTGTGAGTCACCATGCTTCCCGCCATGATGGAGAATGGGCTGGCCCTCTAAACTGCAAGTCAGCCCCAATCAGATGTTTTCCTCTGTAAGAGTTGCCACAGTTGTGGCGTCTCTTCACAGCAACAAACTCCTAACTATGTCAGGGAGACTAGTTAGGAATCAGAAGGAATGGAGCAGGTCAGAGGGCAATGGGCAAACATGGAGAAAGGCAGTGGGGAGGTGACGCGAGGAGAACACAGTCTAATGACACGGTCATGTGTGAAGATGCCGTGATGAACATGGTCAAATTGCTTTGTGTGTGCTAACCTAAAAAATCCATTCTAAAAAAGTCATTGAAGATGCAAATGACTTTAAGGAAAAGCCTCCTTGCTATACACAGCTTAGCATGAGCCTGGACTAATGAGACTGATGATGTCTTTCGGTTGCAAATGTCAATCAATTAAAAAGAATTCACAGGTTGATTTTGCACCTAGTGTTCTAATGCTTTCAAGGACAGGATGAAAAACAAACCAATAAGAATGCTGTAGGTTTCTGTGGCATCAGTGGAGACTTGGTTCTGGCTTTTGAACCTGAGAGGGCACACAGAATGGTGGAAACGCAGTGGCATTGCAGGAGCACTGTGTGATGCTCACAATAATGATAAAGAAAGCACACACAGATTATTGTGTGCACACATGGTTGAAGCAAGTAAATGGTACCCACATCTTCCTTCTTCACGATGGAAACCAGTGTTTGAAAGCTATGCCAAACACTGCAGCCACTCTTAAAATATCTTCTAAGCATTATGGACGGTAATTGGCAAGAACAGATGCTTGTCTCTCTATAGTAAAAGTAACTAGAACAGGATAAATGACCCACAGATCACTTTTAGGGAATCCACAAATCCCTGAAGTTAAGGAAATAGGTATGATGAAGAAAATGTTCCACAAATGTGGTATTTTATAAATCATATTTTTAAAAAGGCTTAATCATCAATGGAATTTTTTTCTTAGGTGGAGACCACTACCAATTATTAAAGGCAATAGTAAGCATTGATAACCATACTTGATTTTATATTGGAAGTACATTAGTTTCTTCTAAAGACAGTTTTCAAATCAACTTAAAAGCTATTTCTCAATTGGATTTAAACACCTTAGAGATTTATTATAGGAGGTTTTGAGACCAAAAATTGACGCTCTGTTTAAATATTAATGCAGAGTCTTCAAAGTGGAACAGATGTCAAACACTGCCAATAATTCCTGTTCTCAAAGGTGAGGAACGCAAGAGCCAGGGCCCACACGACCTCTAAAGCTCCCAATGGGCACAAAACCATCCAAGTGGAATCCTTCCACACCCTGTATGTGGTCAGTGAAGCCATCTTGACAATAGGGCAGACACTCACGTCGCTCTGGTTTTTGGCCGTCTTCAGGGAGTGCAGCATCTTGGGGTCATCATTGATGCTGAGGGCGCCGATCATCTTGCCTTTGCTCTTCTCATAGTCCTTCTTGTACATCACCTGCAGGGACACCACACGTGCTAACTGCTCAGCAGGGACATCCCAGGCCAACATCCCAGCCCAGGACCACACTCACATCGCTAGCATTCTTGCTGTTGGCCTTGGCTGCCAGCAGGGGGATGGCATCCACCTTGATGTCAAACTTCTTAGCTTTGCTCTTCTCCCAGTCTTGCTTGTAGATATTCTGGGAAAGTTTCAGAAACAATTTTTTTTTTAAAAGGACATTGGTAACATGTTAATCCCGTGAACATAAAAAAGTTGAAAGTTTGTATCTATAAACTTATTTCATCCTATGAGTAATTTATTAATCAAATAGTAGTATAACTATTGGTGTATTATATAGTTTCTCCTTCTACACCACTAAAATTATAGATAGTATATTCTGTTTAATTGTTTAAGAACATTCTAGAACCCCTTGTCTATACCACCAATAACTATATAACAGCCACTTAGAAAGGGGAAAATGAGACATTTACATGGGAGAAATCTCAAGAACTCTAGAGATTATCATACAGACACCTGAGAGAATGCTTGTGATAATAACAGAGGCCAAGGACACGACATCTGATAATGAAGTAGGTCCCCAGAGCCTGGGCGACTTAAAGTCCCCACGTCCACTGCTAACTGTCTCCACAGCTAGCAGCACGGAGTCTAGCTCCGCATCTTCCGGCAGACTTGTACTTTCTCCCCATACTTACATCACTCAGGTTGTAAGCGTTGACTCTGTGCTGGATGAACTCTGGTGCATCTGCCGGCACGTTGCACTTGAATTTCTCACCTTCATGCTTTGCTTTGTAATTCAGCTGGGAGTGGGGGGAAAGAAAGGAGAAGTTGCTGTGGGCTGACTGTGTGCCCCAAGCTTCATGCAGTTGAAACGTAATCCCCTAAAGTCATGTGGGTTCTGTTTGACAGGAGGTACCTGTCAGAGGTGATTGGCTCACAAGATTTGTGCCCTCGTGAGTGGATTCATCTGCAGTAGTGGCTTTATTATTCAAGCGAGCTCTGAGGAGGGCTTGATCTGCGTCTCCCTAAGCAATACCTGCACCATGTCGTGATTCAATAAGAAGCCCTTGCCTGAGCTGGCACCAAGTCCTTAGACTCCCTAGCCTTTAGAACTATGAACTAAGTACTTCTATTTCTTTTTGAGGGGCGAGGAGGTGGTTTTAGAAATAGCATCTTACCATGTAGCTCAGGCTACCCTCAAACTCAAGATTCCCTTGCTTCGGCCCCTCAAGTGCTGAGATTTCAGTCCAGGGTTACTTCTACTGCTTATAAATTACTTGGCCCCAGGTATTTTTTCATAGCAGAGAAAATGGACTCAGAAGATATTCAAACAGTTCAAAGCAGGGATTTCCTTGAATTTGTGTAGGACAGGATTGTGTCTGTTTAAGGAAAACGCTTCAAATAGCTTCTTAATCTTGTCAGCATCTCATTCCCTCCCTCAGGAGGATTGTGGGCAACTGGACTTCACTTAGACATTTCGTTGCTGTTGCTATACTGTAGACATGTTAATACACACCTCACTGACATCACAAGAACGGGCTTGGAAGGCATGAAAATGCAGTTACAGAATTCTGTTATCAGCACAATAACAACACCAGGATAATTCCCGGGGACAGCTTAACCCAGTTCTAAAGTGCTGGCCACACCGTCGCTGCTTCAGGCTTTCCTCAGCTATGCGTCCACAGTGCTCTTCTGGTGGTTCCTCTCCTTGTCATCCTAACCTAGCTCTTTGTTAAAGTATAGTTGCTTTATTTCCCCTCTGTTCTCTTTCCTTCCTTAATCTCCTCCCATGCCCCCTTACTTCCTCTCAAATTCCTGCTCCCCTCTTCCTTCAATTCCTACTTTACATACACACATGCACACATGAACACACACACATGCATAAATAAGTCAGTATGACCTGTTGAGTTCATTCAGTGCAGCCTGTATGTACACGATTATTTCAGGGCTGAACACTAGTACTCGATAACTATGGAGTTCCTCCCTATGTGGGGTTCCTCCCTTTCCCACTCTCAGCACCCCTAATTGTCAGTAGTTCTCTGTCTAGGGGTGGGGCTCCCAGAGAATTCCCCTTCATTTTAGCATGTCTGTGGTATCATTGTCCAGATCTTGCAGAGATAGCCATACTGTTGAGGTGTCAGGAGTGAAACTTGCCTGTCATTTCCAGGAGACACAATTCACGGCAGATTTCACCGTCCTCTGGCTCTTAACACCTTCCACCCACCTCTTCCTCCTGTCTCCTGAGCCTTAGGTAGAGTTGTGTTGTAGATGTAGCTATTGGGCTAGCTTTAATTTTAAAATGCTTTAAATTACATTTTAAAACTATTTGTGTGTGTGTGTGTGTGAGACAAATTTGACAAGAGGTCAGAGGACTACTTTTGGAAGTCAGTTCTCTACTTCCACTATGTAGAAGGAGATCAGAGATTGAACTCAGGACATCAGACTTAGTGGCAAGCACACACTGAACCATCTCAGTGGCCCCCATATTTTAACTCTCTGTTTCCCGCTAACTGCCTGGAATAAGGCTTTGTTATAGTACACCTTTTTCCTTTTGCAAAGTCTTTGTGACTTTACCAGAACAAGAATACTTTCCTTTCTGCCCATCAAACGGATACCTCTGCTGCAACTTTTTTTTTTTTTTTTTTTTGGTTTTTCGAGACAGGGTTTCTCTGTGGCTTTGGAGCCTGTCCTGGAACTAGCTCTATAGACCAGGCTGGTCTCGAACTCACAGAGATCCGCCTGCCTCTGCCTCCCGAGTGCTGGGATTAAAGGCGTGCGCCACCATCGCCCGGCTGCAACTGTTTTCTTAAGGGGCACGAAGTTCTAGCATTCATGGGGCACATTTTAATAAGTAATGCAATCCTATGAAAAAAATCAGTGGATTACTTAAAACTCTCAGTTACTATATTGCTGCCTATCAGTTTGCTGGGGGCTGCAACTCGATCTAGCAGCTTCATCTGCACTTTATTAAGCAAAATCTGAAGCGTGGCATTAATGGCACGACAGAAGAATCCTTGAAGACACTGAGATTTTCAGTAAGCTCTTGGGTCACCCCCTCCGACGCGAGTCAGGACACTTACATCACTGAGCTGTTTGGTGTTGAGCTGGGCTTGCAGCAGCACAGGCGTGTCGGTGACTGCTGTGAATTTAGTCTTATCAGGATGCACTTTGTAGGTGTGCTGGAAGAGAAGACAGCCGTCGCTGATGGTTCACACTGGAATTTTCTATTCCTGTTCATCCCACACCAATGCAGGGGATGTTTAACATCCAAAACTTTGCTTTCTTAAGTTCTAAAAAACTGGTTCGATGCTAGGATCCTCGTCTTCTCTTTTCCTCTTCCCCTTCTTTCCTCTCTCCCCCTCCCCTCCCAGGGTTAAAGCTGCAGATACTAAAATATAATAACATTATTTTCCTCCATTTCTTCTTCCCCCCTCTCTCCCTCTCCCCTCTCTCTTGGTTTTTCTACATTTGATATTAACCAAAAGGCTGAGAAATTACCGAGTTTTCTGCTGTATCTATGCAGCTGGTATGTCTCTGCACTGAAACTCATGTCCAGTCAGGGCTGTTCTTTGAGCTATGAGTTCTGCACAGCCCACCCTCCCTTCCTGTTTGTATCCTCACTCACCCTCCCAGCACAACCTAGTCATGTCTTCTCTCAATGTCCCTTTCTCTCTCTCGACTGTTCTTTCTGCCCTGATCTTGGCATGGCAGAACAGTCTTGCTTCAGATTGCCTGGGTCAGTCTCTTCCTTGTTCCTAAGTGTTCCTTCTTCACTGCCTGTCTCTTCCACTCCAACAGAACTTACTGAAGAGCAGGTCACCATGGTACCCTAGTCTCCAGCATCGAGGACAGTGCCTGACTCATGCCCTGGTGTCACTTTGTTGGGCAATGAAGACCCTGATTATGACAAACCTGGGTAGTGTTCTTTTGCCCTGGATTTATAGCTGTACATAGTAATGAAAATAAAGACATTAAACCTGAAAGAATTTCATAGCCAATGGACTTCTTCTTAGTAATTCTGGTGTTCTCCAATCCTACCCCCAAGGCCCAATTTAAATAAAATATCATATCCTGACCACTAGGTGAAAGCATTTAAACTCTATGAACAATACCAGTAGATGTCACAAGCATCCCACACCCAACCTAAGGAACTCAGGGCCGCTGACTTACGTCTTTACACTGGTCCAACTTCTTGATAGCTTCGTATTCCTGAGTTATCGTCTGAGGGAAATAGCATTTCCCTTTGTCTTCTTCATATTCTGCTTTGTAGCTCTTCTAAAAAGCACAAGGACAAAACCAATCAGGATGGCTGCTACCTCCCAAACAATGCCACCGCAGGCCCGAGTCACTGGATGCAAACTTACGTCACTGTTTTGAGCGGTAACTTTCATGCAGTGCGTCTGGTAGGGGTCCTCAAAGCTGCCTACATAGTGGCCCAAAATATTCTTTACATATGAATCTTTATATTTCGCCTAGTAGAGAAAACACAATGCTTGGCGTTAGCAGTGATTTTTCAATGGGCAGGAAAAGCCATCCCGCCCAAGAGGTGGGCGTGGCCCTTCGCACCTCACTGAAGTTCTTCAGAAGGGTGTCAAGTTGATACTTAGGGGTCTCACAATAATTCATACTCTTGGCCTTGGTCTTCTCATAGTTTTCCCTGTACAGCCTCTGCCAAAGGAAAAAAAAACTGAGCAAAGAAAAATATATCTCACACACCAACAGCCATCAGGGTCATTGCCAGACTTGAAACAATGGGACGTGATGGTGATGTTTTCTTCCACTGTTTTCCACCATGAAGAAAGGACACCCCCTTGAGGCTCATGTTTTGTATGATATTAGGTGCTAACAATGACAAGTGCTCATATTGTCTATCTCAGTATTGCTCAGACCGAAAGAGAAAGCACCTGAATGCTGCCACTCAAGAGAAGTTCTGCCTTGAAATAAGTGCCCCATTTCCCTATGCTCGAAAAACATGAATTACTTAAAAAATTGGAGTAAAATGAATCCTGAGGCCTAAGCAGGGCCTGAGGACACAGGCAGTTCCACAAAGTCATGAGCTTGGCACTTGGTCCAAACACATGTCATCATACTCCTAGAAGTGGGCCTTCCCCACTAACTTATGTTCCCTGTATAGCAGCTGTCCTTGAATGATGGCTTTTACGATTTTTAGTTCTTTAATGTGTACATCTGTCATCTGCTTCCCCCAACTCCCTTTTAATTTTTCAAAATACACTCACTAAAACAGGGAATATTGTAAATGACATGAAATATAAGAATTTCTTTCTTATTAGGAATTACAAAGGCAGTTTCAGTAGATTTTTTTTCTAAAGTAAGGATTAAAGTCTTCATAATGAAGCCAACATTTATAAAATCCTCAAACTGAAATATCTTGCTTTGGCATTCATGCTTCATCTGGCTCTACTGCTTTGTCTCGCAGTTGGTCTTCTCACTTCTTGCTGTTTGTTTTCCGCGTATCCTTGCAAACACCTTAGTTTAGGGCACTGAATGGGTGCGCACCCCCACTGATACTAGGAACACTGTGTATACTTGAATATTTAGCCCACTCCTGGGAAAGAAAACAATGTTTCTAGGGTTTGATTCCTCCTCATAAAACAAAGGCAGAGAGGAGATGAAAGAAGCAAGCTTCCCAGAGAAGAATGACGTCACAGTCACAAATGGTGAGTCTCACCTAACCAAAACCTCTCCACATTTAATTATGTGGATCAGATTTGAGTGTAGGCTGACATCCAACCCAAGGTTGTATTAATTGGTAAGGTACTCACATCAAAACAGAGCAGTTTTGCAAAGATACTCACGTCGCTCTGGTTTTTGGCCGTCTTCAGGGAGTGCAGCATCTTGGGGTCATCGTTGATGCTGAGGGCACCGATCATCTTGCCTTTGCTCTTTTCATAGTCCTTCTTGTACATCACCTGCAGGGACACCACACGTGCTAACTGCTCAGCAGGGACATCCCAGGCCAACATCCCAGGCCAGCATCCCAGGCCAGCATCCCAGGCCAGCATCCCAGGCCAGCATCCCAGGCCAGCATCCCAGGCCAGCATCCCAGCCCAGCATCCCAGCCCAGCATCCCAGCCCAGCATCCCAGCCCAGC
>JABTXL010003523.1:25445259-25478639 GCA_025134845.1 Neodon shergylaensis | reverse complement strand
AGCCCAGCATCCCAGCCCAGCATCCCAGCCCAGCATCCCAGCCCAGCCCAGGACCACACTCACATCGCTGGCATTCTTGCTGTTGGCCTTGGCTGCCAGCAGGGGGATAGCATCCACCTTGATGTCAAACTTCTTAGCTTTGCTCTTCTCCCAGTCTTGCTTGTAGACATTCTGGGAAAGGAATTAGCAAAAGAGAAATGCCTGTCATCACACCTGAAGACCGAGGCTAGGCTAACTCATGGGTGTATTTCTAACAGAAAATAAATAGACCTGTTCATGGTCCAGCAATTGTGCATATTTAAAGTAATCCCCTTTAAGACAGAGCTTCTAATTCTAAGACTACGTTTCTTGTTCTCCCTCAGAATCTTTCAAATTAGCTCAGTTCCAGGGGCCACACTCATATCTGAGCCCGGAACTAAAGAGTAGAGAGTGGTCCAGGCATGCAGTTAGCTCACTCTTGGTGGTTTTCAGGTATCGCTTTCGTTTGTCCTTTAAATCCACTCAGAGGTCATTTCATGAATCATTCTACTGCCCGGATAATCGCAGTACTTGTTTTGGGAACTGATGAAGAAGCTAAGAGGGTAATTTAACTTTTCTATGAAATTTAATTTGGAAAATGAAAGCTGGCAATGGATTCCTGGCCTTCCGCCCTTTAGATCCTCCGTGTTATCATTAGCATAAGCTTTCTTACATCTAGACATAAGTCTAATTTGTGTAAAACAGGACACTATAGGCCTGGGGAATAAAGGAAATCATTCCTAAAAAAGATCATATACTAGGAAAATTGAATTATGGAGTAGTATACATAAATGCTTCTGGCAGATGTAACATTAAGATTTATAATGAAACACACACACATGGTGACATTCTAGAGGCCGGTTAGAAAATATTAAGGTTACTAACAATTAAATGAATCTATTTACAAAACGACTACACAGAGGCAGCAGGGATATGCAAGGTCAGCTTAAAGGGACACTGACAGAAAGGTAGACACGTGACGTGAATGTCATGGGTGCTTCCTAGCTTCAACACTGAAGTAGTCACTGAACTACAATGAAGCACCTCAAAACTAGGCACATGGCTAGCAACGTGCCCCCTGTATGGGGCGGTCCACGAGGCACTTACGTCACTCAGGTTATAGGCATTGACTCTGTGCTGGATAAAGGCAGGAGCATCCGGAGGTATATGACACTTGAATTTTTCACTTTCGTGTTTGGCTTTGTAATTCAGCTAAAGAGCAGGAAGCAGGGTAACGGGGCATAGAGATAGAGAGAGAGAGAGAGAGAGAAAATCATTAAATTCAGAAGAAAAAAGATTTACCAAATACAAAACCTCCTTCAGGCATTTTGTGAAATAACTGACAACCGTCACAAGAGCGGGCACTTAGGAAAGTCACTATGCAGTGCCGAACCTGTGTCCTGGACCCTCGTCAGCTGTCATCATGTTCTTCACAGTCACCATGTCCTCCACCACAGTAGGTGACAGAATGAGGTGGCTCTTCATACACATTCTTCTCCACACCTTTCACAATTGGCCCCTTTGGTTCAGACACACTGTCCTGGCGTTCCTGTCCTTGCTGATGCCACTTACTGGAGACGCCTTCGTAAGTGTCACCTTGCATATATCGTGTTTACTGATACTGCGGTTGAACTGTCATCTTGGCCATAAATATACTACAGCCATTTTTATTTTTATTTATTTTTTTAGGCCAAGACAGGCATGGAGGTTCATACCAAAAGCTCATAATAAACTTATCTCTAGGTTTCAGTTTTCTAGAAAGTTAGTTGGCAGAGAGAAGCCTGTATGCTATCTGGTCTGCACCTGACTGTATACTCAAAACACATCTCCTACCATGTTGAGTCCCAAACATCTACAAATTATGTAAGAGAAAGAGGCACAGAAAGGTTAACTCATTTGAATATCTTGTCACAAGAAGCTGGGTTGTGAGTCCAGTTTTAGAAGTTGTGTTCCCTTCAATAATTTAAGTTCTACTGGTTTCTTAATTCTACTAAGAATTGTCTACTCAAAAAGCTTCAGCTCATCCAGATAGAAAAATATTTTAAATGATTATAACTATATAAGCATATACTAAAAATGTAATGGTTTTCTAATCAATGTAATCAAGCAAGAAGCTGGATTTTATCAGCTGAGAAGGTAGAGGTAGAGTATTACTCCCAGCGTGAACAAGGCTTGGGGTTTGAACCCAGAACTGCAAAATGGAATACATTGAATTTCTGCATAGATTTATGAAATGCCTCCCCACTCCCACAACTGCTTCCCCAGGTGGGTACTTAGCAGGACTTACGTCACTCAGCTGTTTGGAATTGACCTGGGCTTGCAACAGGACGGGAGAGTCTGTAACTTGAGTGAACTTGGTCTTATCTGGGTGGGCTTTGTAGGTGTGCTGGAAGGGAACAAAGGAGTTTGGTTTAGTGGGGTCTACGATGTCCAAGGTGGTCTCTGAGCCAGGAAAGAACCTGTCCCCACCCCACCCTGAAGAAACTGGTGGCTAAACAAACATTCAAGGTATTTGTTTTTAGCTGGATTGCAGTTTGTCTGAGAGGTGCTCTTCTGTGAATATGAAGACCGACCGCATGTTTTCAGATTCCTGACAGCTCTTCAGAGATGAGCTCGAATTAGCTCTTGAGACATGGGATGCCAGCAGGAACAGAAGTATATCTTCTAAAAATTGTTTCTTACAGCTGCCTTTCTTAGACATATTTGTAAAGTGGTCAACATTTTAAAAGCATCTCAGCCTCTAGATGCCACAAAGGGCAGCAACATCTGGATCAATGTCCCCACAGTAGGAAGCATCTGGACTGAAGGAGGATGAAGGACTTTGTCACAGCTCACTGTGTGAACGTACATCTTTACACTGGTCCAGTTTCTTGATTGCCTCATATTCCTGGGTGATGGTCTGGGGGAAGAAGCCTTTGCCTCTGTCCTCTTCATATTCCGCTCTGTAATTTTTCTATGAGGGAAAATAATCAGATATAATGATCCAACCATCGTTTTATGCCTTAAACCCACAACATCTTATTTAGAAAGTGAAAACGATCGCCTCAGGACTTACGTCACTATTTTGGGCTGACACTTTCATACAGTGTGTGTGATATGGGTCCTCGAAGCTCCCTACATAGTGTCCCAAAATATTCTTCAGGTAGGAATCTCTGTACTTAGTCTGAAAGACAAAATGTATTCCACTTGTTAATTGGCCAGAGGCTTATTAAATAAGCAAGCCTTTAAAGAGAATCACCTTACTAGACCTGGATGGAGGTGGGTGGTCCTTGGACTTACCACAGGGCAGGCAACCCTGACTGCTCTTTGGGCTTACGAGGGACGGGGGACTTGATTGGGGGAGGGGGAGGGATAGGGGAGGCGGAGGTGGGGAAGAGACAGAAATCTTTAAAAAAAAAAAGAATGGGTGACAGGGACGATACTTACATCACTACTGAAGTTCTGCAGTACTGTGTCAAGCTGAAACTTGGGGGTCTCGCAGTAATTGATGCTCTTGGCCTTTGTCTTTTCATAGTTTTCCTTGTATAGTTTCTGCCAAAGGGGGGAAAATCAGTTAAAATAGATCCTGTCACTCCCACGCTGATTATAACACTCATATTTTCCAACACCAGACAAGAAGAAGAAAAGATACCGTCCGCCAACTACCTTAGAAACCTACAAACACATGGTGTCATGGCGTTATTAGCAATGATGGTAAAACCCGAGATTTTGACATTTTCAGAAACTTAAGAAGCCAACATGCTACCCCTAGCTGAGCCTCGGTGGCAGGCTGGCATCTCTGAGCTGCTCTCTCTCTCTCTCTCTCTCAGCATACTTACTCTCTCTCATTGTGCCCCAAGTACACAGAGGCTATGATAATGGCTTTGTTATTTTTCAAATAAACTTTTATAAACAGTTAAGTAGAAAAACACACTATTAGGCTTCATAAAATAAGACCCATCTGAGAATTTGAAGCATGAATGAGTCACCACCAGCTCTCCTTCACTGCTAACATTTATGTTTAGCCTTAAAATAACACAACCAATCTGGTTTCAAGGGCACGGATGAGAAAGTAAGCCATCATCACTTTTTCATGTTGTTTTCATATACAAATATGCAGGTATACAGATATACATCTCTACAGGTATACAGCTATACAGGTATATAGCTATACAGGTATACAGCTATACAGATATGCAGGTATATAGCTATACAGGTATACAGCTATACAGATATACAGGTATATAGCTATACAGGTATACAGCTATATAGCTATACATCCCTGTTTCTAGCAACTGTGGATTTGAGATGGTTTGTTTGGTAAACGTGCCCGTCATTGGAAAACAAAGCACTTAGTGTTGAGGTTACAGCAGAGCCATTTGGACAGATGAATTAGCACCTTATCCCTTGCCCTCCCACTCCCTAGACACATGCACCCCAGGTATGCTGACGTAGTTCAAGGGTAGAGAAGCATTAACCTATCCAGGGAGCTATGTAAAATGTTTGAATCTTGGAAAAAATTTTCATATAATCTGTCCATATAAAACCTCAATTTAGCCTGTGTATGTTTGTGGTGTATGTATTTTGTGTGTGTTTGTTGTACATGTGTGCACTTCAGGTGTGTGAATGTGTGTATATGTATGTGAGTGTGTGTATATGTGTCAGTGTGTGTACACATGTGCACTTCAGGTGTGTGTATAAATGTGAGTGTGTGTGTATACGTGTGAGTGTGTGTTTTTTTAGTCAAATTGGTAAACTGATCTTGGACCCTTAGTTTTCTAATACCAAGCACTGGCTTATTTTATCTATTTCAACCCCAATAGCTTACTTGGGAGAAGTAGACAGGGACCAAGTCAGGAGACATTTTCTGACTTAAGTGTCTGCAGGTGACAGTTTCAAGTGTTAGCTCTGTTCTTGAAGGTCTCCCTTTGCCTGTTCAGAAGCCCAGCACATTATGCCCCATGCCCAGAAGGAGCCCCAGATGCTGGAATTGTCTAAGCAGATGAGGACTTCCCTGCCCTTTGAATTCACTCCACTGGCAACAGATAGTAAGGCATGTTGTGTTTAAGAGACTCTCAGCCTTCTATGGCTCGTCAGCTCTGCTGTGACTCTTCCTTCAGAACATTAAAATACTAGCAAAGCTATCGAGGTATACAGCTATACAGGTGCACAGCTATAAAGGTACACAGCTATATAGCTATACAGGTATATAGCTATACAGGTATATAGCTATATAGATATACAGCTATACGGATATACAGCTATACAGGTATCACACAAGGAGAAAGACTCCATCTCATGAAGTTAAGGTTATAAAAGATCTGTGAAGAGAGTTGACTTACGTCACTGAGGACATTTCCTGCTGCCTTCAGCTGCCTGAGCAGTGGGTTCTCTGATGCAGGAAGTACATTATAATCTGCTTTTCCTTTATTCTTCTCATAGTCTTCTTTGTATTTTACCTGTGGGAGGAAACAATAAAGGAACTCCCCAGGTTATTTTGCCCTCGACTCCACGATAGCCATGATGACATGATGCCCCAAATCAATTTCCTCTTTGGAAAAATGGCGGCTTGACATTTTATCACCACAATACCGAGAGTAACTCAGAGCAGCAGTACAGAAACTTCATGAATTTCCAGGAAACCTCTTATTTTCATTCATTTATTCATTCAAAAATATCAGAGGGAGTTGATTATGTGCCTGGCTCTGGGAAAGACACAAAAAGCAACAACATATGGTCTCTGTCCTCGAAAGGAGAAAGGCATGTAAATATTGGGGGGAAGAGAGAAACACAAATAGTGACAGCACATCGTGTCCCAAATGTCTGCTCTTTAGAACCTCCACTCCAACTTCCAGCTGCCATCTGCCTGCACATCTGAAAGACAAGGAGCTGGGAGCATCAGCGCCGTCTTGATGCCTTTCCTACAGGCATGTATTGAGCAAGCACATATTTAATACACAGGCAGGAGAAAAAGGAGCCATGGGATGAATGGTGGCAACCTCAGCTTTCTTTTCCTTTCCCATTTTGTACTTTAAATCCCAACCATGGCAGACTAAGTTTGTAAGTTTGAGATGAGGAAATTAAAAACTCTGAAAAGGAACCTGTCCACAGCAATCAAAAACAACATGGTCTTGAGGCAGACCATGATCTCGAGTCTGCCTTTCGCTTGGAAGTGGAGCCAATGAAGTCCGAGGAATCCTCAACCATTCACTACTGTTACAAACTGCACAAAATGAGGCCAATCAGCTCTGCAGACAATGTCAGGTAACGCACAACTGAAACCCAGATGCGCCAACCCTACTGTCTACCCAGAGTATCATAAGGGCTACTCTGCAGGCTCTTCAGGCATGGGAGACCTTCACAATCTTTCTACCTCATGGGATTATAAAGTCCCTGGGAAAACAGAATTGCACAGAAAGGACATTCACAAACCCCTAACATGCCACCTGCATCTGTCATATGGAAGAACTGTTAGGGTTTATGACAATGTCATGCCTCCTCTTACAGACCAGATCTCCCCTCCAAGGGCTTCAATCCAGCAGTTTGCTCTCAGCACCAGCTCAGGGTTACCTCTCTGTGGGATTTTCCCATCAGCATAGCATGGAATTGTGTGTTCTATCTTAAAACATTCCTTATTACTGTCTTTTCTATCAGCTACCATTCATTTTCATTTAAGAAAATTCTTGAAAGAACTCAATATACTCTGACCTTCAGTGGTTTCTTCTTTATTATTCAATCGTGAGCCTTCTCCAAGCAAACTCAGCCAACTTATTCTTTGGGCTGCCAGTGACTCTGCATTAGCAAACCCAGGTAGAAACACTTGGCACAAATGATAAATCCATCTTTCCCCTTTATTAATTGTGCACACTCCTACCTCTCAACCGTGCTCCTGTCTCACCTGGGAGCATGTCAGGGTTCAGTTGGTGGAGCTGTCTGCCCGTCCTATCTCCATTGTGCTGTCCAGTCGCAGGACATTATTTTCCACACACTAATGTCCCCCAATTTTATATAAAATTCCCGTAAACACTCTTTGAACCTCCAGACTCATGCAGTCAACCAACCAACTTCATACTTCCACCTGAGAATCTAAAAGACATCTGAATCTAACAGGTTTGAAGATGAACTCCGGTTTCCCTAAGAACCACCTTCTCTTCCTGTAATCGTCCCTGTATCCTTCAAGGAAAACTAAGCAGTGAGCTGCTTAGGTGGAAATTGTTCCCTCCGATCTCACACCCAGCCACTGTCTCACACTTTCTAAGTGATGGAGTCCTGCTTTCTATCCTCTGGCAGAACCAGGGCTCCAGGAAAGGCAAGGATCAAACAAGTTTACTTGACCTCGAAGTTCACAGTTTTTATAAAAACTATACCACTTTAAAATGTCAAAGCATAACCTACTTATCAAAGTCACTCTACAGGCTATCTGAAGACGTCCGTGGACATCTGGTCTTTTGGGACTAGGTTTTTCACCCATCAGTCAGAACACAGGCTGGTGACAGTGTTGAGCATGAGGTACGTGGTTTCATATAAAGCTGCCAATTATTAGTCTTTTCTGATACAAGTTCTGCTATCTGAGATGATTACCTTCATCCTTCAGGCCAACAAAAGGCCCTTCACTCCATGAAATAATGAAAATGGTGATTAGGCACCATTAAGGCTTTTATTGTGATGCCAATATAATTTTCTTTTTTACTGTTTTTAGGCAATCTACTTTACACTGGTCTCAACTTCAGTAACTTCGCTCAGCATCTACCTGGCACCTTTTCCATTATATTCGAGGGCCGGAGTGAGGGCAAGCTCACCCCACTAAAGACATGAAGGGATGGGAAAATGTCTTCATTTATACCTTGCTGGCTGCAATTCCAGCCTGTTTGTTCATTTTGTACTCAGGCGTTTCCGTCTGCATGAAGTAGATCTGGTCTTTCAAGTTCTCGAAGTCTTCCTGATACTTCCTCTGTGAGAGTAAAGACATCGGAGAACAGCTGTAGAGACAAGCTTCAGGACAGAGCCCCTCAAGTCTACACTCACCCCTTGGGTTTAGGCAAGTCAGGTCACAACTGGAGACCGGTGGCATCCCCAAAATGTCTATCAGCTTAACAGAGATCTGGACAATAAGAACAGGCTTGGAGAACAATGGGAAAGGCAGTCTTTCCAGCCCACTGAGGAAGAGCTCTGGAGAGCCAGGGCAGATGAATGAAAGAAATTAAGTCACTCAATGTTATAAATGCACAATTTTGTTCAGCAGGGAAGAATAAACTGAAAAGAGCCTTTCTGACTCATGGGAAGTGTATTATGTAATTACTAAGAGGGTTTCACTAGGTTGTTCCTATAGAAATAGAGGTAGAAATCATGCAACACGGTCAAAATAATATCTAGCATTCCAGAATTCCCCAGGCTGTTGCAAGCAGCTGGAAGCTGTCAAAGACAGGGGTCCTCTCCCAGGACGTCTGGCCCTCACTCCCTACTTACTGAGCTGAGATTGTCGGCATTCATTCTGGCTGTTGCAATTTCAAAGCAGGGCGTCTCACTCCATTTGCCTTTGACTTTCTTTTCATAGTCTTCCTTATATTTTTGCTGGGGGCAAAAAGAAAAGAAATGAAGCAAAAACAAAATCCAAGAGTTGACAAACAGGAATTGAGGAATAGTGTGACATTAAATATCTTTACCAGGCTCATGTTAGGTCTCCAAGTAATCTTGCCGTGTGGTCACCTTACACATCAAGAAAGTTGACTTGAGGGGAACAGAGAAAGCCAAGGAAGGACTATCTCTCTTTGCTGACTTTAGGGACTTAGAATTGAACCCCACATGTGGTGTGTGGAAGTTATCTCATAACTGAACCCAGGTATACTGTTGTGAACTTCCTTGACCCATGTATTCTTGGAACAGAATTAACCTAGCCAACCCCATATCTGGGCCCATGAGGCAAAGCTAGAGCAGGGTTAGAGCAATTCTCCTTGGCTCATAGAGCTACACTAAAGACATCATTACTCTCAGGTGGCCTGTAACACCTATACCTCCACCACACTCTTCATAGAAATATAAAGCCCTTCTTTGTCATACCATCAGCACAAGCTCTAATGTAAAGAACCAATGTGTCAGAGTAAAAGGAAGTACAGTTTTCCCATAAATGTCCTATTTTCTGTTTTCGCAATGGTTAATATGCCAATTATTAGCAGCAATTTTTATAGCTGTTCATTTTAGACCTCCAGATCTTTAGTGCCTATGACTGAACACTGTCATTACCAAAGATTTGACTTAGCACACCAACAATTCAAGTTTCTCAACTGAAAGGATGCAGGATTTTACACAGAACACTGCTAGCAAGATGAAGCAAGATCACACGCTTTGTGTAACTATGACACTAAACAAATGAATGGTATAATAATTATAATAATGACAATTTTATCATAAAGAACCTGAAGAAAAACTGTATGTGTGTGAGAGAGGAGACAGAGAAACTGAGTCCTGCTAAGACTCAGATTTGCCTTGTATACTAGGAAAACAGATGCAGGAGAATGTTGAGATAAAACCAGGCTCCAGGGAAAGACCCTACCTTAATGAACAAAACAGAACAATAAAATATGGATTAGACTACTGATTTAGCTATCTTCCTGTGGTGGTTTGAATGAAAATGGCGCCTGTAGGCTCATAGGGAGTGGCACTATTATGAGGGTGGCCTTGATGGAGAAAGTGTGTCCCTGCAGGTGAGTTTTGAGGTTTTGGATGCTCAAAAGCCAGGTCCAGTGTCCCTCTCTCTTCCTGCTGCCTTCCAATGCAGATGCAGAACTTCCAGCTACCTCTCCAGCACCGTATCTGCCAGCATGTCACCAGGCTTCCCATAATAATGATAATGGACTAAATCACTGGAACTGTAAGCCAGCCCCAATTAAATGTTTTCTTTATTAAGAGTTGCCATGGTCGTGGTGTGCCTTCACAGCAACAGAAATCCTAAGTAAGACCAATTACTTGATGTGGGAATAATTCTCTTGTACACTGTAAAGATTTGTCACTCACAGACTGGTATGATAAAAAGCTGATTGGCCAATAGATAGGAAGAAAGTATAGGCAGAGCAACCAAACTAAGGATGCTGGTATGAAGAAGGGTGGTGTCAGAGGAGTTGCCGGCAGACACAGAGAGAGCAAGATGGGCATGCCATACTGAGAAAAAGTATCAAGCCACCTGACAAAGCATAGACAAGAAATATAGGTTAATTTAAGTGTATGCGTTAGCTAGTATACAAACCTGAGCTATCGGTTGAGCATGATATAATTAATATTTAGTCTCTGTGTCTGTTAGTTGGGAGTGGCTTGCAGGACAGAAACTTTGGCCTACACTTGGGGACTTGCCAAGACTGTCTGTAGAAGTACATCTAATCTTTTTGGGATTAGGCTTCTTAGGAGTCTGATAAATAAAGTACCCATAAATGTTAAAACTTCAGAAGTTCAGTTTGGACATGGTGGCAGATAATCTGTAAACAAGCACTTTGAAAGTGTGAGGCAAGGGAACCTTGCTAAAAACCAGCCTGGATTTCACAGTAAGGCCCTGTCTCAACAAACCAAAACCAAACCAAATAAAACAATGAAAATATCCAAAAAATCAAAAGCAAAGAACAAAGCAGGACTTTGGAAGTCATCTCAGCTTTCATTTTTCAGCATTTAAGTTGTCTTCATGGGGTTCTGGGTCTCCATGAGGAAACCCCAGGAAGCTCAAGACTTCGGGCAAAGGAATCAAACCTGGTGCATTGCAAAGTCAAGACAGAGATCTTTGTAGGATCAAGCTGAAAAGCAGCAGATGCTTGTATTGGTTATAACCGAGAAATAGGTACTGTGTGTATGGTTTGACTAATGAGAACTGAGAAGAGGTGTAATTCTCACAACAAAGATAGACGCGGGATTTTAAGAAGATAGTTAAACAAGAAGAGCAGAATACAGAATCATCCAGATGCCTCGTTCAAAGTCCCTCCTCCTCCCTTCTGACCCTCCAGGAAGAAAAACCTGCTATTTCCTCCTGCAACAGGTCTGGCTGGGGATCCTTCACTCAGTTTGTTCCCAAGTCCTCCTGTGTTGGTCAGGGCTCCCAGTGCATGGGAGTGGAGGTGGCTGGCTAACTGCTGAGGAGGGTGCCCTTGTTCTCTTATGCGCAGGTAGCAAGGAGGTCAAAGGAACAGACTTCCAACGAGAAGAGTGGAGGAAAAGGCAGGCAACGTCCATGTGGGAAGACACATCAAGAGCCCAACATCCAACTTCCTGTCTGATCCTGAAGCTTTCTCCTTAAACTCCGCCCCCTGCTTTGCTGCAGCTGATCAACGATAGCCTGGAGGAAAGATGTGATTTAACTTTCCCTGCGACTTTCATTTAACAAAGAACACTGGGTCAGTTCTGAGCTCTGAATAGACTTTGTTGCGGGAGGTGACCGACCACATGCTAACAGGCACAGCGGTTGTTTCTCTGAACCGTAGCCCCTCCTAACCACCAGTCGGTCCAGAGAACTGGGCTACAAATTAGGCTCCCTGGTGTCTTGCTTAAACTCATGGCTTCACTTTCCACTTTCCAGATCAGCACCTGCGGGTTTTATGTGGTTATCAAATGGAAAGAATATGAATTGAGTTAATCACATCTCTTTTCTAAGTAGCTCCACACCGAGCCACCTGTTAGTTCCGTCCACAGAGAAGTTATCTTTCAGAGTATTGGGGGCATCATGATTGGATTTTTTTTTTATAGGCCACAGTTGGTCCAGAGTTGCTTTCATGTCTTTATGTGATGCCTTATGGTGAAATCCATAGGAGTCTCCCTAATTCTACGCAACAGAATATTTTAGAAGATCCAGGCTCCATGCTATCTAGCAATGTGTTACTGCAAAATATATTTTTTAAAGCATCCTAGATTCCACTGGAAATTACTGGAGGGAAGCAAAAAGGCACAGAGAAACAAAAGGGACTTCCCAGTGTTGTGTGCAGAATCCACTTCCCGGTCATGGTGAGTCTGTTCCCTCTCCTGGAATATCTGTTGTTATAAGAATAATTCTCCTGGTCCACCTCAGCTAGAACCACAGAGCACACCTGAGCCTGGAAAGGGTGCTGGCATGAAGCTCAGGATTTTGGCAAAGACAAAGGCAAGAAAATACACTCTGAAAAGGATAGCAAGGAAGGCTTAGAAAGAGAATGTAATGTCAATACAACCATAGCCAGCGCGTCATCTTCACCAGCCGAACAGGAGGCTGCAGGACAAGCAATGGACATGGAAGATATGGTTGGCAAGGGTGGCTGTGTCAAGGGTTTAAATGTCTGAAAGTGAGACAGTGGAGGAGACATTTTTAACCTCTTTGGTGGGAAAAGAGGATGTGGTGATACTGACATGGGGATCCAAGCAGCTTGACAGTGGGGAACAACTTGAGGGGAGCACCACAGAGAAGTCACCCTTGGCAGCCTAGACCTCTTGGTTGGATGTCTGGTCACTGGATAAACAGCTACAAAGAACAATACTTCTCTCTAGACAGGCTGGAATTTTGATGCACAGTAGATATTGAGAACTTGGAATCCGACGAAAACTAAGATAAATCATGTCACCATGGCCAAATCCAGTGACCTTCATCTACAGCCGCTCTCCCTCAGCTCTTATTCTACAGGGTCAACCCCGGGTTGGCAACTCTTTCCACACACCCAATAGTATGCCACCCAATCCAACCAGAGTGTGCAGTCCAAAATACCTATTATGAAAGCTATCCCAGAAGCCATATTTCTTAAGGCGCAAAGAGACAGGTGGGAAGCTAATTTTAATATATTTTACTTAACTCAGTAGACCCAAAACACTACCATTCTAACGTGCAACTGGCATAAAAATGAGCGATTTTACATTCTTTTTAATTTCATAGTAAGCATTTAAAATCCAGTATATACTTCTGAGGTGGAAGACTCTCGGGGTTAGGGAAATGAATACATGGATGTTCCCTTCCAATTCATATGCTGGATCCTCAGCTCCTAAGGAGATGGCCTTTTTTTGACTTTCCATTTTCTGAAACTTTGAGAAGCCAAAGTCCCCTGTTTAAGATTCTCTTCATATGATTTTCTATTGTAAGTCCAAATACACCAATAGTCTTTTTTCCCCCTAGTCACATTTGAAATGCTCGGTTGTCAGGTTTATGTAAAGTCTGCCACACTGAGAAACATAACTTGAGTTTTATTTGTAAGCCAAAACTGTTGGGAGGCGCAACCACAGAGAAGTTTGATAATCACTTTCTCCACACTGCATGCTCAGATTAAAGAAAGAGCTCCATCTGAACCGAGACATTCTTTAAATAAAAATCAAAAATAGCTTAATTTTAAATGACCGCTTAAAGACAACTTCTTTTCCCGGAGTTAAACTGTCTTTCTGGTCCATCTTTTTTTTTTTTCTGCTGTGAACACACCCAGGAACCAGTCCATTATGCGTAATCCTCCACTTAGTCTCTGCTTAGCCCTGGGGGAAAAGTAGGTTGCTAGGATTCTCATTACTTTTACTATTCTTACCCTGGGTTTTACAGTAAGCATTCTGCGAAATGAGGAGCTAAAAACACCGCAGAACAGACTGCATTGTTTATATCTTTTCTTTCTCCTCCTCTATTAAGAGCCCACATCTACCCAAACCAACCAAGCAACAACAAAAATAAGAACCCCGAAGTTTAGCAAAAACCAGAAAGCAGGAAAAAAAAAAAAGCAGAAGACCAAACTGAGTGTCAACTTTCAGAAGGGGGGAAAAAGCACCCAGGTCCCAGAGAATGCATCCTTAAGACCAATTTGCAACAGGACTTAGCCCGGCCTATATACCAGCCGAACACTTGTCTCTCCGCATTCCTTGCCACAGCTGCGTCCTCCTGGACTACTCTGTTTGGCTAAATATAGGCTAAATAAGCAGCTTGTTAGGGCTTCAGCTCTCTGAGTTGCTGGCCCCACCAGCGCCCACTGAGCTGTACCCGAGAGTACACTCGCACCGTCTCGTGAGTTCCCATCTCAGAGTTTGAGGGCAGAAACGGCACAGTGTTTCTCTCTCCGCTGCACGAGTTAAACCACAGCCTCCACAGAAGGAAGTAGAGTTAGGCCGTGACCTACGATTCTGTCTCAGAAATTAAAATGTCAAGTGGCAGTAAGTCTACGCTGTCTTATCAAGAGCTGTGACATTTAAACTCACTGAGTCATCGAGTTGGCTGACCACTGACATCACTGATGCTGGTGGCGCATGTCCTGTTTTTGGTGTAAAAGACTTTTGGGGGGGGGCACATGCAAAAATACCTCTAGTGCTTGCCATCCTCCTTCAAGCTCACCATCGGTTTCTCTCCCGAATGGCTGAAAAAAGCTGAGTAGGTTTCCAAGAGAGACGGGATCACCTTAAGTGCGTACCTTGCTTACTTGGTTGGTTACTTTCTTGGCAAATTCTACATCAGGAGGATCAGGCAGGGACGTGAACCGAGTTTGCTGTTCAGTGAGTCCTTTTTTGTAGGCGATCTGTTAAAAATAAAAGGCAGGGATGTCCATCAGCGTTTGAAAAGGAACCCTCCTTTTCATGTTCTCTGCATTTGTTGGCATTTTAAACAAGGCAAATGTTTGTTCTCTCAGTCTTTAATTGTTGGGTACCATCTAGCCATGAGTGGTTTGCATGCCCTGCCTCTCAGGACTGCCATTCATTTCTGTTTCTGTTTGTCTTCTCTCAAGGATTCTTGGTCCTAGACCTGTCTCTTTGCATCTGTCTTCGTGCCATCCTTGGTAAGGGCAAGTTTTCCTTTCACTGGCATCCTCAACTCTTAACCACATGCCTACTTTAACAGCCTCCATTTTTGGACCAACCTAACTATAACTATATATATATGTGTGTGTGTGTGTGTGTGTGCGTGTGTATATATATATACATATATATATGTATATATATATGTATATATATATATAGTATTCTTTGCCCAGGGTGCTGACTGGTTCAGAGGAAAATTACACATAATTATTGATGGGACAGTGCTAACATTGTCAGTGGGGTTAAGAAGGACATATGAGCAAAGTTTATGGGAGCAAATCTTGAAGCCACAACACCTAGCTTGAACCCTATAGGTCATCTGCCCAGTTTTCTTCTCTGTGAACTGTGACTTGCCTGGGGCTGTGTGTCTAACATTCTATGACTTTATGATGTACAATCACCACTTTGTCTTCAGTGAAATGTGAATATCCCATGACGTGTCCAGATTTCTGGAAGCAGGTCTCAACTCCAGCACTTCCGTAGGTCCTCAATAAACTCTATGCTACTCTGATTTTCTCTTTTGTAGAGAAAGGAGAAGGCTTTACAGTTCAAGCTTATCTCTGTCCCTGTGGTTCTGACACCAAGGACAAGCAGCTCTCATAGGGCATGGCTCCTGCACTCTCTGCCATTCCCTCACTTGCCTTTTGTACCAAGCTCCATCCATTGTCGCTACTATGTGTCACAGCTTCAATCTCTCCCCCTTTATACCTCCATCCTTCCCAGCCTATAAAAGCTTCTATCATATTAAAAGTCTGGTATGCATGAATCATGGACCGCTTCATCCCTTCTCTCCTTTCTCCCTGTCTTCCTGAATCTTCTAACTAGAGGGAGGGGTCAGTCACTGACTCCAGCAGAAGTCCCAACTCATCTGTCACAAAATACCTCTCATTCAACATGACAGCATTTTTATTTATAATAAAAAGGAATTATTCAAGACCACAATCATGTTATACTTAACTAGGCCTAAGTATGTCTTTTAATAACATTGACCTAGTATCTGTAACAAAAGCTTTCACGAAAATCAAATTAACTGGGATATAAAAGTTTTTAAATCACACAATATATATGAATTCCCATGTTTAATTTAAGTGCATAAAAGCCTTATTTTAGGCAAAGGGCAGGTGGAATTTTCCATGACTTAGGGAAAGTCCTTAGGGAGAAAGTTGTATTCAAATAGAAGAAACGCCTAGTAAGAATGACAGCCTGTCAAAAACTGAGAAATCAGATCACCAAGTCCTCGTATTTCAGGACCCATGCTCAGAGTTCTGTCTACTTAGAATTCTGCACTCCCGATCCGTCTAAAGATATTCTTAGTCTTTAAAACTGTTTTCTCTGTATTTAGATAACAGGAAAACATAGTAAATAGTATTTAGAGAGATGCAGGAATAAGGTACAGAGAAAATGAGTGACTGTAACCTAAGCCCCTGGCTTGAAGGCTATGTGCCCACACAGTGGTATGCTCCATGGACAACAGCTTGCTCTGGTGTCTGAGCTAGGGACTGTAAAACTCATGTTGCTAACAATAGTATTAATAGCCACACTAGTAATGTGATACTTGGTGCATACTTGGTCAGCAACAAAAATAAAAGCTATGTCCCAACTGCCAAGCATTGCAGAGTTAAGAGTGGAGATTTTACTTCATTGTTCTAAGTTCTTTCCTGTGTGTATTTCTACAATATCTTAAAGGCAATTCTTAATTGCCTTAAAGACAACTGTCTTAAAGACAATTCTTAATCTTTATTTCATGGGTAAAGGAAGGTGTTCAGAGAGCATCTTCTTGGACACCTCTCCCTAGGCCTACATGACATGGCATTTCCAGATTCCCCTTCAGTTTCTCTGTGCCCTCATCTTGTGCTGGCTTCTTCCAGATGTCCTGAATGTCATCCAGGACTCTGACCTTGACCATATGCTCTTCCACACTTCTGTCATTTCTTGTTTTCAGCTATCACATTTATTCTGATGACTTTTAAACATCAAGTGCTTATCCTGATCTCACCACCATGAGGATCTCACACCCTCCATCTTTACTTTATCCATGGAATGTTCTGGTCCAAATGCTTTCCCTATTATTTCAAGTCCGTTTCTTTCTCCACAATACATAGCTGTTTGAGCCCCCAGACCACCTGTGTGTGGTAATAAACCCCATCCCTCCATTCTCTCCTTTGTCTCCAGTATCACCAACACTTACTGTTACTATCATGGGATTCCTTTCTTTTCCTTTGCTCCTTCTCCACTGCTAAGTCAGACACTGCGAGTACTCACAATTTCTAATGTTTCCTGGATCCAATCCACCGTCCTGAGTTTCTCCAGATTCTACCCTTGTCCCATTGTTTTCCTCATTTGCATCTTGTGCTGACTTGTTGCCCAAACTCTTATGTCATGCTGGTTCTTAAGGTCTTGCTCTGGCGATTTAATAAGCATCCTGCCAACGAGGCCCCCACTGTCCTTGTTCATTAGCACCCCAGACTCATGTCACTCTCTCCTCTTGATCAGAGAGGTTCTGCACCCAAAATGTGTTTTTTCATCATTATCCAGCTCTCTATCATTTCTTATTTGTGGGCTTCCTCACAGCAATGACTAGGTAATTCTGGTCCCTTTCTATCTTTGACATATAATGCTTTTCTCCTGCCGGTGTGATAATAGACTTTCAAGGGAAAAGATGAAACTTTCATAGCCTGCTAGATATTCATATACAGTAAACTTCCAATAAATATTTATGACTTAGCCTCTTCTCAAGGGACCACCAAGAGGCTCTCTCAGGTTTCCAGAGTCCCCAAGGGGAGGAGAGAAACATCCCCGTTCAGACTAGACTCAGATGGTGGGACAGAACTAAATAACACCACGGGACAGCATTTGCTTAGTAAGTTTGCAAAGGGAGGCATGTGATCCCAATGGTTGTTGTGTTTTTATTTTTTGTAAAAAATACCACTCCTGTGGCACAACACAACTTTAGCAGAGCCAAAGCGGGAAACGACACATGGTTTGGTGGGAAGAATGTTAGTCTTGGGAATTAAGTCCAGATTCTGCCACTACTGATGGGAACGTAGGTTTCTCACATAGAGGAAGTAGGCTAAATTATGTCTAATATAACGTGCTAATATAAACACATATAATAAAAGTTTTGATTCTGAATGAAGTCCTCTGTAATAATACTGGATACTGGATCTTTTTTCAAGGACCTATGGGACCTGGCTCAGGCTTTCCCCGACTCTACATTCAGATGGTACCAAGTGTGTCTCACTTACGTCACTGAGTGCCTTCTGGGCCTGGGCGACCCTCCTCAGTTCTGGACTGTCATTATAGGGATAAAACAACCCTTTGTCTGCTTCCCAGTCTTCAGTGTACAGTTTCTAAATCAGAATAGGGTAAAAAAAAAAACCAGTGAAAAAACAAACTATACTCACAGAAAATACATAATCTGAGCTTTTATGATGACAAGGCACCAAGGACAAGATGCGAACCACCGTCAATGACATTCCTAAACAGCTTCCCCCTTTCCATCCAATTTATGCTATTTTTGTTAGTAGCTTGTTTTGCTTCTGGAAAAAAAAATCTTATATTTAGACATTGTCTTCTGTCTGTGACTTTACCTGTCTTCTACCTAAGGAATAGAAAATATTTTCCCCAACTTCTGTCATAAAACAAACTTCTAATTAGAGTGACAGCCGGGGGCATCCAAAGCATGACTTTTTTTTTTTTAAATGATGCTTTATCAATTTCCTCATCAGTTCTCTGGTGCCACCCACAGGGTTGCTCCAATTCTCCAGGTGCTTTCATCTAGTCTGCCCAAGAGTCCCCTTAATAGGACCTGAGGGTCCTCCTTGCCAAGTTCTAGCCCTGTACAAGTCCCAAGGCTGTGCCCCCAAACACCAAGAAACTGTCCCAAGTTGTCAAGAGTTCAGCAGTGCAGCTTGAAGTGTGTGGTTGGATATTGGAAAGAGCTAGACCTCACCTTACTGAACATGGCTGTGTTCTTAATGGCTTGGACAAGTTCAGGGGCATCAGGGGGAAGCAGGTACTTATCCTTGGTGTCTTCCCAGTTCTGCTTGTATAAAACCTGGAGAGAAAAACAGATGGACCGTGGCTTGACCTGTCACCCGAGGTGGGAGGATTTGGAGAGCAGGTGAAACAGTAAAGGCGTGGCCTCACACAAAAGCTGCTGAAGGCTACCAGGAAAATGCTGACCACGCCAACACACCTTGTCAGCATTAGGAAGCTTTCGCAACAAACAAATCTACAAAAACAACAAAACAAAAAAAACCCAGAAACTTAAATTTGAAAAATACTTTATGATTCTGATTTTCAATTGATATCTTTCAAAGGTTGCAATCAGTCGATGAATTCAATTTTCTTTTGATTCACATGACATCTATTAATTAGCTGCCCACATGTAGAATGAGAAATTTTTCCATAAAAATTCCATATTCTAAATTCCTCAAAAAATAAGGCATCAGGACTGCACGCTTTGCAGTTCCGTCCCCCGCACCCCACCATCACTGCCATTTGGGTAGCAAATGTCTCTTCAGGCAGGTCAAGAAATCTTCACTCCACCCCGGCCATCTATGGTCAGCTTCAGCTCTGAGTGACAGCGTGGCCGTCAATCCACTTCTAAGACACAATAAAGCGGGCTGCACACGCCGTTGAACACCCCAGCGCCGCCCACAACGTGGCCTCACCTTGCTGACTTGCTGCGACACTTTCTTTGCATGTTCAATGTCTTTTGCTTTTTCGTCCACGTGACAGATAGTTTTTGCAACATCTCCATCCATTCGATACTTAACCTGCAGAAACAACACACGTCTGAAGTTCCTGACAATCGTGGACACGTATCTAAGCCTGTTGTAACCCAAGCTGTATTTCCGCACCACAAGGCACTTTAGCTAGGAGGATCCACAGGGCACCTGCATGGACTACTTGTCTGCGCTGCTGGCTGAATTTCCAGCCTGAGGCTTCTCAGCCACGCTGTACGCCATGTGGAGGACCGCCATGAGTTCGAACATAGAAAATAGTCCCCTCTTTGATTGTTAAGCCGAGCTTTTCAAAGTCTCTCTGGGTTCATTTGCAACAAATACAGTTCATGGCTAACACCATCTCTAGATGTCTGGACTTACTCGGAGTAATCTGACTCCTCATTCCCATGATGCTTAGAGCCCCAGGACCCCAGAGCTAGGCGTATTTTCACAATACCTCCCCTCTTCTACTTTAGGGATGCAGCCTACCTCACTGAGTTGATCCTGTACTTTCTTGATTCTGCGAAGTTCTGGAGTATCACTTGTGATAGCATATGGCTGTCCCTTTGCTTTCTCATAGTTCTCTTTGTATTTATTCTGAAAAGGACACCAGATATTAGTCTGGAACGTGACCAGACAACAGCAGAGAGTTCAGGCAACACACACATTTCCCCATCTGATTTTTCCTTAAATCCTCCAAATCCTCACAATTATCAGTTGTGACATCTTTCACTCTACCCCACATCCTTTCAGCAAAACCTAAATAGATCTGTTAATTGTCCCCCCTAAGCATGCTAGGATCCTGAGGACTTGTTACAGACAATTGTCTTGGATATACCCTAAAATAATTCTCTTGGTTTTTTTTTTTGGTTGCACACATAGACAAAAGCCTGGATATCAATTATTCTAGAAAATGAGATAATTCTGAAAAGATTTAATTGCTAATACAATGCAAAACTACTCAGCTCAGAAGCTGCATGCAGCTGAGCTGTAGTGGTTACCCAGCTGCAATGGCAGCTGAATTAATGGGAAGCCTGAACTCTGGAATATTTCACGGTGGAATGCAAATTTATCACCTCTGCCAGCTATACAACGGATCCTTGCTTTGGTAATAATCTGCATCACTTGTAATTAGCAGGGCCTGAAAGAGTATTCATGAGTAGTCAACAATCGGAATTACCCTGCTGATTCAGACACTAACCACTGGCAAACTGGGGGAGGGGGGCTTGCCAACATTCCACTCAGAATATCATAAATTCTAGGTTCATAATGTCTGAATTAATGAGATTATATGGCCATAAATTATTGAGGTAATTTTGCCTTTACTGAACGCTGTAGCCAGGAGGCAAGAAAGTCTTGTTTAGAATCCTACATGTGAGATCATTCAAGGAGTCGAATGAGAAATTTACTCCACAGTCTCCAGGAGTTAACACAACCAACATTGAATCTTTAGAGGTCAACCAGACACAGAAGCGTTAGGCGACAGTTTTGGTCCCACCTAATGCAACGTCCCCCTGAACTATAACTATTCGCCTCTTCATGCCTCCGGAGCACATATAATCAAGCTTCACGGAGACCCCTTAGCCTCCCATGGAAACTGACAACTCAGATCCACCGAAACATGCGTCTCTCTGGCAGTCACTGTAAGTCCCACTGTCGTGGGATCGTAAGGGACAGAGAACACTGACTCTTCAGTCATTCTCCATCTGGGGTGCCTGTGGGAACACCTGGGCAGCTTTAAAAACTCCTCTTGCACAGGCCCAAGCCTTGGACCACTAAACAAAAGTGCCGTGAGCACCAGTAGGTTAAAATATTGAAGGAGATTCCACCGTACAGTGGCGCTTAAAATCCGTGGCCCTGGGCTACCCTCAAACACTCTGTTGCTCGGTTTCAGATGAGTTTAGTCTGAGCTCGGTCTTCTGAATTACAAGTTTTTCACCCATCACCACTTAGGAATCTTTTGTATTGCTGGCAGCTCTAAGAGACTGTTCCCCTCAGGCACAATTTATATGACTTAGCGTCTACGAACAGACTTTCAGTAAATAAATAAAGAAGTAAAATATTTATGTTTGTGGTTTCATTGCTCTGGATGGGCTATGCAGCAAGTATTGTATAATCAGGCTCCCGTATATCTTCCAGTAACGAGGATTTGTCTCAATGCTGCAATGGCATGGGTGAATTACTCAGAAATTCCACAGTCACACACAAAAGACACATTTCGACAAACTAGTTGTGTTTCCTACAAGACTGAAAAACAAAATCAGCCTGCATCTCAGAGCTGGTTTAAAACCAGTAACTTCTCCATCACATAACCAGCATAGGAGGTGGCACTCAATACTTACTGAGCTGAAAAGATCCTGCATTTTCTGACTGTGTTCAATGTAGGGGGTCATGAACTTGGAAGAGTCCACCTTCTTTCGGATGACCTTCTTCCGCTCCGTCGGTTTTGCTGGTTGCGGCTGCACCAGCGCTGGGGTGGAAGGCCCCGATTGACCATAGTCAGATGTCCTGGTCGTCGTAGTTTCATAGACTTCTGTGATTGTCTAAAAACGAAACACGGATATGAAGTAAACACCAATACCATGACCTTGGTGTATACTGCTCCAATGTCAATCACATCGACCTTCCTGGTGTTGTTTCTCCATTCACAAAGCCAGCCAAAGCATGTAGACACACACAATGTCCATGCATCCATACGAAGACATTTAACACAGGTCAGCCTGGATAGATTGTGACATCATCTGTAAACAGTATTTTCAGAGAGCTAGTCAAATACCTCAGGGCTGCATAAAAATTACAAATAAAATTGTCTTAATCGTGTTTTCTTAAGTGAGTTTGGCTGTAGCTCAACAGTAGACCACTTGCTTAGCATGTACAAGGCCCTATGTTCCACCACCAGCACCGTTAAAGTAAAACAATAGGAATCTTTTCAAGTTGTCTAGATCAAGAAAAAGCAAATGTGACTGAGTAATAAAATATTAAAAATAACGCTTAAATTCTTGTTATTCTTTTAAGTGAATAAGAAAGAGTAGTTGCATTTTCTATAGGCATTAGCCAGTCTGTATAGTTTGAGACAAAAAAAAAATCATATCAGTATTATAAGTATTAGTTTTTTGGATTAGTTCGTTACTGTGAACTAGACTTCCCCTTACACTGGTGGACCAGAACAATGGTGACAACATAGTGGACAATTGTCTACTCAACAGTCTTGTCTGTGCAATAGGTAGGAAACCATTAATTCTTACAGCAGGCTATTATGGAAAAACTATGATTCAATGTTTGAATGTAGTCCAAGGATAGAAATATGGCAGGTATACAAGGAAAGAGGACAAGCAGCACAGGTTCCCATGCCCTGTGTAAGATCATGCCCTTCAAGGCAAAGGTCTCTGGTCCCAAGGGCAGAATTTTAGCATCGGTGTGGGGAAGAGAAACCGGCTAAGCCAACTGTAAACTTGACGAGTCCCATTGTAACTGACAGCACTCCGCCTCTTATTACTAAAGCGTGAGTCACTGCGAAAAACCAATCAAACCACCAATGCTAGTTTTTATCCAGTCCCAGGCTCCTTGAGCAAGCTGCAGAGTTTGCCACTTTTACCAGTATTTGTCAGACTCAAAGAGAAACAACTCTTCACCGATAATAAAGCACGGGGCTGGGGGATTCCCAAATTGGAACTGTTACAAAACTGCCTTCTCTTGGGATTCCTTAAGTGGCATGTCACTAAGTTATGGGGGACAATGCCTCGGGAGCAGCACCCAAGGTGGCAGCGACCTTACCCTACAAGTTACAATTCCATGCAATTCAATGGCTAGACTGTGCCAATCAGAAGTCTAAGGCATCCTCCTGTGGCAGTCTAGGAGAGAGGCAGCCACTGATGTGCCCTTCATTCGCACCATCTATATAAAATTGCTGCATGAGCAGCAGCGAACCATTCCTTGCCATCTTGCATAAAGCAGAGCATAAGGACAGTGAGTTAGCCTGCCAAATGCATGGTCTGCTCTTTTACCACCAGCTTCCGGTCACGGGCAGGTAAGTGAGCTTCCCAAGTGAGCATCCCTTTCTCCATCTTTCTGGCTCCCAGAGTAGGAGGGGAAAAAGAGGCTCTTTTCTAAAGAGAAGCAGTCCATACGCACGTGGGCTGAGTCTTACCTCTCCTGGCACCTCCTCGTAAACTGTCTCCTCCGTGTAGTACTGTAGAGAGAGCACAGGGGAGTGGGGGGGTCAATGTGACAAGCAGAGCAGCCCACAGTCAGCCCTCCTCTGCTGACCCTGGCTTCCCGGGCTGAGGTGGCATGAAAGATCGGCAGGAAGGAAGGGGGTGAGGGTCTGTTCATATCCTGGGGCCCACTGTCACTTAGGAAGGCCGAGGAAAGCTAAAGTGGACTTGTCGAGTCTAAGAAAAAGATGCAAAGTGTATAGCAAGGAGAGGGGTCTGAGGAGCCTGTAAGCACCGCAAGCTATTTTCCTAGGGGCAAGAAACATCTGGCCCTTATACTTTCTGTCCTAGTTCGCCTTCCGTTGCCCTAATCAACACCACAACTAAAGCAGTTATTTATGATGTATACAACAATATTCTGTCTGCGTGTATGCCTGTAGGCCAGAAGAAGGTACCAGACCCCATTACAGATGGTTGTGAGCCACCATGTGGTTGCTGGGAATTGAACTCAGGACCTTTGGAAGAGCAGGCAATGCTCTTAACCTCTGAGCCATCTCTCCAGCCAATTAAAGCAGCTTAGGGAGGAAAGGATGGATTTGGCTTACATGTCCCATGACAGTCCATCCTCAAGGGAAATCAGGGCCAGAAGTCAAGCAGGAGCAGAGCCATATATCATGGAGGAATGCTACTTTGATGTGCTTTTGGGTATCTCTCAGACCGCTTTCTTCTACAACCCAGGACTACCTGCCCAGGGCTGACTCTGCCCACAGTAGACTAGGCCCTTCCATATCAATTATTAATCAAAGGAATGTCCTGCAGACTTGCCTACCAAACAATCTGACGGGGCAATTCCTCAACTGTGGTTCCCCTCTTCCCGGGTGGCTCTACTTCATAGACAAAAACTAACGGCCACAATATTTGAGAGAATCTACTTCGAAAAGGGCACAGTAATAATATCCTGTGGACGCTGTGTGTGCAAAGAGAAACTATGCTAGGACTTACTGTCCACTAATTATAAAAACAAAACAGAAGCCTTCTCTTAGCGTCTCAGTTATTCCCATCTTCCCCGGACTAACTAGAGTCCTGTGGAGTGATGGCCACCTCTTTTCAATGAAGTATAGCCTGCATCCGGTTCACCATTGCCTTCCTGCCCCCTCTGAACCACAGATGATTTCACTTAGCCAAGCTGGGGTGGCCTTCCTGTGGGAAGGAAGGAGGGGCGCTAAGGTGACCGTTGGGGAAGGTTGTGGGAAGGAAGAGGAGAGAAGAGACTCCTCAGAGAACACAGGGCTGAGAGTTTGCTACTGGGCCTGCAGCCTGGTTCTGAAATCCACTCTAGTTTCGTTCTCTGACATCACGAGCAATAAATAGATACAGAGAGGAACTGGCTGACATTTTGTCTCTGATGCCTAAGGAGAGTGGAATCCGGCCCCAGGCTCACCCAGCTCTGCTGGGCAAACAGCGGGAACAGCTCCTGCAGGTCAGCGCACACAAGAGAGGGATAAAATGGAAGCAGCTGGCTCAGTTTTTCAAGTCGAGAAAATGCATGGAACTTTATGCTTCTTTTCTTTTACGCTGACACTGAAGCATTGTGGGTAGGGATGGGTACACAGATGCAAAATTTTCCTCAGTGCCCTACTTCCTTTTGTCCTTAGTTCAGCAGGCTCTCATTGCCACAGGCCGTCTACCTAGTCACCAAGGTTATCGCTATATAAAGCTCACCTATTGTCTCCTAAGCTTGAACTTACTTCCATTGAATTTTTTTTTTTTCGAGACAGGTTTCTCTGTGGTTTTGGAGCCTGTCCTGGAACTAGCTCTTGTAAACCAGGCTGGTCTCGAACTCAGAGATCCGCCTGCCTCTGCCTCCCAAGTGCTGGGATTAAAGGCGTGCGCCACCACCGCCTGCCTGAAAATGTAATTTTTGCGTGTATATATCTTTACGTATAGCAATAAGCAGGACAGAGAGCTCTTTCACCCCTGTGACTTCAGCACAGGACAAAGGCCATTCAGACACTTTAAGAGATATTGTTTGGTCTACAGAGCTAGTTCCAGGACAGGCTCCAAAGCCACAGAGAAATCCTGTCTTGAAAAACCAAAAAAAAAAAAAAAAAGATATTGTTTGGCACTGAGGGCAAACGGAGCCATTCCCCTGGTCACACAGACCTTGAGTAGCCTACAAAGAAATATTAAACTACAATGATTTTAGATTTTCCTAGCATCCCAGCAGACGCAGCTTTTGTGAGCAGCGTGGTTTCGCCTTTAGCAGATCTCACCATTGGGAAATCAATCTTGGAAAGAAGCTCACAAAAAAAAAAAAAAAGCAACATTGTTCAAGGACTTAGCATTAACTTGAACGTTAAATCTTATTTCTAAGAGTTATGCTGCTAATTGGACTCCTTTTTCCTTCTACGTTTCAGTCTGTATAGACAGAGCCAGAAAAATTTTATTTCAGGTATCCAAGACCCCCAAAGAGATACATATTTGAGGCTGGCTGTTGTTTCAGAGACACTTCTCTTGAATCTGCCACCACCCCATTCTTGTGATCTTTTCTGAAACCAAAGAGACAACAGTTCAACATTCCCGGAAAGGCACCTGCTGGTCAGACCGGCAGTAGTAACGGGAACAGAATGGCAAAGATGGAAGGCCTGCAACAGCCCCTTCCCTTTGTGAGACTGGTTGCCTCAAGCAAGGCTGACACTAGGCACAATGGCCAAGGTCACACAAACACTTAAGAAAAGCAAGGTGTAGTTCAGCTGGAGGCTTGAAAGGGTTCCTTTTGTTATCACAGTAGGAAAGAAATTAATCACAATTATAACTTAATTTATAGTGTGTTTAATACACTAGTTCTGACTTTTAGGAACCTACATTAAAATGTGCACGAGTGATGTACTCATCTATGAGAGGATTAGCCATCAGTATACAAGGCAGGGAGGTTAAACACTACATCTGTCAGATACATTCTGGTTTTTACATGTCCCAGGTAATTTTATCTATAGAACAAAATTTTTTCTTTGCCTACATAAAGACCGATTAGCAAGAGTAAATTTTGGCATCTCTATCCCACGTTTTGTTGGGGGCAGTCATTAAAAATGAACAACAATTTTCATCCATTTAGATGGCTGTTAAGTGGAACTTTCTAGACAGTCTCAGTTTCATAGCAACGGATTCGCGCAGATTAGCTGCAAGCCTTTGGGTTTCTGGCCTCGACATAATGCTGAGGGCAAGAGCAGATAAGGAAAAGTAATAACTGATTACAGCAGTGAGAGACTAGTGTGGAACACGCAATTATTCTTTAAAACCGCCAGGTGGCCACAAACACCTGGGGGGGCGGGGATGTTTTCAAGACAGCTGCTGTGGTCTTAGTGCTCAGGCAGGATTCAAAAGCTAGTCTTGTCTGTTTGTTTAAATATGATGGCGTCAATGGGAAAGATGTTCTAGCTGTAGCTGTGACCTTTGAGTCCACACATGTATTTATGAGCTCGTGGGCACGCGCGCGCGCACACACGTGCACACGCGCCAGGCTCATAGATAAGGGAGTGTGTTATACACAGGAACAGCTATGTCAGTCAACTAGCTGAAGCAGAAGTTGCTCATTCCCTATCTCCTGGTACAGATGCTGGAAAGAATGCCCTGTGATCACCGGCATTGGAGGTGGGAAATCTATCAGTTTTAAAAGGCAAAACTGACCTGCACCCATATCCTGGCTTCTGTTTGTTTGTGAAGATTTTTTGAGCATTTAAGAAAAAGTAAAACTGGGAAGTAGTGGCATTTCCTTCCCTTCTTGGTCTCACAAGCTTACTGTCAAACGGAACAGAAAATACACCTTTCTTGCCTTTTAACAGTGATTCTTTGGGAAGTTACAATAGATGATGTGTTGTTTATTTTTAACATTTGCCCACTGGCTGTGGCTGTCACGTACACGTACACACTGCTGCCGAGCGGCCTTTCTTCTTACCTCTATCACCTCCTCGTATTCCTCCTCGTCCGCCATTTTTCCAGAGTAGTAGCGGCACCTACAAACTGCCCATATTCCGTACAAATGGAAGTATATTAGCATTTTCTTACAACACCATAAAAGAATTGTAAATGTAAAACAGGCCCGCCTACACATTTATATACTTTTGTGGGCTCAGGAGCATTTAAACAGGCTACCAACGGGAGCCTCAGCCTCCCCCTCCTAACTCCCTCAGTGATAGGCTGAGCACTGGACCCATACAGGGTTCACTCAGTTTATGTTTTAAAAGGAAGCAAGGTGGTTTGACCCCAGAGATGGAACTGAAAATTACCAAGCATCTAAAGAGAAAATATTTTCAAGCAATTTTTTTTTTTTTTTTTTTTGCAAAAGGAGCGTTAGTGTGGCTTTCAAATAGTTGGAATTTTGCCTCATAAACTCCAAATTCTAGGAAGGGCTAACTTAGTATTCTGCCTCGATCTAGAATGCTGTGTGCAGCATAGCTTATATTATTAGAACATGTAGAATAAATCTGCCCATAATTTTAAAAATAAAAGTAGAAACCTCACGGCAATGGGGTTATTTTCTTCGGAAAATCATTGGTTTCTGTGGATTTTTTCTGTAGCTCGTGTGCAAGCCTGAAAAAAAAACCGCATTGGTTGAGGTGCACGCAATCTTGCCAGTCTTTGGCCTACATTTCCAATTCAGGAACTAGGGAAAGGCTGAAGGCCCTTGGGCCTGACGCCAGATAGTGGCCGCTCCATACAAGCTGGGTGATGTCTGCGAGCAGCTGTCCCTCTCCTAGAGACGCTTGACTGTAAACCAATACCCTGGGTGGCTGGTTTTGTTAAGCTAGCGAAACTGCTGGTCCTTCTGAGGCGAAGGAAGCTCTGTAGGGTGAGATAAATATAGGAACACTGACCAGAGAGCCTTCTTCATCGGAATATATTTAGGACAAAAATGAAAAAGTTGGTGTTCGACCAACTCGGCCCAGCAATAACTGGTGAGAACTGAACTGAGTCTGCTAATCCACACGCGCCGTGTCAGAGAGAACTAACAGGGTCTTCCTAGCCACGTCTCATGGCTGTTTCCCCCAGTTAGGTACTCAAAACTTTGGAAAATAATTCAAGGGGAGTCATGGAACATAGTCTCAGGAGAACATTCCAGAAGATGACAATAAAAAAAAAAAAACGGATCTTACCTTCGAGCTACGCGAATAACCCTTGGCCAGCAGCAAATCCTCTCCCAGCTCTCCCCTCCTGAGAAGCCCAGGCAAAAGCCACCCCGGTGCCGGCGCTCCCAACTTATCATGTGGCGGGAGCGGCCAATCAGATCTCGCGTTGCTCAAATTTCAGAAGCTAAATATACTGAGTGATGTGCAGACCACCTGTTTGTCAATTCCGCTAAAGGAGAAAGGGTAACAAATTGCTAGCTTAGAACTATCCAAATGCCACGGAATTTTACCTAACCGCCAATCTGAGAGTCAAGTTCAGGCTTAACTCACCATTTTCGGAAGCCGTGTTCAACGCCCCACTTGTACAAAATGGTTTAGACTAGGAACTAAGAGGGACTTGGAGGCCATGACGCTTCTGTTTCTGGCTTTACACCACCTCATCTTCACAGACATCCATAGGATTCCTTCGGACTGCTCACTTCGGAAGGACAGCTCACGCTCTCACCGGTGTGGTTGTGTGAGAAACTGAGGAACACCGTCCAGGAATCATCAGGCTGACAGAAACAAGGCTTTTTTTTAATGCAATGCAATTATAGGTGACAATACTTGGTTGTAACCCTAGATGACATATCCACAAGTGTAATCAAAGTTTGACCTCATTGATTTCCTGGTTCTAAGGCAGGGGGCATGGCCAGTGGTGTGCAATTTCTCCTTCTCCCAGTTGCCCCGCTGCTGGGGTTACCAGGCTTCCCCTCTCCAGGGTAATCGAGTTTCTGATTTCTTATCGACTCCCCATCTCCTGGGTGCAAAGCGTGGATGCTGGTCCCATAGGTTGGCCATTATGAATGGCAAACACAGGTCCATTGGAAGTCAGGAAATTACTACTGCAACAGGAGAAAACGATGGTCCTGCTGGGCAGTTCACAGTGTAAGACATTTCCTTTGTACAGAATCATCTAACAGCTGGCCATGGTTGAAGGCCCAAGCCTTCCAGCTAAACACTCGGGAAGGAGATCAAGGCTAGCCTAGACTACGTGAGACCATGTCTCAAAAACAAAGCCCCAAATCAGAAATAGATCAAAACTACAAAATCACTTAACTTTCTTAAAGCTTGCCTGTGTCCCTCATTCTTATTCTGCCTTTGATCTTAATCTACTGTTTTGGGCTACCATCGAATTCTGTCTCTCCTCATACAAAGCACATAAGCTGTAAATACAAATAGAACAAGAATGTATTTGTCTCTGGGCTGCTTCTGAACCGAGGCTTCCACCCCAGAGGTCTCCTCATTGACACCAATCTTACTGCAGCAGCTTTTTGAGCAAAATATTACAAAGCCATCTAATGCTCTGAGGATATTTACCTCTCCGTCCTTGCTGCATGATTTGTGTGACAGAAAATGCTATTTAATCTCTCTTTGTCATCTTAACTAAGTACACTAGCTCATCTCATGCAGACTCATGAATCTTATGAGCAAGGGATATCTGTGTAACGTGAGATCACTCACTTGGTGACCGTAGACTGGAAACAGCTTGCTTATTCAATATATACTAGAGAAAGAAATATATTAAATCTATGAGTCCCAGTCCAAACAGGGCTACTCTATTAAAAAAAAAGCAAAATTTAGGAATTTTTCAACAAAATAGATAGTACAAAATTACAAAAAAAAGAAATATGAACTTTCTCAAAGGCAGTTAATGTTAAATTCCAGATATTTCTAAAGGAGGCACTAACAAATTTACATATAAAAAACATAATGGTCTTTTTAACAAAATCACACAGATATATCTCACTTTACAGAAATAATTCTATTGAATAGATATAGTTTAATCATTGTTTCGTTCATGAGCCTTTAAGTTGTTTTGTTTTTGTTTGTTTCTTATTACGCAGCTCAAGCTAGCCCCACACTTAGGGCCCCCAGCCCCAGTCTCCAGAGTGCAAGGATTACAGGCCTGCACAACCAGGCTTGGCCTGCTTTATGCTTTTTTTCCTATAACAAAATAAAACAACACAGCACTAAAGAGAGCGAAAAACACACTAGGCACCCCTATACACATTATGTTTGCCCAGTTGTATGAAATGCATCTGTGGGACAAATTTCTAGAAGCAAAACTACCAAGCCTCAGGTTATAGGCACATTTTGAAAATTAATAACCTTTGCCAAGTTGACATTCAAAATAGTTATGTTCATTTGCTGTGCATGCATCTCAGCTACCTTCGAGTTATCAGCCTTGTAAACTTCACAGTCCATTGGGGCAATGTTCTCTTTTCTGGTGTAGGGTGAATGTATAATGTAACCCAGAAGTTAATACATGGAAATCTTGCCCTCTAAGTTGATCATATTAGAAGATGAGGCTTTGGGTGGCCTCACATAAGGATGGGGCCCTTGGGGAAGGGGTTGCTGCTTCACCGTCTTTCCACCATGCGAGGACACCAGAAGCAGTGTACCTCCAGCGACAGCAGCCTCTAAAGAACCCCACCCTGCCGGCAGCCTGAGCCCAGACTTCCAGCTCCAGAGCTATGTGAGCGGGTAATTTCTGCTGTGCAGAGGTCACCCAGTTTATGGTCTTTTGTTTTAGCAGACTTGATGGGCTCAGACACACTACATTACTTTAAAAAAAAAAAAACCCACGACATTCAAACAAAGACTCCAGAGGAGTGGAAACCGAGACTCCATGTGTGGACAGAACATTCAGAAGGCAGCAAGTAAGCTCATCTGAAAATAGCTTGCCTTAGACTTCTTGATTTCACTCCTTCCTAAATGAAAGTCCCAAATTCCCAGTTAAATTTGTCTATTCTCCGTTGTATCAACAATCTGCAAAGCTCATAATCAGCGTCCCAGGTGAGTTAGTAACGTTCCCATCATAGTCACCCAGGAACAAGTGTGCCAGTGGGCAGCGTTTTCCTGCTCATTATCCCAAACTCAAATGCTTCCATGCTGACAGAGGGCTCTGCAGGGGCTAACCTGAGCTGTGCCTTCCCGAAATGGGGGCACAGCTCTATTGTCCTGGCCTCTCTGTGGCCTCTTATGCCCAACAAGAATAAAACAAAATCCTGGCTTAGTGATAGGTTCTTATCACATGCCTTGAATATGGAGGACTCAGTGAGCTTTTACTACTATTTTAAAATTTTGCTTACTGTTTTTTAACCTTTTATTGGAGTCTCCATTTTTTAATTCTTTACTTAGCTCAAATATCAAAATACCATGAGGCTTCTGAAGTCAGTTGTTGTTAGTCTAAGAATTTAAGGGCCCACTATCTCGGTGGAGACCTCCAGATGCCATCAGGATTAACACATATACCCCAATCCACCCTCACCTTCTGAGGGCGAACTCTCAGCATTCCATAGTTCCCGATATCTCGGCTGGGACCTCCAAATACCGCACACCGTGCCTCCATGTCTGAGCTCTGTGCGCTGGCACCCAGTTCGCGAGCTTCTGGCAAGGGGGCTGGAGGTTAAAATACACAGACACATACAGACAGAGAGACAGAGACCCGAGTCATCCTTGAATTCCCCAAGAATGCCCCCTTTATTGTGTTCAGGGGCAGATTATATAGAGATAGCCTCGCCCCAGTGAAACCCACCAGAAACCACTCTCCTGCCATCAGGAACTCCTGAAGGTCTCGTGCTCAGAGCAGCTGTAGGCACTCAGATCAGGGGAGAACAAGTTGTTTACAAGAAATTCAGGATCTGGGGTCTCACTGCTCCCCTAACATCTCCCCCCTAAATTTTTTATAAAACAGAAGACCCTCCTGACCACACAACATTTTGGTCTCTACTACACCTAGATTCACTTTGGCCAGCACTCTATTGAACCAGTACTCAGGAGAGAGTGACAGCATCTCCTCAGGAGAATACTGGCTTTTAGGGAACACAAGAGAGCAACTTAAGCCTGTCAAGTATCCCAGATTGGTTCCTCATACTATTTCCCATACACCCTCTTCCCCTCAAGTGAACAGAGGTGTGTGACCATTTCAGACTCGGGACTTTTAGGAGTGGCTTTGCCATGACCCCAGGAGCAGTCCCCTGAATAACACACCCCAGCTGCCATACCCCCGTGGCACATTCATTCTTGTCAGCTGAGTGCATGGAAGACAGCTTCTCCCTCGTGCACCTCTTTGGCTTCCCTAGCAGCCCAGCTGATCCTGCTTCTGCTAAGTGACCATGTGCTGCATTCTCACGGGTTGTCTGATCTTACACAGGATTCAGAAATGAATGCCCAGGGGATTACAAGAAATTCAGGATCTAGGGTCTTACTGCTGAACTGGTAGGGGTTACCCTAAAAGTGTAGAAGGGTTGGGCGAGGCCCTGCCAATGAGCTTCAGCGACCGTTTCCTACATAGTGGTGTGGTCCGTGGGAAGATGAGGTGTGATGCATACCACCATAGGATGCAATTTCTTCAGTTTTATACATTTTTAATAAATCACATGGACACAGGTTAGTAATCAGAGAGTTCTGTAAGGTGGGTAGGCGGATAATGGCATTGTTTGGGATGATTATGGAGGTAGGTTCTAGCTGGGAGAAGTGTATCGCTGGAGGCAGAGTTTGAGGTTTTATTGCCTGGCCTCATTTCCTTCTCTCTCTCTCTCTCTCTCTCTCTCTCTCTCTCTCTCTCTCTCTCT
>JABTXL010003523.1:25376154-25445249 GCA_025134845.1 Neodon shergylaensis | reverse complement strand
CTCTCTCTCTCTCTCTCTCTCTCTCTCTCTCTCTCTCTCTCTCTCTCCTTCCTGTTCCTGTGTACAGATGAAGTGTGATTTTGGTTTCCTATCTGCCAGGATGGCCTCTTGTTCCTTCCCTGCATCTTCCCTGCTATCTCTATGTTATACTGTATCTTCCCTACTATCTCTACGTTACACTGTAGCCCCTGGACAGCTGAAGTCATATAACCCCTCCCCCCCAGCTTGCTTTTTGTGAGGGTATTTTATCACAGCAATAGAAAAGCAACTAATAGGAGCGGTTAATTAAATTAGCATCCATTTCCACAGCCCCACCTTCAACACTTACTCTCATTCCCCCAAATCTTTTGTTCTATGTGGCTAGACGTTTAACAAGACTGCCTGTATAGTTCCTCACTGATCTCCCAGGTTCACCCATCACCTGTGCAGCCCCGCATGGGAAGATGAGGCTCTGACTGACTTTCATACAACCTCCATAGGGTACACACATGCTCACCCCCCAATCTAGCACTCTGCATGATTCAGAGTTCCAGGCCCACATTAACAAGACCACCAGAAGGCTGTTACCCACTGATTCTCATCTTTTTTTTTTCCTGCATAAAGATTTGTTTCTCTGTAATTGTTGTCTTTCTCTCTCTTGTTTTTTTTTTCTCCTGATCTCATACACCAGATAAGCACTGGCTGAGACATTTTGTAGCAATGTTCTGTGGCCAATATCAGTTCTTGTGTGGCTTGTGAACTAACTGCACAGGAAGTACCTCTAACCCTTATTCCATTCCTCACACGTGAATTATATTATATACATGAATATATATGACACACACACACAAACACACACACAATGTATGAGTGGGTCTGTGGGACAGTGATTTTCCTAGGTATTCATTTGAATATATCAAACCTTACATTGTCATCAAAAATAAATCCTAGTATTTGAAAATCAAGCATGTATCTAGGTAAATATGAAGGCATAGGCAGTCCCTGAGTTTGTAGTATTAAAGATGCCTCAAATGAGATGAAAAAAAGTCGAGACAAGGTTTTATACAGTCGAGGCTAACCTCAAGCTTCCTATGTAGTTGAGGGTAACCTAAACTCTGGATTCTCCTTGTCACCATGTCCTGAGTGATAGGACTATAGGCATGTATCCATACACTGAGCTTTTTATGTACTTGAGGCAGGATTTCCCTCTGTAGACTCAGCTGGACTAGAAGGCACTATGTAGTCCAGGATGACCTTGGACTAAAGAGAATCCTCCTATCGTAGCATCTCAAGTTCTGGGATTATAGCTATAAGCTACCAATGCCAGGCTATCAGTTTGTATATACATTATATAATTTTCATATGGCTGCTCTTAGGGTTGGAAGCTGTCCTACTGCTTGTAATTACCAGGAGAAGCCTATGCGGAGGAGGTGGAATTTGGTAAGCTCTTTTTATGACACCAGAGTAATAGTCTACATTTTCAAATTTTTGTATTCAATAGTGAGAACAAAGAATAGTTCTTTTTAAAAGTCTTTCAATATATATACTCACTGTACAAGTACTGTGTTATATGAGGACATTTTCATACAAGTAAATATTGTGTGTTGGCAATATGCATTGCTCCCCATATTGCCTTTTCTCCCTTCCCTCTTGCTCACCATTGGTCCTCTTTGTAACCCTCCAGCATGTCATTCTATGTATCTAGATAAGATTCAGGAACCACACATGAGAGAAAACGTCCATTGTGTTTCTGATGTATCCATTCCCCCACAAACAAGACAGTGCCAGTTTTCTTTACAGATACCAAGATTTCATCATGTGTACTCACCATGTTTTCTGCATCCGTTCCTCTGTTGCTGGATACCTGGGTTGGTTCCATAACCTACAACTTGTCCACAGTGCTGCAGGTGACACTAATGTGCAGTTGTCTCTGTGGTGTGCTGCTCAGAGTCCTTTGGTACCACCGGGTCATAAGTAGGTCTAGTTTTAGTTTTCTGAAGCACCTCTATGCTGGCCTTTACAATGGCTGGCCTTGTTTCTGTCCTCACCAACAGGGAGTAAAGGTTCCCTTTGCCCACATTTTCAGCAGGACTGCGGAGGAACGGACTTCCTTCTTCCCAGAATTCTCCTGTTCTCCTTGACCCGCCTCTACTTCCTGTCTGGTTGTCCTGCCTATACTTCCTGCCTGGCTACTGGCCAATCAGCATTTATTTAAAATATAATTGACAGACTACAGACCAAGGTCTACATCAGGTAAGAATATTTGTTTATGACTTCTTTCTCCTAGCAGCCTGCATCACACCCTCCATCCAGTACTATTCAGTGGCTGGCTGCAATTCTTCTCTGATCTTTCAGCTTTTACTCCCTAATATCTGACTCTGGGTTCTTATTTATTAAGACTAAGTAGGATTAAGTTATGGGACTGTTTTCATTGTATTCCATAGGTTTTGCTATGTGGTAGCTAATTTTAATTCTATTCTGGGGCTTCTGATTTCCTTCTTAACTTCTTCAATCACTCATTCATTATTCAATAGTGTATCCAATTTCCACAATTTTGTGTATTTTTGCAGTTATTTTTCTGTCTGTGTCCTGCCAGTCAGCTCTGTAATCATGACACAGAAACTTATCATTAATTATGAAAACTTGGCCAATAGCTTAGGCTTGTTCCTAACTAGCTCTTATAATTTAAATTAACCCATATTTTTATTAATCTTGTTCTACCACATGGCTCTTACCTCTATCCCATTTTGTGTGTCTGACCCATTCCACATGCCTGACTTCTCTGCCTTTCCTCTTTCAAGCCGTTTTCTCTGCCCCCCAAATTCTGCCTAGCTATTGGCCTTTTAGCTTTTTATTAAACCAATCACAATGACATATCCTACTACAGTGTAAAGGAATATTCTAGTTTTGTTTCATTGCAGTCTGACAGAATGTAAGTACTTCAATTTCCCTGTATTTGTTGAGACTTACTCTGTATCTTATATGATCTATTTTAGGGAAAATTCTATATGGAGAAGAATTTATATTCTATAGTTATTAGGCAGAATGTTATGTAGATGTCTGTTAGGTTCATTTGATCTGTGCTGTAATTTAAGTCAGATATTTCTGTATTTTTTGTTCAGAAGGCTTTTCTACTGCTGAGAGTAGAGGATCATTGTCACTCACTATTAATGTGTTAGGGCTAATATGCAAATATTCCACAGCATAAACAAATGTAACACATAATAAAATAATATTCCACAACAATTCTGAGTTTCTTGTGATTTATTCTATTAGGGAGGCTTTTTGTGTAGCCTTTTGATGTTTTGAATTTTTCAGTTTGTCGCTATTTCAATTTCTCTTTATTAAATTTCAGTACCGGCTTCATTACTTCACATAGCTGCTGTATACTCTTGGGATTTCCTGGGGAGTTTACTTTCACTTTCTTTTCCTTCTTTGAACATAGTCATAAGCTTCTTTTGAGTTCCTTTGGATTTTCATTGGATTCATTCTTGTTGGAGATCATTACTGGGGGAATTATTTTGGAGGAGTCCTGTGCCTTGTGTCTTGTGTTTCTTTGTTTGTGTGTCAAGACTTGTCCATCTCGGGTTATGGTGCTTAACCACTTTTATTCCTTCAGCAGAGGCGTTTGCAATCTTCAAGAAGCGCTGAGTTATAGGTATGGTTCAGGTGCTGATTTCTTCTCTAGACTTGTGTTCACGGCAGCAGACTTAGCTCCCAAAGAGCTCCTGAGAGTAAAATGCTATCTGAAAAACAATTACTGCTGAAGGATGCCACTAAAACATACAGCAATGGTCAAATAGCAAACACATACTCCCCAGACTCCAGCCATGGGAAACAAACAGGCACTAAAGACACAGTGTGTACTAAGACTGTGGATGTGGAAAAAGAGCAAGGCCAGATATTAGTTTTTGGTTGATAGAGAAAACAATCAAAGAGGGAAAAGAAAATGTAAGTGGTGAAGAGTAAAGGCAGGAAGGTGAGGGAGGCAGTTGTGGCTAAATGTGGAATAAAAGAGAGGCAAGGAAATTCAATAGACTGACTCAGAGCTGCAGGTCTCAGGAGGCGGGATACAGAGATGCTACACACCAGGGGTCTTAGTTAGAGGTTCTGTTGCTGTGAAGAGACACCATGACCACAGCAACTCTTACAAGGAAAACATTCAGTTGGGGTGGCTTGCTTACAGTTTCAGAGGCTCAGTCCATTACCATCATGGTGGGAAGCATGGCAGGCAGTCGTGGTGCTAAAGCTGAGATTCTTATATCTTGCAGGCAACAACATCATTGGGCAGTACCCTAAGCATAGGAAACTTCAGAGTTGGCTCCCACAGGGACGCACTTCCTCCAACAAGGCCATCCCACTTCATCAAAGCTACACCTCCTATTAGTGCCATTCCCTGTGAGATTATGGGGGCCTGTATACATTCAAACTACCACACCAGATTGTCTTATGTTTTTTGGAATGTCCACCCAAAGGAGGCTGGGAGAGGAGAGAATAGAGAGAAAAGGAGGAGGGAAAGAGAGAAGCTGAGAAGCGAACAGGACAGACCTTGTCTGCTCTGGTACTGGTTATTAAAGGAGGAAAAGCTGTGAAGGTCAGAGGTGGGTGGGAGCGTAGAGTCTGGTTACAGCACCACCCAATTGCTTGCCGCAGCCTCTACTCTCTCAACATTCCTTCCCTGGCTTCCAGATGCCTGTCACTTCTCTGTGCTCTTACGTCAAGGGGTCAAGTCACAGATGGTAGCCACACTTCTGTACGGTCCTTCTGGAGTCTAATTGTTGATGCCCCCAGCAGTGTGCCACTCCGAACTGTGTCTGTGTTCTCATTCAGACTCGGTCCCCAAGCAGGCCTCTGCCTTACTGTGCCACACAGTGCTGATCCAGTTTCTCCCCCAATAGACTGTCCACTGTTCAAGGTTCAGCACTTAGTCCCCTGAGCCTCACTCTGAACGTCCTGAGAATATGGCTCATGGAGGGTCTGGGGCCACAAAGCTGCTGACACAGCTGCGGTCTTTTAAAGACAAACTCTTGCTGCTTTTTCTCATTGAACACTGAGATTTTCCCGGAGTCTCACCACAACTTTTCTCTCTGTCCCACTTCCTGCTTTTATTCCGTCTTGAAAATGTCCACTATTGGGACGACAGCCCTCACGTTCTGAAGCTGTCGTCCTGAGTGTGGCTCAAGTCACTCGCTCTCACTGGGGAATCTAAGGCGCTCCCACACCTGCCAATCTCTCTGCGACCATCTATTTTTTTTTTGTTAGGACTTTAAAGTTTCCCATGTCATCTCACTATTTTTCGACCATCATCCACCTCGTCTGATAGCTGTTATCCAGCTTTCCTTGCTGGGAGATTCTAGCAGACCATGCCTGCGTGAGGCCAGTCATCTTGGATCCGAAAAAGTAATTCTCTTTTTAAAAAAATGCTTATTAATGCTCTTTGTTGGGTAATGGGCAGTATGGAAATATTTAAGTCTCTTGTTAGAGTCTGAATATCTAACTCATTTCCCCACTAAAAGTATTTGGGACCAAATGAGGTTGTTTACTCAAGGAAGAAGACAAAGAGGAACACATTTGTTTACATTAACTTTTCATGATTCAGTGTCTGATTTGAAAGTTTAATGATAGCAAATATTGGCAGATAAATAGTGGACAGTTATTGTATTGATTTCTAGAGCCAGTTGAGAACTGCGCTGCAGGTCTTGTCCTGAACCCGGTGCATCAGGGAGTGTCTGGCAGGACCTGAACACCAGCAGTTTGGGCATCACTGAAATGCTGGGTCGGTTCTTTCATCTGCAGTGGTCTAAGATGCGATTTAGGGAGGGATCAAGATGGCACCCTGGGCAGGAGTAAAACAGACATCTGAGAGCCAAACTGAAACCTCATATGATTTTTCGCGGCATGATCTCCGTAGACTCCTTCCTGTCCAGAGTGAGCATGGTATGAGACTTAGTGAAATGAGAATAAATATCGTTTTCCAAAATGGAAGTCAGTTTGGTTCCATAAGCCTATAGCTTCCTTTCCTCTTAAGTAAGCGAGGGAACTAAGATGGGCCTTGTTTGTAGGAACTCTTGAGAACCTTAGTGTGGCCAGTTGTCTGAGAGGAAGGTTCCAATGTCAGCAACTGTGGGGAAGCTGAAGGCTGTGACTCCTCCACCCTTTGTGGGGATGTTGTCCATAATGATCCAAGAAGCTGAGACTCACTGTCAAGGAGACCTACCGGCTTAGTTTCACCTTCAGTGCCTGAAAACTGGCCTAGCGCGGAACAACCCCTTCGAGTAACTTTGGCAAAGCTTGCCCTGTGGCACATGCGTAGTGAGTCTCTCTCTACCTTGATTCTTAACTTCAAAGCAGCCATGGTCTGAACCCCAGTCCTCAGGGCTGGCACGGAACAGCGACTGCCGGCATCCAGGGCTGGGAAGGAGGCTCAGATTCCCACCTTGCGAGATTTGAGGCACACACCGTTTATAACTAACTGTATTTCTCTTGGAAGCCACTCTCCCACTTCAAGACGCATTTTCCTCGTGTGTGAGTGACTGAGCTGCACGAACCCTTGGCTCTGCCACAGCATGAAATAGCTTCCCGTGAGGGAGGTTCGCTGCAGAACTTGGCCTCCCCACCGCCTGAGGCTGTTGAGTGACAGGCACCACAGCTAATCCTCCATAAATAGATGTTCCATAGCTCAGGTCTCAGGATGAATTTATAGCTGGGGACTGACATTTAGTAACTTTCAAACAGGACCAATTTGACCTCTAGGAAGAAAATAGCCTTTACTGTCTTTAAACCATTGTATTACACATTGCAAGGCAGTAGGTATCTTATTTTATTTGAGAAACATAGAGCCCTGGTTTTTACTTTAGCTATAATACTTTAAAATATTTATAGCTAATTAATACTTGGTGAACTTTTTCTCAGGACAGGAAAATATCTGAAGGAAATGTTCAGTGGACATGAGAGTTACCATCAGAGTCACTGGGACTAATAATTAGTGAGTTTTTAATCTGAAAAAAAATGTTTCTGTTTCTTTTTTACTGTCTTCAAAAGGCCTTTATATATAATTAGTACTTTTCTTAATTAGTTACAGATGTGGGTCATTCAGGCACCGTAAGAGTTTAGCAAGTTCCAGAAGCAATTGGTCTCCATCATTTTCTTGAACTCTACAAGTTAGCAAATTCCTACCATTCCAATTGAGCTGACAGTGAACCTGAGACTGTAGAGACCAGGGAGCCAAAAGTAGAATGCCGATCCAGTTTTGATGCCCTAGAGAATATAGTTCCCAGGGAAGAATATCTACTGTTGACTGCGTGTCTCTGTGCTTCCCTGTATTTGCTAATTTTCTCATTCTAAGACCCGACAAGAAGCAGGTATTTAGAAAGAAAAACGTGTATTGGAGCTGAAGAGATGAAGAGTACTAGCTGGGTTTGTTTCCTAACAACCGTCTATAACTCTAGTACCAGCGGATGGGACACTGTCTTCTGGTCATCAAGGGCACTGAACCCAAATGGTGCACAGACATATACGCAGGTAAAACACCTGTACACATAAATTTTTAAAAAAAAATTTAAGACATGCTTTATTTAAAAAAAAATAAGAAAAGAAAGCATTCATTATGACTCACAGTTCCAGTGGATACTGCCCATATATAATAGCAGAGAAAACAGGTCACAGGAGCGAGGGGCAACTAGCCATGCTGTGTCTACAGTCAGCAAAGAGAGCCATGGCTGCCAGTGTTGAGGTTTGTTGTTTAGTTTGGAACCCTCGCCCATGCCTTGGTGCCACAACACTCAGGGTAGATCTTCCTTGGCTAAGTTAAACCTTTCTGGAAACACTTTCATAAATATATCCAAAGGTATGTTTCTGTAGTGATTCTAAATCCACCAAGGAAACAGTGAAAATTAACTATTACACCAAAGCTCATATTTTGGAGCCCTAGCCCTTAATGGGATATCGGGAAATGGAGCTTTGGGAGACAGATGGATTTAGATGAGCTGGTGATAGTGCTGGGTCCTAATGATGAAATTACAGTATTTAGAAGAAGGAAGAGCCTAGAGACTATTCGCTCTGCCATATAAGGACACAGTGAGAAGATGGCCACCTGTAAACCTAAAAGCCAAGAGGAGGCTCTTGACCAACACTGAACCCACTGGCAGATTCTAGACTTCTACCTGCTAAACTGGAAGAAATACATTTCTATTGTTTGAGCCACTGAGTCTATGGTGTCTCAGAATAGTAAGCCATGTTGACCAAGGCAGCACTTAACTTCCCAAGGAAAGATATCCATTGAGAAAAAAGCAATAGGGAGAAGCCATGAGACTAAATTACCATAAAAATGTGCTAATCTAAAATGAAGAACTAAAGGAAGCCCTGGGACCTTGCTCATTATGAACCATTCTTCTGCAATAATAGCAAGCAAAAATCAAACAAACAAAAGCCCTTTGTACATGCAGAGATAGCTAACTATACTGATGCCCTACTTCTAGAGGCAAAATATACCTGGCATCCTTAGAATATGAAGGCAGTCCTTCCCCTTACCCCACCTCAACTCACCTGGTTGGCTTTCTCTTTCTCTCGATTCCCAAATGGGAAGGAACATGGAATCCCATGTTCCCTTTTTCACTTTACCACTGCTACTCACAGGCCCAGATCAGGACCCTTGTCAGATAGCGTTACTGACAGGTGCTGCTTTACTTGCACAGAGCCTCTTTGGATCTTGGATTATATCCAATCAATCTAAGGCATTCTGCCTATCCAATGCCAGTAGCTGCATCTCAGTGATAAGGCAAAGATCCACCCACGTATTTCAGACTTTGCTATGGGAAAATTGTCTTTTATCCTGTCACCTATATTATGTTTAATAAAAGGCTGATTGGCCAGTAGCCAGGCAAGAAGTATTGGCAGGGTGACCAGGCAGGAAGTAGAGGCAGGGCAACAAGAATTCTGGGAAGAGGGAAGTTTCATTCTGCAGTTGTGACCCAGACACAGAGGAAGCAAGATAGCAAGATGTGACTGCCTCACTAAAAAAGGTACCAAGCCATGTGGCTAACACAGACAAGAATTATGGGCTAATATAAGTTATAAAAGTTAATAAGAATCCTGAGATACTAGGCAAATCAGTTTATAATTAAAGCAGACTTCTGTGTGATTTCTTTGAGACTTAATGACTATGGGAACTGGGCAGGACAGAAACCTCAGCCAACAAGACTTCTTGTGGTAGTTTGAATAAAATTGGCTCCATAAGATCATAGGGACTGACACTATTAAGAGGTATGGCTTTATTGGAGTAGGTGTGGCCTTGTTGAAAGAAGTGTGTCACTGTGTGGTCTTCCAGGTCTCCTTTGCTCAAGCTACATTCAAAGTGACACTCAGACTCCTTCCTGTTGCCGGCAGATCAAGATGTTGATCTCTCAGCTATTCCTGCAGAACCACATCTGCCTGCATGCCACCATGTTCCCCGTCATGAAAACAATGGACTAAACCTCTGAAACTGAAGTCAACCCAATTAAATGTTTTCATTTAAGAGTTGCCATGATCACGGTGTCTCTTCACAGCAATACAAACCCTAACTCGGGTCCTCCTGCACCACTGACTGCACTCACAATTGAAGTCATCTAGGGGGAAAGGCTCAGGGTAGAGGTACATCTGCAGGGTGGCAGTCTAATCAGACTGAAGACTGTCTAGTGGTCAGCTTCAGAGTTTCCCCCAAAGAGATGCTTTCAATGAACCGTCTCTGCAAAGATACAGCCAGCTCAAAACTTCAGTGGCCTGGTACCAGAGTGTAATGCCAGCTCAATTTGTAGAGCCATCTTGTAGTTGTAGATTCTGGCTGGGCCAAAGTTACCCAACTTGACTGTTCTACTTCTTCTCACTAGAACATTTTTTGGTGTCATGTCTCAGTGAATGATGCAATTCTTGTGGAGGAAATGCACATCCTTGATCTCAAGCAGTGGGGTGCCTCATCCAGAAGTGTCCTTAGGTCCTGTCTATATACTCCAACAGTGGGGTCACCCTGATCTATCACAGACCTCTACCAGCTGGACAATATTGGGATACTGAAAACCTCCAGGCTCCTCAGTAAGGCTACCAAATGAACTGTGCTGATAGGAAGGTCTCCTCCAATCCTCCTCCACTGAGGAATGTCACAATCATAACGGCCACAAAGTAGCTACTCTAGGGAATCATAATCCTTGTACAGTGTCCCTTGAGCACCTATAACAACTTCAGCTACTGGCTCGTATTGAGAGGCAGCTGGCTTTGGAACAGAGAATGACTTTGCTACTGGCCAAGAGATGTGGGGTAGAAGGCAACACTTGGCTTGGTCCTGATATGGGAGAGATCATAGACGCAGGCTGCTAGAACAATCCCTTCACCTGGACTCTCACTGTGTGACCAGCCACCAAAGGAGTAGGTAAACCTAGAGGGGATGTTTTTTAATTTAACTTTTTTTTTTTGACATTCTGGGATCCAGTCACGTGCTTTGTGCAGGACAGGCAAGTGTGTCCCATCACTGAGCCGTGGCCTCAGGCCTGTCTGTCATTGTTTTAGTTTTGAAAAATTGCACTTGTTTGTCCGTGTGTGTCTGTATACGAGCACACCTGTGTGCCATGATGACTTGAAAGAGTCGCTTTTCTCCTTCTTCCACGTGATGCCTGGGGATGGAGGTCAGGGGCTCCGGCTTGGTCAGTGTGCGCCTTTACTCACAAGGCCATCTTGCCAGCTCTGTGCTTTGTAAATGGTGTGTTTACTTACACTCCTCTCTCTCATCCGGATGAACCTACTCTAAGACAGCATCCCTCCCAGAGCCAAATTATAACCCAAGCAAGAAACAGTCTCGCGTGGAGACATGGCTAGAACACAATGCCTCATCTCCACCATGATCTGCCCCTCAAAAGGCCAGGCCATCGTCTTTTTCTTAGTGCACTGCCCACACTGTTTAACCTACCTGCAAAGAACTCCTCCATTTTCAAAACCAACCCCTATCTAAGTACTTTCTAGAAGACATACCCAAACCTACCTGTACTGTCCTATATTCTGTATGACTGTAAATTTCAGTTTGGGTCTCAAGATCAGCAGTGTTTTGGTGTTGTGTTTTGTTTTGATATGCTTGTTTCTAAGACAGGGTTTCCTTTCATGGCTCAGTCTCAGCCTTTTTGAGTGCTAAGACTAAAGTTATGGACCACCATGCTCAAGCAGCACTCTATCTTCAATAGTGTTCTAATTGGCTCTGATACATGCCTTGGCTCTAGAAATGCTACACTGGGAAATTACTTCTCTCCATCCTTACCCTGACTGCCCAAATCCCCACCACTTGCTGTATTCTTAACAGCCACTTGTTCCTGGCAGATTTGGCAGAAGTTGGTGCTACCTAGTGCTAGGACTTTCTCATACCATTTCCTTTCTTCTTTCTTCTTCCTTCATCCCTCCTCCTCCTTCTATGTTTTAATTTATGTGTCACAGTTTTAATCTAGATCAATCAGGATTTCTCACTCGGATTAGCAATGTGGTTTCCCAGCCAGTGTCTCTGAATCGAGGTCTCCTGTCTATTCCTGTCTATCAGCTGTGAGAATAATCTACCTAAAATGCAAATTGAGTCTTGTGCTTCTCAAAGACCCTGCCACATTGCTGTCACAGCTGATCTGGTTCCTCCCAAGTAATAGGCAAGTACAGAGCAACCTTTCAAGATAGCATCAAACTTTCAAGGGTCAGAAACCACAGCCATCTGGGGTGTCTCATGTAGAGAGAGTGAGGAGAGCTGGCCTTTTTCTGGATCTGTCTGTCAGGCCTCCTGGCTTCTAAGCCCCACTAGCTCCCATCCTAGCATAAGGGTTTATTAGGCTCCTAAACTCTTAGAGATATATTGCTATGGTCTGAGAGTTATGTAGTCCCCAAATTGACAGCTTGAAATCCAATTCACTATGAGATTATTTGGAGATGGGAAGTTAAGGTCCTCACGCGTAGGATTAATGCTCTAACAGGAGAGGCCTGAGGGCATCTCTAACTTGGGATGTTACATAAAAAAGAATGGGCCTTCAGCAGCCACCAAATCTGCTGGCAGCTTGATTGGACAGCCCAGCCTCCAAAACTATGAGAAATAAATGTGTTTACAAGCTACCTAGTCTGTGATATTTTGTTGCAGTGGGTCAAAAGAGTCACGACAGAACTAGAGTGGTCAAAGGTCTCATCTCAGGGGTCATATCCCAAACCTACCTGTCTGGGAGAATCTTAGTTACTTTTCTATTGCTGTGATAAAACGCCATGACCAAGGCAATCTATAGAAGAAAGCGTTTAATCTGGGCTTACAGTTTCTGAGGGTGATGAGCTCCGGAGCACTGACCATGGCAGCAGGGAGGCAGGTATACTGCTGGACCAGCAGCTCAGAGCTTACATCTTGAGACACAGCAGTGAAACACAGAGCTAATTGGGAATGGTATGGGCTCTTGAAATCTCAAAGCTCACCCCCAGTGACATACCTCCTCTAGCAAGGCTGCACCTCCTAATCCTTCCCAAACAGGTCTAACAACTGGGAAGCATTTAAATATGTGAGCCTATGGGAGCCATTCTCATTCAGACCCCTGTTGGGGTGTCCTGGCTCTACAGAGATGCCAACTTGGGTCAGTCTGCCAACTTCGTGCTTTTGATTTCAGCCTGAGGAGGATAGTTGTACCTGCCCCATAAGGATGCTCAGGGAATGTTTCTGTTCTTATTTCTGTTTGTCTCAGAGAAAATACAGCATGGCAGCCATCACAACAACAGGAACACTTGCAGCAGTCAGAAAGCCTTTCTGGCCTAGAGCCCTCTTGAGTCATGAGACAAGAGCATACAGGCTTAGAGCCTGACTGTGGAGCTCAGCGCTGGAAATAGAAGCCACCTTCGGCCACCCAGGATCATATCCACCCTCCAACACAGAGCAAGCAGGGCACAGAGAGACAGGAAAGGGAACAGGAGGGTGCTGGTCTGAATCAGGAGTGGGATAACCAAGCTGGGGTGAAGGCAGTGCAGGGTGGCTCGGCAGGGAGAAAGAATCAGCATATTGCACTGGAAGTGGCTTCCTTCCAAGTGAGGGCAGCGCCCTGCCTCTAAGGAGCAAGGGCCTTGAGGGTAAGTGTCCGAAGCTATGACTAACGAGGCTCACAGAAGCTGACTGACGTAAGCCAAGGAGATGTCAATTGCCATTCAGCTGAAATTCAAAATTCAGATCCCATTTTGAGAGGACGCTAGCAATCATTACACGCTGTCCATCCTTACGACTCTAGTTGCCTTTCTGGATTGTGTACTTGTATCACGCTCTGTTTTTGTGTTACAAGAGTTTGTTTACTTAAGCCATGTGAAGTACTTTAGTGGTGCTTATAATGCTCTCAGTCCCGTAGGAGCAGTTTTAAGATTCTTTTCAGTAAGTCAGTGGTTTATCTTTTTACAGCATCTCATTACACAGACCAGGGAGGCTTCAAACGCTTGGTCCTCCTGCCTCAGCCTTCTGAGTGCTGGGAATACAGTCATGAGCCACCACACTCAGCAAAGAGATCTTGAAAATGGAAGTAGAACAGAAACAAGTAGAGCCGAGTCTCTCAAACCTTTAGTTTTACAAACTAGGCCACGGAGCATTGTGTCCCCCAAAATATGTAGGTTCAAGTCTTAGCTCCCAGGGACTAAGAGTATGATTGTATTTGGAAATCAAGTGGTTAAAGGTATAATTGGTTAAGATGAAGTCACGCTGGCATAGAGTGAGCCTTAACCTGGTGTGCTTTTTGTTCTTATAAGAAGAGAGTCTTGGAGTGAATACCTCGTAGAAATCTGGAAAAGCCAAGGGACAGGACAGATTGCCAGCAAATCTCAGCAGCTAGAGGGAAGAAAGGAAAGGGAACCTGGCCTTGCCAGCCCCCCTCATTTTAGCTTTTATTTTCCAGAAGTCTGAAGTAAGACATTTCTGTGCGGTCAACCCACTCTGAGGCAGTTTGCTACAGCACTTCGAGGAACTGAATATCCAGGTGACTCTTTCTGTCTCCCCAGCTTCTATTGGTGGTCCGGGCATCTGTTTGAAGAGGCTCCCTGCCTTGTCGGCCTTGGTCTCCGCTAGGCTGTGTGCAGAACTGAAGCTATCCATCTGCAGCTCAGCACCTAGAGCTGGCTCTTCAGTGTCAGCTTGAGCAAAGGGATGGATCGCTGAGAATGCTGGGGATTCACCCTGGCTGCGTCCACTCTTGACCTTTAGCCCTTTCATGGTGAACTGCTTCTGCATTAAGTAGGTATGTGGATGTGCAAAGCAAGAAGGCAGGACAGCAGCAAATGGGCCTGGAGGACATTGTGGAACCTGAGATGGTCGGCCACACTGCTCTGGCTTCAGTGATACCCATTACATCTGGGAAGACTTCAGAGGTTTGCCTGACCTGTGCCATTTGGGGTGTTGTTGTGTTGTTTAGTTTTGGTATGGGGTATTGGGCTAGGCAAGCATTCTACCAACTGTATGTAGCCCTGTATGTACTTTTCAGATGAATTTTATTTTTAAAAATTGTGGTGTGTGTGTGTGAGTGTGCATGTGTGTGCGTGTGTATGGATGTGTGCAAGTGAGTGCAGGTGCCCACAGAGGTCAGAGGCATTGGATGGTCTTGGAGCTGGCATTCTAGGCAGTTGAGAGCTGTTCCTGATGTGGGAACAGGGAACCAAACTAGTCTTTGAAAGAATAGTGTGTGCTCTTCCCTGCTGAACCATCTTTCCAGCCCGTTTTTACTTTTTTGTTTTGATACAGTTCTTATTAAATTGCCCAAGATAGCCTTGAATTATGTGTATAGGCCAGATTAGTTTTGCACTTTCAATTCTCCTGCCTCAGTTTCCTTGGATTACAGGTCTGTCTCAAAGGCTTAGTTCTTTGGTGACTTTTTAAAAAGACAAGTCACAGACTTTCCTCACAAAACTAATTCTTGTAACAAAAAACAAAAGTCTCTTCAATGTCATGGTCATATTTGAGTTCATGGGAGCTGTAGTTCAGCATATTCCTTCCCCAAATACTATATAGGTGTGCAAGTGTGCACACACGCGTGTGCGTGCATACACACACACATGTGCGCGCGCATGCACACACACACACACAAATGCATGTGCATGTAGGTGCAATGCTGCCAGCATCATTTGATTTGATATTTTATGCTCTTTACAATTACTGTAATGCAATTTTTACTATGTTTGACTGAAAACAATCATGGTATCATTAAACATGCCAGTTATGGAAAGGTGATGAATATTACCAAAAAAAGAAAGGCTGGTAAATCAAAAAGCAAGCCATTGAAGTCTATGTCTTTTTAGAAGTTTCAGACTTCTTGAAAAGTCTTGAAAAAAGACTTAAAAAGTCTTCAAACTGTACAATGTTAAACGTATCTATCTTATGCCTCTCTAGGAATTGTATTTTCTAACTTGTTCTTAAATCCAAATTGTTTCAAACAAAATAATTGTGACTTGAACTTGGGGTCATCGGCCAGCCACAGTGGTGAGAGGACATGAGATGGAAAGGCAGGGGCCATGCATTCACCATCAGTTTTCCATTTTAACTGAGAAAAAGATCTTCAAACATCAAGCCCTCAGGACAGCTAGCCTGAATGAATCACTGAAAGAGAAGAGTGTCCTGCTACAGGGGACACTCCTCTTGCTCAGTGGTCAGAATCCCTGCCTGGTGCGGTTTAAACAACATAATGAAGCAAATCTAGCAAACATTGAGCTTATGGGGTGTGCACTTGCAGGGACAAGGGTCTCAGATGCGGCACTTGGTTCCTCTCTCCTTGATCATTTGGATCTCCTTGATCACTAAGGATCATTTACCTACTACGCACTATGAATTTCAGCAGCTTGCCTATTGGTTAGCTGGGCTGTGGCTTAACCTGACAGCCAGTCTAATAACTTCATTTTTCATATGCACCCTACCTGATACTTTTTTTCTTAACATTGCACATATTTTGTTCAGGGGTTTTGTTACCCTAGTCTTTGGAGCCTTGATGAGGTCAGGGAGTTCCCTGGTGATTACCCCAGTAGAAGCTAACCACAGAAACACATCATCCCCTTGGAAAAAGCAAGGCAGAATCTGGTGTTTTAAAGAATCAGATGTATTATAGCATACATTAAGATTCAAAATATATGTGCTCAGTGAATTTGGGATTAGCAGGTGTGTATAAATATAAGTCAAACCACAAGGACCACCTGAACAAAAGCTGCTGTGGTAGTGTCCAGGGACTGGCACTTGTGACTTTGGGTATTCCACACTGCAGAGTCTGTATCTCAGAGGGAGAGGGGAGAAGACTATGTAAGAGAACTAGAACTCTCCATGACCTTTAGTGCCCCCATGTAAGCATAAACTCCAAACATGCCAGGGCCTAGGAGCTGTGTGGGAGGCATGAGATCCAGGGGCCTTGTGTCCTATGGTTCCTGTTACCTCCAGCTTGGGTAAAATTCTTGGTGCAGACCCACCAGCATTGCCCAGAGGACAGTGTATCCTGGCAGCATGTTCCCTCTGTGCTGGGCAGGCCGTGACTACAGAAGGCATCCAGCTGCCACCCTGAGAACCCGGATCCCCCTGCAAGGCTGCAGTTCCCTTGTTCCTCTGCTGGCTGAGAAGATTCCTGTAGACATGGATGCTTTTGTAATCTCAGGAAATCAAAGAAAGTATCACTTTTATTGTTATTCTCAACACCGGCAAATGCACTCACACGTGAATGTGCAGGCATACACAGCCAGGAGATAGCGTGGATGCAAATGAGGTCTGTGGTATGCATTCCAAGCCTAGGCTAGAGCTGTGGGCATCTCAGCAAGCAAGCCTCTGGGCACAAATCAAAGCATCATCGTAGAAAATATTTTTAGGATGCCCACTGTGTGCTCAAAACATGGAGGTGATGAGGCAGAGTGACTTCTTGCCCTCCCGAGCTCACATTCTTGTGAGGAAGGACAAGGCATTTCAAGGGGAGTGACAAACCATCTAAAAGTCCCAGAAACACTCTGGCGGTGCGAAGCTATAGCACTGATGGGTGAAGGAAGAGAGTGAGCGCATGCCCGAGGGAGACCATCCCAGGCAGAGGAACCGGAAGTAGGCACGCGTCTGCCTTATCCAAGCAATGGGGAGATTTTGAGTCTGGAAATGTTAGGAACCATATGGTTCACATGGACACACTCTGGAAGAGGAAGTCTCTTGGAACGCTGGGCCGCGTCTGCTGTAGAATTCTCAGGGTGACTGAAGATCCACTATATCCTCATAGGATCGGTTCAGCTCCAAGCCTCAGTGTGTAACTAGGACAAGAGCTTCCCTTGGCCGCTGCTCTCCTCCTCCCTGTGTCCCATTGTCTGGGAATGTCTCTCCTTTGTCGGCTTCCAGAGAGGTGAGCGGGGCTGGGGGCGGGGGTGGGCAGTCGGCGCCAGAGCTTCCCCTTGGTACAGTGCAGGTGAAGAAAAAGCCTAACTCCCAGCTGGTCCCAGGTCAAGAACATGGCTGCGTGCCGCTAACCATTACCATTTATATTTACCCTTTGCTTTGAAGTCATCAATTCAGCCCCTCCCCCCATCTTTCTTTCTTATCAATCAAAGTATCGGTTCTATTATTTGTGTTTCCACACTGCCACTTCCCACACCCCCTCCTGGGAAGGACCTGTTCCCTGATACCAGCCCTCACTGCCGAAGCCGCACCAGCATACAGGGGAGGAGGAATCTGGGAATAGTGACTCTACTTTCTAGTACTGTGTTGCAGAATGATTTTGGGGTGGGGATAACATGGTGATAGTTTCTCATAACAATTCCTCAGCTTTGCAAATCCTTTTGAAGCTGTGAGAGAAATCCCAGACGTTGGCATCAGCTCTCCCTCCATCTTCCTTCCAGGGGAAGGAAAAGAGGGAGGACTCTGTGAATGTGAGAATTGAAGTTGGAGTGTGTTCCTTTCCATTCGTCCTTTGTCACCAACTCAACATGTTCTCCAGGGGACCTGCTATGCCCATCTGCTTCTCTCCTCATCACAGAGGGGAGGAGGACGGGACAGAGATTTGATTTTCCTGCTGCCCACAGACTATCCTGAAATTTAATTCTGAGAACTAGATTAAGGTGCATACTTCCAGTGGATTCCATTTTTCTGCCCATGGGCTCAGTTCCTGCCCTTCGGGTTTATCATTCTAGTGGCTGTGTCCCAATGCCCTTGACTGGCTTGTTGGAGCCTGGGGCTGTGGGCTTGCTCTCCAGCTGGCTGGGATGCTCTTCCGCCCAGACTCACTGCCCTTTGTCTGTCCTGGAGCTCTGTTCCAACCACACCGACCTACCACGCCATCTGTTGTCCTGCTTGGGTTCCCTTTGTGGGACTCACCAATTATGACCTTTTGGCCATGTATTTATATCGTGGTTTATGACCTCTCTCCCTCCCAGTGACACAGGCATCTGAAATGGGGACCTGAGTATTGCTTCTTATGGTGACACCGTTCCTGGAATGGGAAGAGTACACAATAAACTCGAGTGGGTGAAAACAGGATCGAGTTTGTAGTAGTAACACAGCTACAGTTATGATTCTCCTTCCCCCTCCCCCATGTATATATGAGGAGACTATGAGGGAATGACTTTCAGGAAGTTAGGGTGGCTTTTCCAAGGCCTCAAAGTCAAGAGCAGAACTCGAGGGCTGGAAACCCAAAGGTCCTGACGCCCTGGACCAATGTTTACCATCAGCACTTCCATCCGGCAGTTGCTTGGGATGTTGGTTCTCTCCCTCCCTCTCTCTTTCTCCTTTCCTCCCTCTCCCTTTCCTCCCTTCCCCCCCCTCTTTGTTTCTGCCAAAGCTGACTAAGTGAGGGTGTCTTGACCAAATTGGACAAGGACTTTAACCATCAAAGATACAAGAACTTGAAGCACCTTGCAAGTTGCGAGGTGATCTGGCCAATCAGGAGCAATGCCAACACCAATCTCTTTCTCCTAAAAGCAACCCCTTAAGGCTCCAGGCCTCCCTCTGTGTATCAGCATCACTGGGCAATGCCTCTGGCATGCAGTGATTGGTTTCCTGCAGATTTGTGACAAGCTGCTTTGTTTTTCCTCTTTATTGTTGAGTTCAAGCTGAGGGTATATGTGTTGGCTCCTAGGGAGATGTGGTGGGGCTTCCTGGGATAATAGCTCACCTATATAACTACCCTCCAAGGCATCCACAGACTGGGCTGAACCTAAGGGCACATACCTTCCCTTCCACACTAACTCACAGATGATCACCAGGGTAGCTGGAAGCCCCAGTAGACTAGATCACTAAGGCCAAACCACCTCAAAAGCAAGGAGCTCAGTTGGAGTTTAACAAAGTGAAGTAACACATGTTCTAGAACCACAGCATAAGCCAATCCTGGGCTTCCAGGCTTTCTTGTGTCCTTCCTTCTCCCAGTATGCATGCGTGGGATACATACACACACATACACCTCACCCACACATGCAGCTGTATTGTTTGGCCAGCAGCAGGTAACTACAGACTTGAGACAATGAAATAGACCTATGTTTAGTGTTCTGTAGATGGTAAGTTGGACAGACCTTGAGCTGTTCCCAAGGGCAGAATGAGGTTCCCGGGGAGACACAGAGACTTACTCAAGACTTGGGAAAGAAGTGGCTTGGTTGACTGGTTAGCTTCCCTGATCCTGCTTCCTCAAGTCAAATACGGAGATCAAAAGAGTGCTTCCTGTACTGAGTTCCTGTCAGCATCCAAACATGTAACATAACACACCTAACATTCCTGCCAAGCTTCTGTCACACACAGAATACTCAAAAAATAATGCTGATGGTACTATCATTGTCATTAGCATCATCTTACAATCTGTACAAGAAATCACCCCTGGCAAGAGAGTACTCAGGAATGTGGTGGGCTTTCCATTCTGTAAGGGACCCATCTGTATTAACAAACACCCGCCAAGTTAACGTGTGTGCGGGCTGGAGGCATTATTCATTGGGGTGTTCACGAGAAGCTAAATGAAGAAACCTTTTAAGACAGCCGACAATTCCTGCTGCTGCTCCACAAAGTGTGTTTGGGGTGGTCTCCTGAGTGTTGACGCAAACTTCTAGCACTTGTGGAGGCAGGAGAGGGAGGTTATATCTGGTATACATGTGGTGGAGGGAAGTTATATTTACTCCCAGGATTTTCAGTTTTTTGTTTGCCTGTTTTTTGAGACGGGGTCTCACACTGTAGTCTAGGCTAGTCACACACTCGTGACAGTTCTCCTGCCCTAACCTCCCAGGTGCTGGGATCACGGGCATGAGCTACCACACCTGGCTCCTGTTTCATTTTAAGTGGGGATTAGAGATAACAAAGTTACACCTTAGAATGTTCCAGCTTCCTCGCTCCAGCCTAAGTTCTCATGAACACGGCCTGGTTTAGGTGTCTCTGCAGTGGCTGTGAAGTCAAGGCTATTTCACTGACAGTTTGCAGTGTGCCAAAGTAGCACATGCATCTTACTACATAGGGGAAACTTGTCATTTAAAAGAGCCCCATGCCAGCTCTGTATTGTAGGCGCTCCTTCCTCTGGGCTCTATCACAGAGACCAGCATATAGTAGATTTCCCCGATGTAATCGTATGGAGTTTCTAGTCTCGAGAGGGTTAAATTCAAACAGCTTCTCCTGGAACCTCATTCCTATTATAATCTAGCTTTTCTTCATATAGGATACAGATAGCAGAAAAATGCTACATAACTGCTTTAACGTTTTCCTTCATATGAAACAAGTCTGTAAATAAGCAGTCTCAGCTGCGTCTAAGCACTAGAAATGACCTAGGTTCATCTGTTTCCTCCCTCTCCAAACACCAATAAGCGGTACGCATTCTTGGGTCACCTTTTTGTTGGCTATTAGACCACCAGTCCCTGCCATAGTTTGGATCTGGGGTGGCCCTAAAGGCCCACGTGTTACACTTAGGTTTAGCCCAATCTGGATGGGATGTCCAGGACCCAGCCACGTGGCCATACGTCATCATATAAGGAGGCTGGAAAACATCATCTGAGCAACGACAATCTCAGGAAGAATCAGGTTTGGGTTGCTAAGGAGGAGGAGGAGGAGGCTGGGGTAGCCTACAGCTTTCACTCCCTTGGCAACGCCTGTCAGCTCACGTCTGTGCTGCCCCACAAAGAGGCTCCACTCACTTTTTCCTGGCAGGACACCGTCCTGCTCTTGCTCACACAGCCCTGGTTTAGGGCACCTCCTGGCTCCTCTTTGGGGCTCGGGGCCTCTCTCTTGAAGACGCCCTTCAGGCTCTCCCATCCACAGAACACTTGCCCTCACTGCCCAGGAGGTACCAATCCTGTGTTTTACTTTGCTGAACGTCTGTCTTCACAGTGACAGCATGCACCTGTCAGGCTCAGAGGGTTGTTTTCACTCTTTGGGGGGCCTGCCACCCAGTCCCCAAATAAATACACACAGAGATGTATTATTACTTATACATTCCTGGCCTTAGCTTGACTTGTTTCTTGCCAGCTTTTCTTAAATTATCCCATCTACCTTTTGCCTCTGGGCTTTTACCTTTCTCTATATCTGCATATCTCTTCTTTCCTTCTTATTCAATGTCTGGCTGTGTGGCTGGGTGGCTGATCCCTCCTTTTCTCACTCTTTGATCCTCTCCTCCCAAATTTCTCTTCCTTTTTATTTTCTCTGCTTGTCACCTCTGTCTATTTTTTTCTCAAGCCTTGCTATTCAGCTCTTTATTAGACCAATCGTGTGTGTTTTAGACAGGCAAAGTAACACAGCTTCAGAGTTAAACAAATACAACATAAAAGAGTACAACGCATCTTTGCATCATTAAATAAATGTTCCACAGCATAAACAAATGTAACACATCTTTAACTAATAATCTACAACATTTGAGTAGATTATATTTTTAACTAGGTTCCTGGCATTGAGGAGATGCCATGACTACTTGGTTTTGTTACTGATGATAGTGACAGAGAAGAGCTACGCCTTGAGTTTGCAACCTTGGTTTATTATTTCAGTTTGTCACATTCCTTCTGCTCCAATCCTACTTTGCTTCCTCTTGCCGCCATAAGCCAGTTTCCAGAAGCAGCTTGGGAGGAAAGGATGTTTCTCAACTTACATTTGACAATCCATCATCCAAGGAAGCCAGGGCAATAAGGCAAGTCAAGAACCTGGAGGCAGGAACTGATGCAGAGGCCATGGGGTGGGGGTGGGTTGGGGCACTGCCGACTGGCTTCTATCCCCTGGCTTGCTGGGGCTGCTTTCTTATATGATCCAGAAGCCCCTGCCCAGTGAGCTATGCCCTGCCACATCAATCAATAATCAAAACCATGTCCCACAGACATGCCCACAGGCCAATCTGATGGAGGCAGTTCCTCATTTGAGGGTTCCTCTTCTCAGGTGACACTAGTTTGTGTTCAGTTGTCAAGAACTAACTAGCATAGCATCTCTGAAGAGGACCGTGAAATTTTGCAAACTTCTCAAATTTCTGTGGGGTAAATGGGCCAAGGCACTGCTAACTCATTTCAAAGGAACAGGAGCAAGATTTGGGAAGTGGAAAAAATTGTATAGATTTCACCGAAGATATTTAGAAAAGGTTTCTAAGTTCCATTCTGTGGACAAGCCAGTGTCTCCTGGGAAGCTTTGATCTCTTAAGTTCAGGAAAGTTCCAGAGGCTCCTAGCACCAGTTGCTTCCTCCCATTACAAAGAAGTGCAATCTGAGAGAAACAGCCTGAAAGTGAATGGCCATATTGGCCCAGAAGCAGACCCTCCCTAGGAGTCTGTTCTCCAAATACGCCAGACCCACCACCGCACTATGTCACCTATTATTTGGGTGATCTTTCTTCCCCCCTCTGAGGACGTCTTATCCTCCACTGGGCTGATCTAGTCCCCTTTACTTGCTTCCCTTCCTGTGGTCAGCCCCAGCACAGACTCACCAAAAGAGCAAGGCTGCGTATGAAGGATGTATACACCAGACTCCCTAGACCTTCCACAGCCTTGATTTACAGGTGAAGACCCTAAGGAGACTTGGCCCAGCCTCCCTGTTCTGCCCACCACCTAACACCATGGTACAGTCTCAGTGGCTGAACAAACAGTTTTCATTGCCATATCGTAGTTACAGTTTGAAGTTTGCCACTGTTTTGTTTACCTCTTCTCAGATATGCCCATGAACTAAATAGGGATGTGACATCAAACAGTTGGGCAAACACAGCTGTCCAGAGCCACCCCTGGGCACTCTGGGACAGCAATTTGTTCGGTTCCAAGAGCTCTGGGGAGCCAGTTCGCACTGAAAGGTCATTGGCTACCAACTAACAATTACGAGGCATCTGAGATAGGGCAGTTGTTTGAACTCCATGGTTCCTAGTTTCAGTCAAGAGTTGCCTTGATTCTTGGAGCGACTATGATCATTATGACTGTCATCATATGCTGTTTATGAGCTCTTCTGCGTAAACAGATAAGGACATGGTGTGTGTGTGTGCGTGTGTGTTTGTGTGTGTGCATGTGTGTGTGTGTGCATGTGTGCATGTTGGAAGAGGTTGCACTTAGTTTCAGCTGATCAATAGATGGTCCCCCTATAGCCACTGAAAGCCTCAGATGTCCCATAAACTTACTCCCCACCTGGCAGAAGGGGGGATGGTACCTCCAGGAAGTTCTGAGGATGTAGTATTGAACACGTGTCTCCAACCTCTTCTCTCCAGAGGACCCGATGGACAGAAAGTTCAGCTGAAGAGAAACTCCCTAGAGAAAATGAACTTAGATACAGGAGACTGTGGGCACTCAAAACTGCTCACCATCGGAAAGACTCTGAAACATCTCCAACCTGACTCAGCCTGACTCTGCCCAGCACTGGGAACTTCACTGGGAGGAACTCTCCAGTCTTCTAAACCGATCTCCCTGCTCCAGCAACATTTCCTATGCTCTAATATCTTAGTGTCTGTAAGTAACATTCCAGAGACTGGGATCCCACGGTTCTGTGCGGCAGATTTGTTACTAAAGCCCTTTCTTGGCTCCGTTGTCATTCAAGAACTCTTGGTGTGAAGGAGACTCAGGCTAAAATAGGAAGAGCAATGAGAAAGTGTGAAGACTCTTCTAGAACAAGGAGGACCCGGGAGGCTCTGGAGCAGGAGAGTCCTCAGGTTCCGTCCTGGGCAGCCCCTTAGGATCCTGCTGAGAACTTGGTTAATCATCTTGCTATTAGGAAAGGAAGGCTGTGCTGTATTTAGCTCCATCACGAGAGGCCGCATGGGCCAAGAATGGAGTACACGTGTGAGCCCTCTGGGATACAAGGAGGGTCCCATTCTTAGTCTTAATGGAGCTCCCCCAACAGAAATACTCTGCACAGAGCCTCTGCCTTCCTTACTGGCTCATTCCTCTTTACTCGCCTCATGGGCCCCAAGACCTTGGCACAACTGATGCCCTGTTAGAGACACCCTTCTGGCCTTAGAAGCCAGCACGTGGGCTCCCTCACCTGCCAAAATGGGAACATAGACCTACTGCATCAAAGACATTGTCCGTAGTTCCAGGATCCAGAGAAGTCCAGAAACGTACTAACCTTGCTTTTTGGCTTCTGGCTTCTGTAGTTTTCCTTCTCACTAACTGCTCTTACTAACCAAAGTGTGTCAACCAGAATATTAATTTTTTTGGTGCATAAAGAGCAAAGAATGGTGAGGCTCAGAGCTGCATGTTTTAGGTAAGTTCCCCCATGTAGCTGCTGGCTGGCAACACAGACTTTCTATTCTGCTTTAAGAATAGCCTCATGTTCTCTGGAGGAATTACCTTGCACCATTCTGGAGGCGCCAGAGAAGTTCTCAGAGACTGAGAGACCTAATTACTGGGGGCCTGGGATTCTCTGAGCAGATAGCATGGGGGAATGGGCAGTTCCTAGGGGCAGGAGCGCACACCCTGTGGCCTTCTGAGACTCCAGGAACTTCTCTTCTGTTCCTGCTGACCTAGAGCCTCTCAATGCTGCCACCCTAGAAAGAGAAAGTACATAAAGTTGTCTGGATCTGTCCCCTGTGGAGGTGAGTCTGTTTCTAGCACCTTCTACATAAGACACTTAGGAAAGACTGGATTCGGCCCTAATTTCAGTGTCTGGGATCCGTGTAAGACATCACCAGAACCCCTTGTTTTGGTCCTTGTGGTGGCCACCCCTCGTTGTCTTTGTTGTTTTCGGTTTGTGTGTCTCTGTGTGTGTTTTTGTCAATTTTATTGACTGGGAGAAGAGGAGCTGAGATGGGAAGGTGTATGAGCAGTCCCAAGACACCGTTGAAGTGCATGGTGTCTCGGTTTGGCCAGGTGTCTCAGAGAAACCCAAACTTCTACCTGTTCGCTCTTCACCCTCCAAGGTAACTTTCCCCCTCCAATGTCCAAGCTTAGTCATTTATAGACTATGCCCAGGAAAGGGAAATAGTTGCCCCCAGCTGCACATGTGCGGATACTACGCAGAGGTGGGGAAGGGTGGGGGGCCGGGGCTGCTGTTGTTGTAGTGGTGGCGGTGTAGTTCCTTCTACCTCAGGTCCCCTCTTCCCTCTACCACATGGAGTAGCTCTGGCCATGTGGGCCCTAGGAGGAATTTCCCTGGGGCAGAGGCACCCCTCTTCTTCCCTAGCCGGCCCCAAGACCTGGAGGTTCTTTTCTTTCCCCTTTCATGGTTTATGTCTCCTTCTCAACCAATGATATGTTGGAACTCACAACTCTCTGAAAAACCTCAGGCTCTTACACCCATATGTTGGCCTGGGATGGCGGTCGACAGCTCCTAGCCACCCTCTTTATTGCCAAGGAGTGAAGCAGAGTAGGGCAGCCACCCTTGGGCGAAGCGGGGGATCACTGATGGGATAGTGCAGCCCAGAGAGAGATCTTCCCTCCCTCTTCCTGATCGGGTAGGCACCCTAACACTGACCAAGATAAGGAGGCTCTGGACAGTTTTGCCAGACCCTTTCAGAATTGGCAGCTAGAAAACCTACTAATCTGTCTAAGGTGAATGAGGTAATGCCAGAGCCCCAAGAATCACCCATTGGGTACCCTGAACGCCTTTGAAGCTTGCCAGGTTTTACTCCCACAGACCCAGAGAGGCTTGAAACTCATCAAGCATCCAATATTGCTTCCATTATGCAGTCAGCTCCAGATATTAAAAAGAAAATTCAGAAGTGAGAAAGGTTTGAGGGTATGAAAAGGTCCCACTTATTGGAGGTTGATTGGAAGGTTTATAACTGTGACTCTGTGGAAGAAAAGCAGGACAGAGGATTTACCTAGGCAGCAGTGGCAGTGCTTGGGGAGACCAATAAGAGATCCCAGAGGGGGAAGCCCGAAAAGTCTAGGAAAAGAAGAGGTTAGAAAATAACCAAAGCCCTTATTGCAAGCAAAGGGCACACTGGCAAAATGCAGCACACAATGCCTGTCTGCACTCTTTGCGCTACTATACAGTTCCCGAGTTTTGGGCAAGGGGCTGGAGGTTGAAACACACACAGACACAGAGACAGGGACATGGACCTCTAGTCACTGGTAAGAAGCCCTTTATTCACTATCACCATGGAGGCTCATATGCCCAACAGTCAGGTGGGCCAACAGGTGAAAACCTTATCCTCGGATCCTCAAGGCAAGGCAACACGTGCTCGTGAAGCAGAGCTGGTAAACAACTTTGACACAGCTTTCAGTAACTCAAATCAGAAGGAAAGTAAAGATCTCTAGCAGGGAAGAGCAGCTGGAGGCCAGGACTCCAAATGGTCTCAACAGAAAAATGAATGTCCAAGGAAGAGAGAAGGATGCCTAGCCTTCATCTGGGTGAGAAATGACAGGACCCAGGAGCCCTGAGCTCCCAGGATCTGAGGGCATTAAAGACAGAGGCAAATTTGTTCATTCCTGATGAACACAGGAAAGGCCCATTCAGTTCTGATAGAGCCACTTGGACCAGAGATATCTCAGTAGATAGCATCCAGGGTGCTATGGACAGACTGCGCTTTGTCCCTGAAGAACTTCCCAGACAGTGGACTTGGGGAAAGGTGCTATAACCCACTCCTTAATCATGCCAGTGTGCCCCGATTTCCTAATTGGAAGAGACTTACTATAAAGACTGAGGACAACTCTCTCCTTTGAGGAGGGCACCTACTCATCTTACTTTGATTCCTACTCCACCATATTCTTTTGAGCTACCCCCTACTGGAGTAATACCTACTCCAACGAAGTCCAGCATCTGCAAATGATGCTCAAACTTTGGGATACCTGCAGGATTTGCAACAGCAGTACCTTGGGGTCTAAACTGAGAATAACTCATCGGGATGAGCCACCCACCAAGCTTCAGTGAACATTCAGGTACTAAGTACTACTTCCCTAGTATGGGCCAAACAGCATCCTATGAGCTGAGAAGTCAAGCAGTGGATGGTTAAGCACATTAACATACTATGGAAATCAGCGATCCTTATTTCTTGACGTTCCCCTTGGAATACACCTCTGATCTTGGCCCTAAAACTGGGCACCCAAACTACACACAGGAAGCAATCAAGTGGGCATAAAGGGGAGATGCCAAACAGGACACTAACGGGTGGTGATTCTTGCCACACAAGGAGACTCCCTACTGCTCTCAGAAGACAAGAGGTCATCAAACGCCATCAGGCCACCCTCCTGGGGGCATCCAAAACTGCTGACTTCCTCAGCCCCAGATACTACAGCCCTCAACTAGACAATCTAGTCAAAGACACCACTGAGTTCAGACATACCACTTTTGCACAAGGAAACCCCAAAAGGAGAAAGAAAAGGCTGCAAGGAACTGGCACCCTGTTGGGTAATATTATTTTCAGGTGTGTGACTTTTGTTTACGCTGCATTTGTTTAACTCTGTGAAGCTGTGTTGCTATGCCTGTCTAGAACACCTGATGGTCCTAATAAAGAGCTGAACATCCAATAGCAAGGATAGGCGGGGCTGGCAGGCAGAGAGTATAAATGGGAGAAACCTGGGTGAAGAGAGAGCGAGGAACAAGAGAACAAGGAGAGGAGGATGTTAGGAGCCATCCACCCAGTTACACAGCAAGCAACGGAGAAAAAAGAAAGGTATGCAAAAAGAGAGAAAGGTGAAAGACCAGAGGCAAAAGGTAGACGGGATAATTTAAGTTAAATGTTGGCAAGGAACAAGGTAAGGCCAGGCATTCATAACTAAGAATAAGCCTCCATGTGAGATTTATTTGGGAGCTGGGTGATGGGCCCCCTCAAAAAGCCAAAAGAATAAAACATTCTACAACAGTACCCTAGGAAGGATTTCTTTCCCAAAGGGCCATGCTTGGAGAATGTTGGGTCTTGGACTTTACAGAGATAAGAGTCATAGTTCTCAGGCAAAAGTATTTGGTAGTTTTCATAGATAGTGTCTCTGGATGCATGAAAGGATATTTCACCCAAATGGAGAGTCTCAATAGTTACCAAGAAACTCCTCCACGAGTTAATTCCTAGATTTGGGTTGCCCGTCCCCAAAGGTCTGTCAGTGGCTCTGCTTTCATGGCCAAAGTTTCCCAAAATCTGGCAAGGTTCAAAATGTTGATGGTAAACTACATTGTGTCTATAGACTGCAGAGCTCAGGATGCATAGGGAGGGTGAAGAGTACCTTAAAAGAGGCTTTAATTAAACATGTCCCTGAGACAAATGAAACTTCACCACTTTCCTTCCATTTGCCCTCCTGAGGGCCAGGTGTACCCATAGTTAGAGGGTTTCACCCCGTTTAAAATTCTGTTTAGGAGGCCTCTTCCTCTCCTCCCTAAGCTCAGATGCTTACAAGGCTAGTAATTTCTGCCTTGTGAGCAAGTCTTTACAGGCCCCACCACAAGTCCAGAGAGCTATTCATCAGAAGAGCTAAGAGGCTATATATAGCCTTACCTGTGTCTTGATTTAATTTTGGTAAGTGATATTTATCCAGAAAACTGTCCATTTCCTTTAAGTTTTTCAATTTTGTAGAATACAGGTTTTTGAAGTATGACCTGATGATTCTCCTCCGTGTCTGTTATTTTCCTTTTTTGATTTCTGATTTTTAATTTGGATAGTCTCTCTTTGTCTTTTGATTAGTTTTGGATAAAGGTTTGTCTATTTTGTTAATTTTCTCAAAGAACCAACTCTTTTTTCTCATTGATTCTTTCTATTTTCTTTGTTTCTATTTTGTTGATTTCAGCTCTCAATTGATTTCTGTCATCTAGTCCTCCTGGGTGAGTTTGCTTTTTTTTCTAGAGCTTTCAGGTGTTCTGTTAACTCACTAGTGTGGAATTTTTCCAGCTTCTTGACGTAGGCATTTAGTGCTCTGAACTTTCCTCTTGCTGCTGCTTTCAGTGTGTCGCATCAGGTTGGGTATGTTGTGTGGTCATTTTCATTGAATTTTAGGAAGTCTTTAACTTCTCATATCATCCTTGATCCATTGGTGATTCAGGTGAGCATTGTTTAATTTTCAAATGTTTGTGGGCTTTCTGAAATTAGTGCTGCTGTTAAATTCTAACTTTAGACCATGATGATCCGATAAGATACATGGGGTTATTCCAATTTTTTTTTGTATCTGTTGAGGTTTGCTTTGTTACCGAGTATGTGTTCAATTGTTGAGAAGGTACCACGGGATGCTAAGAAGGTACATTCTTCTATGTCTGGATGGAATATTCTGTAGATGTGTGTTAAATCTATTTGAGTTATAACGCCAGTTGGTTCCCTTATTTCTCTCTTAAGTTTCTGTCTGGCATATTTATCTAGTGGTGAGAATGGGGTGTTAAGGTCTCCACTATTAGTGTGCAGGATTTAATGCATCATTTAAGCTTTAATAATGTTTCTTTTACATATGAGGGTGCACTTGTATTTGGGGCATAATGTTCAGAATTGAGATTTCCTTTTTTTTTCTTGAGACAAATATGAAATGTCCTTCTTTGTTTTGATTGCTTTTACTTTGAAGTCTATTTTGTTGGATATTATAACTACACCAGCTTCTTTCTTAGGTCCATTTGATTGGAAAAATTTGTCCCAAACTTTTACTGAGACAATGTCTGTCTTTGAGGTTGAAGCGTGTTTCTTGTATGTGGCAGAAGGATGGATTCTGTTTTCATATTTAATCTGTTAGCCTGTGTCTTTTTATAGGTGAGTTGTGTCCATTTATATTAAGGTATATTAATGACTAGTGATTGCTATCTCCTGTTTTCGTTGTTGTTGTTGTGTTTTTTCCCTTCTCTGGGATTTGTTTCTGTGAGATCATTTATTGTCTGTGTTTTTGTGGATGTAGCTGACTTCCTTGGGATGTAGTTTTCCTTCTAGTACTTTGTGTAGGGTTGGATTTGTGGCTAGGTAATGTTTAAGTCTGGTTCTGTCATATAATATCTTGTTTTCTCTGTCTATGGTAACGGAAAGTTTTGCTGAGTATAGTAGTCTGCGCTGGTATTCATGATCTCTTAATGCTCTTAATGTCTGCATAATGCTTGACCAGAACCTTCTGGATTTCATTGTTTCCACTGAGAAGTCAGGTGTAATTCTAATAGGTCTGCCTTTATGTTACTTGGCCTTTTTCCTTTGCAGCTCTAAATATTCTTTATGTTTAGGGTTTTGATTATTATGTGGCAAGGGGCCTTTTTGGGGGGTTTTAGTCTATTTGGTGTTCTTTAAGCTTGTATTTTCATAAGCATTATCCTTCTTTAGGTTGGGAAAGTTTTAATCTATGATTTTTGTTGAATATATTTTCTGTGCCTTTGAGTTGAACTTCTTCCCGCCCCCACCTATTATTCTTAGGTTTGGTCTTTTCATGGTGTCCCATATTTCCTGGATATTTTGTGTTAGGCTTTTGTTAGATTTAACATTTTCTTTGACCAATGAATCTATTCTATCATATCTCCAGCGCTTGAAATTTTCTCATCTATCTCTTGTATTCTGCTGTTCATGTTTGCCTTTGTGGTTCCTGATCATTTACTCATATTTTTCATTTCCAGAACTCCCTCTGTGTTTTCTTTATTGTCTCTATTTCAGTTTTCAAGTCTTGAATGTTTCTTTCACCTGTTTGATTGCTTTTCCTTGGGTTTCTTTAAGTGATTAGTTGATTGCTTTTAATTTGTTGTTTGTTTTTTCATCCATTTCTTTTTTTTTTTTCCGAGACAGGGTTTCACTGTGGCTTTGGAGCTTGTCCTGGAACTAGCTCTGTAGACCAGGCTGGTCTTGAACTCATAGAGATCCGCCTGCCTCTGCCTCCCGAGTGCTGGGATTAAAGGCGTGCGCCACCATCGCCCGGCTTTTCGTCCACTTCTTTAAGGGAATTTTTCGTTTCCTGTTTAATGGCCTCAAACATTTTCCTAAAGTTATCTTTTAGGTCATTTTCTTTTGTTTCATCGGTGTGTGGGTATTCAAAAAAGTCGCTGTTGTAGAGCCACTAGTTTTTGGTGGTACCTTATTGCTCTTTGTGTTGAGTGTGTTCTTTCCTTGTTGTCTACCTGCCTTTCCTCCAATTGGTGCAGCTGGAGCTGTGTCTCTGGTGGCCCTTCTTCCAGGTGCCAGGGGATCCAAGGCTTGAATGGTTCCCTCCTCTTGGTAGAGTCTGGGCCATGGTTCTGGTCTCCCAGGAGGTTGCTCGGCACTCCTGGAGCTCAGGTCTGCTGGCTCTGGCTGAGGTCTGGAGGGCGGGGCTACCTTGCTTGCTGGCTCCAGTGTCAGTATGGTGCTCTATGGTGTCCTCAGACTGAAGGAGGTATTCTGTCTCTACAAGTCCTCAGACTGAATGTTCTCAAATTTAGTTTTAAAGTGTTGTTTTATAACTGTATTTTGATTTAAAAAATTATCTGATTTAACATATTTATATGTTTGGTTTTGTATGTACTACTCTGGAGAAATTTAAAAAATTCTGGTGTTCTCAGAATTATTTGCTCATCTTTTCCATTTTTAAAATTAAGGATGATTCATAATAAAAGGAAACTTACACTCTTTAGTATATATCCCTGTGAACTTTGGCAAACATATAGACATAAGCCACCACAATAATTAAATGTGGATGATCCCACCACCAGAAATGTCTACCATCCCACTTTATAATTAATTCACAGATCATCCACAGATCCTGGAAAACATTGATATGATTTCTGTACCCTTGAAAAATGTTATATTAATGTTATTAAACATTATGGAGACTTCTAGAGACCAAGAAACCAAGCACTGACGGAGTATGACTGATACACAATGAGCTGTACAATTTGCTAAATTTTGAGTTGGTATTCACGTGTGAAGTCATCAGGAGAAAAATAACGAAATGCCCCTCATCTTTAAAAGGTTCCTCTTGTCCCTTTGTAAGTTTTCCAGCCTCACCTTCTGAGGATCCACCCCCTGGCAATGTGTAAGAGCTCCCCTTCCTTACATGTAGCTTAGCATTTTCTAGAAGTTTCCATAAATTCTGTACTCTTTGCCTGGTTAACACTCAGCAACTCAGCATAGTAATTTTGGTATCCATGAATTACCGGGGAACTGGGGTTGGGGTTGCCTTGTGTGGCGGCTTTGTCTCCATATTCATTCTCTCTCTCTCTCTCTCTCTCTCTCTCTCTCTCTCTCATATATATATATATATATATATTTGAGCTCTATATTTATCTCTGCTCCCCTCCCTGTCTCTCCCCTCCCCTTCCCTTCAACCCTCTCCCAAGGTCCCCATGCTCCCAATTTACTTAGGAGATCGTGTCTTTTTCTACTTCTCATGTAGATTAGATCCATGTATGTCTCTCTTAGGGTCCTCATTGTTGTCTAAGTTCTCTGGGACTGTGATTTGTAGGCTGGTTTTCTTTGTTTTATGTTTATAAACCACTTATGAGTGAGTATATATAATAACTGTCTTTCTGGATCTGGATTACCTCACTCAAAATATTTTCTAGCTCGATCCATTTTCCTGCAAATTTCAAGATGTCATTATTTTTTTCTGCTGTGTAGTACTCCATTATGTAAACGTACACATTTTCTTTATCCATTCTTCGGTCGAAGGGCATTTAGGTTGTTTTGAGGTTCTGGCTATTATAATGCTGCAATGAACATAGTTAAGCACATGTCCTTGTTGCACGGTTGAGCATCTTTTGGATATATACCCAAAAGTGGTATTGCTGGGTCTTGAGGAAAGTTGTTTCCTAATTTTCTGAGAAATCGCCACACTGATATCCGAAGGGGCTGTACCAGCTTTCATTCCCAGCAGCAGAAGTGGTCCCTTTACCCCACAACCTCTCCAGCATAAGTTGTCAGCAGTGTTTTTGATCTTGGCCATTCTTACATGTGTAAGATGGAATCTGAGTTGTTTTGATTTGCATTTTTCTGACTAAGAATGTTGAACATTTCTGTAAGTGTCTTTCAGTTATTTTAGAGTTCTCTGTTTAGGTCTATTCCATTTTTTTTATTGGATTATGTGTTCTTTTGATGACCAATTTCTTGCTCTTTGTATATTTTGGAGATCCAGACCTCTGTCTGATGTGGGGTTAGTGAAGATCTTTCCCCATTCTGTAGGCTGTCGTTTTGCCTTGTTGACCGTGTCCTTTGCTTTACAGAAATTTTATAGTTTCAGGAGGTCCCATTTATTAATTGTTTGTCTGTGCTACTCGGGTTATATTTAAGAAGTGGTCTCCTGTGCCAATGTGTTCAGTGTACTTCCCAATTTCTCTTCTATGAAGTTTAGTGTGGCTGGCTTTATGTTGAAATCTTTGAATCTTTTGGACTTGAGTTTTGTGCATGGTGACAGATATGAATCTATTTTAGTTCTTCTACATGTTGATATCCAGTTATGCCAGCATCATTTGTTAAATGTTTTCTATTTCCATTTGATATTTTTTACTAATTTGTCAAAAATCAGGTGTTCAGAAGTGTGTGGATTAATATCCGGGCCTTCGATTTGGTTCCATTGGTCCTCCTGTCTGTTTTTATGCCAATATCAGGTTGTTTTCAATACTGTAGCTCTATAGTAGAGTGTAAAGTCAGGGATTGTAATGCCTCCAGAAGTTCTTGTATTATACAGGTTTGTTTTGGCTATCTGGGTTTTTTCTTTTCCATATGAAGTTGAGCACCGTTCTTTTGAGGTCTGTGAAGAATTTTGCTGGGATTTTGATGGGCATTGCATTGAATCTATAGATTGCTTTTGGTATGATTGTCATTTTTACTATGTTAATTCTACCTACCCAAGAGTATGGGAGATCTTTCCACTTTCTGGTGTTTTCTTCAATTTATTTCTTCAAAGATTTAAAGTTCTTGTTATATAAGTCTTCCATTTGTTTGGTTGGAGTTACTCCGAAATATTTTATGCTATTTGTGGCTATTGTGAGGGTGGTGTTTCTCTGATTTCTTTCTCAGCCCATTTATCATCTGTATACAGAGGGCTACTGATTTTTTGAGTTAATCTTGTATCCTGCTACATTACTGAAAGTGTTTATGAGTTGTAGAAATTTCTTGGTGGAATTTTTGGGGTCGCTTACTCAAACTATCATATCAGCAAATATTGAGAGTTTGACTTCTTTCCCAATTTGTATCCCCTTGATCTCCTTTTGTTGTATTATTGCTCTAGCTACGACCTCAAGAACTATATTAAATAGATATGAAGAGAGTGGACAACCTTGTCTTGTTCTTGATTTCAGTGGGATTGCTGGGTGTTTCTCTCTGTTTAGTTTGATGTTGGCTGTTAGTCTTCTGTATATTGCCTTCATTATGTTTAGGTATGTTTTTTGTATCCCTGCTCTCTCCAAGACCTTTATCAGGAAGGCATGTTGTATTTTGTTGAAAGCTTTTTAGGCATCTAATGAGATGATCATGTAGTTTTTATTTTTCAGTTTGTTTATATGGTGGATTACAGTAACAGATTTTCATATGTTGAACCATCCCTGCATCTCTGGAATGAAGCCAACTTGATCATGGTGGATGATGGTTCTGATGTGTTCTTGGATTCAATTTGCCAGTATTTTATTGAGTATTTTTACATCAATGTTCATGAGTGAGATTGGTCTGTAATTCTGTTTCTTAGTAATTCTGTGGTTTGGGTATCAGGGTAATTATAGCCTCATGTAAAGAGTTTGGCAATGTTCCTCTTGTTTCTGTTGTATGGAATAATTGGAGGAATATTGGTATTCTTCTTTGAAAATCTTGTAGAATTCTGAGCTGAAACCATCTGGTCCTGGGCTTTTTTTGGTTGTGAGACTTTTGATGACTTTCTATTTCTTCAGTAGTTCTAGATCTGTTTAATTTGCTTATCTGGTCTTGATTTAATTTTGGTAAGTGATATTTATCCAGAAAGTTGCCCATCTCCTTTATGTTTTCCAATTTTTGGAGTACAGGTTTTCGAAATATGACCTGATGATTCTCTGGATTTCCTGTTTGTTATGTCCCTTTTTTATTTCTGATTTTATTAATTTGGATATTGCCTTTTGGTTAGTTTGGATAAATTTTGTCCATTTTTTTTTCTGGAAGAACCAACTCTTTGTCTCATTGGTTCTTTGTATTGTTTGTTTCTATGTTGTTTCAGTTTTCAATTGATTATTTCCTGCTGTATAGTTCTCTTGGGTTCTTTTTGTTCTAAAGTTTTCAAATGGTCTGTTAATTCATTAGTGTGGGAATTTTCCAGCTTTATGTAGACATTTAGTACTTTGAACTTTCCTCTTAACCCTGCTTTCCTTGTGTACCATCAAGTTGGGTATGTTGTATGGTCATTTTCATTGAATTTTAGAAAGTCTTTAATTTTTCCCTTTATTTCTTCCTTGACCCATTGATGATTCAGTTGAGCATTTAATTACCATGTGTTTGTGGGCTCTCTCGATAAGTATTGCTATTGAATTCTAGTTTTAAGCCATGGTGATCTGATTAGATACATGGGGTTATTCCAATTTTTTTCTTTTGGGGGGGGGTTTCGAGACAGGGTTTCTTTGTAGCTTTGGTGCCCGTCCTGGAACTAGCTCTTGTAGACCAGGCTGGCCTCGAACTCCCAGAGATCCACCTGCCTCTGCCTCCTGAGTGCTGGTTTTAAAGGCGTGCGCCACCACCGCCCGGCTCCAATTTTTTTTTTGATCTGTTGAGGTTTGTTTTGTTACTGAGTATGTGGTCAGTTTTTGAGAAGGTTCCATGAAAGGGACTGAAAGGTGCTGATAGGAAGGTTTATTTTATGTTTGGATGGAATATTCTATAGATGTCTGTTAAGTCTGTTTGAATCTTAACACCTGTTAGGTCCCTTATTTCTCTGTTAATTTTTTGTCTGACTGACCTGTCCAGTGGTGAGAGTGGAGTGTTAAAGTCTCCACTATTAGTGTGTGGAGTTTAATGTGTGATTTAAATTTAGAAGTGTTTCTTCTACATATGAGGATGCCCTTGTATTTGGGGCATAAATGTTCAGAATTGAGATTTCCTCTTGATGAATTTTTTTCCTGTTCCTAATATGAAATGTCCTTCCTTGTCTCTTTGATTTTAGTTTGAAGTCTATCTTGTTAGACATTAGGATAGCTACTCTAGCTTGTTTCTTAGATTCATTTGATTGGAAAATTTTTTCCCCAACCCTTTACACTGAGGTGATGACTGTATTTGAGGTTGAGGTGTGTTTCTTGTATGCAGAAGTATCAATTCTGTTTTCATACCCAATCTGTTAGCCTATGTCTTTTTATAGGTGAGTTGAGTTCATTTATATAAAAAGATATTAATGACAAGTCATTGCTATCTCCTATTAATTTAGTTTTTTATGGTGGCGATTTTAATTTGTATATTTTCTCTTTTGGATTTGCTGCTGTGAGATCATCAATTATCTGTTTTTGTTTTTGTAAGCAACTTCCTTATGTTGGAATTTTATTCTAGTACTTTGTGTAGGACTGGGTTTGTGGCTAGGTATTGGTTAAATCTGGTTTTGTCATCGAATATCTTGTTTTGTCCTTCAATGGTGATTGAAAGCTTTGCTGTTTATAGTAGTGTGGGCTGGCATTTGAGGTCTCTTAATGTCTACATAATGCTTGACCGGGACCTTTTGGTTTTCATTGTCTCCACTGAAAAGTCAGGTGTAATTCTGATAGGTCTGCCTTTATATGTTACTTGCCCTTTTTCCTTTGCAGCTCTTAATATTTTTTATTCTGGATGTTTAGGGTTTTGTTATGTGGTGAGGGGCCTTTTTTTGGGGGGGGAGTGTTCAGTCTATTTGGTGTTCTGTAAGCTTCTTGTATCTTCATGGCATATCTTTCTTTAGGCTGGGAAAGTTTTCTTTTATAATTTTGTTAAAGATATTGTCGCTGCTTTTGAGTTGAATTTCTTCTATACCTATTATTCTTAGGTTTGGTCTTTTCATGGTGTCCCTCCTGGATATTTTGTTTTAAGCTGTTAGATTTAATATTATCTTTGACTGAGTCTATTTCCCCTATTGTATCTTCAGCACTTGAGATTGTCTCATCTATCTCTTGTATTCTGTTGTTTATGTTCATTTGTGGTTCCTGGTCATTTTCTCATGATTTCTCTTTCTATAATTCCCTTGGCTTGTGTTTTCTTTATTGTCTCTATTTCAATTTTTATGTCCTGAATAGTTTCCTTCATATGATTGATTGCTTTGTCTTGGATTTCTTTAAGGAATTTGCTGATGTCTTCCAAATTGTTGTCTTTTCCTCCATTTCTTTGAGGAAATTTCTCATTTCCTCTTTAAGAGTCTCAACCATTCTCCTGAAGTTATTTTTTAGGTCATTTTCTTCTGCTTCATCTATATTTGGTTGTTCAAGTCTTGCTGTTGTCTCTAAATTTTACTGGTGTCATGTTGCTCTTTGTGGTGTTACATGTGTTCTTACCTTGTCTGTTCATCTTTTCCTCTAATAGGTGTGGTTGGGGCTCCCTGGGGCTCTGGTGATTAATCTTCTAATCTTCTAGGTGACAGTGGATCAAAGGCTCAGATGGTTGTTCCTCATGGTACAGTCAGTGCCGCAGTTCTAGTCACCCTGTTGATTATACTCTGTGTTCCTGGAGGTTGCTCAGCTCAGTGCTTTCAGGGTTTGCTCTGCTCCCATGGAGTTTGCTTCTCAGCCCTGCTCTGGTCTAGGTTGCTGGCTCAGACCTGTTTCTGTAAATGTTCCTGGTCTTGATCTGCTCCTGTGGAGGTCCCTGGCTTGGGGTTGGTCCTGCAAAGGTCTCTGGCTCAGATCTTCTCCTTCGGAGGTCCCAGACTCATGTGTACCCAGACCCACAGAGGACCTGGGTAACTAGAACCAGACCTGCATAGGTTCTGGCTCAGACCTAGGTCCTTGGAGGTCCCATACTCATGCCCAGACCTGCAGTAGTTTTGGCTAAGGTCTACTCCCTTAGAGGTCCCAGATTCATGCCCGGATCCTCAGAGGTCTCTGGTTCTGGCCCACTTGTTCAGCAGTTGCTCCCTGTACCTGCTCTTGTAGAGTTCATGGTCTCAGGTCTGCTCTGGGCCAGGTCGCTGGCTCAGTCCTGCTTCTGTTGAGTTCTTTGTGTCCTTAATAAAATAACCTAAATACAGATGCAGAAGAAAACTCGAGGATCATTTTCATTAGAGTTTTCAAGAAAACAACAGGTCAGGCAAGTGTAAGTCTAGGTGGCTACTGGGAGGAGGAAGAGGGATAAAGAAAAAGCCTTTCCCAGGCCAGCCTAGCCAAGGAGGTCTGCAGAAGCTGCAAGGCAGAGGGCTGAGGAATAGAGAGAGCAAGGACGTTGAAGGTCTGGGAAAGCATGGTTTAGCTCTCGGATGGATCTGAAAGAGAAAGGAGGGAAGGGAAAGTCAGACTCCATTCTCAGGGGATTAACAGCAGCAAGGCCTTTGGGAAATGGTTTCTCCCTCTACTGTCCTCAAGGTTACATTTTTACTCTTGGCTGGCTAGCTCTTCTTCCCTCTCTAGGCCCCAGCCTTGGAACCAGCCTGACCCAGGAAGCGGGGGGGGGGGGTAGGGAGGGAGGACACTTGACATAAACAAGCTTGAGTCTGAGACAGGGGAGGGTCCCTTGTTCCCAGAGTCTACTTTATTCAAATAGTAGTGACAGTTCTGAGTAGGGACTCCTTTGAGGACTGCCCTTCGTACCCTTTAATATAGGTGAATATGTCAAGGTTTGCCCTTTATCTTAAAGATGTCTGGATCAACCTGACCCAGAGTCTTATCGGAAGTGGGTTTTTTCTTATCTGTGTCTGTGGAATGTGCCAGTGCTGTGCATGTGTGTTCAACTGTATGCAAAGGCCACAGTCTCTTGGTCTCTAATGTAATATTGTTTGATACAGGGTCCATCACTGACTCCAGAGCTCACTGGCTAGACTGGCTGATTGATAGTGAGCTTCTGGGATCCTCTTATCTTTGACCCTATACTCCATGCCAGGTTACAAATGTATGTTACACCCCCTTCTTTTTATGTGGATGATAACTTTCCATCTTACTCATTGAGGAAGGGTATCTCAGTTGGACACCGTTGGCCAATACAAATCATCTGGCTGGCCAGCTTGTTCTGAGGATCCTCTGTATCAGTGGTCCTCAACCTTCCTAATGCTGTGACTCTTTAATATAGTTGTGCTGACCTCGAACTATAACACTATTTCATTGCTACTTCATTACTGTAATGAATCATAATGAAAATATCTGCTATGTGACCCCTTTGGGGTCACAGCCCACAGGTTGAGAACCACTGCTCTACATCCTCCCTCTGAGCCCAGGGATCCAGATGGGCTGCTGTAACCATACGGCATTTGTGTTGTAATCACATTGGCTATATGGATCAAAAAGCCCAGGGAAAGAGGGGAGCTCAGTAACCCCGAATGGTGGCAGTGAGCAAGGGTGCAGGCATTTTCAAAGGACTGCCCATGACACAGGAGCCACGTCAGGAGGTACAAATAAGAGCCGAAGACCCTGCCTGCCCCTGATCCCTAATAAAGCAGGCAGATAGCCCATTCCACAAGGACTGAGGTCTAGTGCCACTGTTGGACCTCAGGCAGAAGCTCTCATCAGCAGAAGTACTTACATCTCCTAAACATTAGCGCTGTGTACACTGTTTCTGAGTCGGCTCCACCACATCGAGCAGCCTGAGAAATAAGTTATAGTGATTTAGATCCCTGACCCTGGGCTGGGACTGAATTATAGAATGCATTCTTAGTGTGCACAAGGCCCTGGAGCTGAACCCTAGCAGTGCCCAACACAAGCCCTAGAGGGGAGACGAGTACCCAAATATCTACTAACTTTTACTTTGGCATAAATAAGACGTTATGTCTATCTGTATCTATGAGATTGCCAAAGGACACATTTTTTAACACTAGGGAAAGCGTAAAAGCAAGTGAAAAGATAGAATCGTATCCATAACTTTTTGCAATTAAAATGCTGCCCTATGAGAATCATGCTGACTACTGTGTGGTTGCTGGTCCCCTGATGTTGGATCCTCGTTCTAGCCCATGAGGGTAGGGAGTTGGACTCCTGATTTCAGGCCATCAAGGCTCGAGCATTCATATACGTGTGATGGCCACACAGAGGAAACTAACGACCAAAAACTAACGCCTCTGAAACACAGTTCTTCATTATCTTAAGTGAACTTAGCAAAGCAGGCTTCAATTCTAGACATCAGAATCCCCGCCCCACCCATAAGTTCTATGTGCAAAGAATTTCTTCTGGGGCGACCTACCTTCCAACCTATGCACCTTCTCTTGAGCTCCCAGTGTAGGCTATGAAAACCACTCTAGTTGTAAGCTGTGGTGGCCATTGTTGACTGTCAGCTTGGCGACAGTTGGGATGAACTAAACCCCAAGCAACCAGGTACACCTGGAAGGGATTCTTTTTAATTAAACCACTGAAGTGTGAAGATCCACCTTAAATCTGGGACACACCTTCTGGAGGGCAGGCTGCATAAAGGAGACAGAACGGAGCTTTTGCGCTTTGCCCGCCTTAGCTCCTGTTGGGAAGTCCATTTCTCCACTGACACTAATCTACTGCTTCGGGATTCCTGCACATACTGAAGAGCAGCTGAGACAGCCTTGGGGCCTGCACAGCTGCCGCGGCTGGATTCTTGGACTTCCCGTTAGTGGGTGGCCATTGTTGGACTAGCTGGACCACAGCCTGTGAGACACTCTAATAGATCCCTTTATATATATCAAGGGAACTAAACTCCCCCTCTTCATGCACGTGCACACGTGTGAGTGTGCTGCATGTGTGTGTGTGTAAGGGGGGGGGGCAGGCATAAACTTGCTTTGACTTCAATCAGTAGACTACACGCTCATGTCCCTTAAAATACTCCAGATTACTTCATGGTCTTTTTTAAGTCTTAGACTGACAGAGCCAGCTGCAGAGACATACTGTCTATGGCAAGGACATTGTAAGTGTTCAGCTCTTGAGCAAGACGATGGTCCTCACAATTTGGCTCCTATCACACAGCCAGAGCACAGTCCACTCTTATTTACAGCACTCAGAATGCTGAGTTACATGTGAGGGCTACATCCCTAGAACTTAACAGGCCCACAGACCTTAGCACAACTGACACCATGATGGAAGTACCTCTCCATGTTCCAGGCCTTGGAACTCAGCATGTAGGCAGCACTACCAGCTCTTCTCTCCCAGTGAGAACAGATACCTAATCCATCAAAGTCTATAGTTCTGGGACAGTGCCTAAGTGCACTAACCTTGCCTTTTGGCTATTGTACTTCTGCTTCTGGCTGCCTGTTCTTGCTGAGGTGTGACAACCCAGGATGTGGTTTTTGTGCTTGAAATCTCATTCTGAGAAAGTCTGGGGTCTGCCCTTGGTCCTACATTCCCAGTCTAATTGCTGGTTGGCTAGTAAAGACTTTGTATTGGCTTGAGCCCATGTCTGATTTGGTTTCTCTGGCGGAGACCTCTCAACACCGATTTCCCCGAATGCCAGCAGTTAGCAAAGCAGAATCAAAGCTTTGGCAAACATATCTGACTTCCTCTTTTAAAGTGAGTCATTTTAGTTTAAAAACATTTATCGCTGATAGCTAAACTGTTGGCCTGTCTGGTAGTCAGAGCATATTAATTTTAGTAGTTAAGATGCATACTACAGGCAGAGACAGGAGGATCTCTGTGAGTTCAAGGTCAGTGTGGTCTACATACAGTTCCAAGACAGCCAGAACCACAAAGGCCTGTCTCAACGCACCCTCGACCCCAAATAAAGCATCTTACCTATGCTCCTGTTCATGATACACTTTTCATTCTTAGGTTTTTTTAGTTTTATACCAAATTCATAGTGAATTAAGTAAAATTATTTTCTATAAACTTGATGATATACCCAAATATTTAAAATTATGAAACAAAATGACTTAATACTATAATTTCTTTTGAAGAAAGTCCCACTATGTAAGAGTATAACTTTAAATTCACTTTTCTTCTGCCTTAGCCTCCTGACTGCTGGGATTATACATGTTTCACCCAGCCCAGCAGACAAAAGGTAGCCTTGTACCCATCCTGGAGAGAAGCCAGGGATACTACCTAGAGTCCTTGTTTACATACTAACTTAAGTGGATGGGCTTATGTTTATTTTAAGAGGCAAAAATGACTTTGTCTCAGTCAAATAACTGGATAACTAGTATAGACAATTTATATATATTGATAACATTTTAATGGAACTGTTGCAGATCTAGGGTTGACAGTTTGAGGCAAAGCTCCTTCCTTTCCCAGTTGATTTTACTTGCATCCTGAATCTTCAGAAGTCAAACTGCTACCCTGAAAATAGAAACCACATACAATAAACTAACATGTAATGTTGATCAGCTATGATTTAAAACCAATTAAAATGTTTAATCAAATTATATCTTTTAAAATAGCTTTAATTTAGTATACAGACTGTTGAATTAGTAAGCCCAGTTTGCTAACTTATTAAGGACCCATGAAGAACATGTCAAATTAACTGTTTTAATATCTTTTTCTTTTGACACAGGGTCTTGCGTCTCCCAGGCTGTCCTTGGACTCACCATGTAGCCTAGGATAACCTCAAAAACTTAGTCCTCCTCCTTTCATCCCGAGTGCTGGGATTGCAAGGCTGTGCCATCATGTCCTGCTTGTGCTATGCTGAGGACTGAACCCAGGGCTTTCGGCACACTAGACAGGGACCCTACCAGCTGAGCTCTATGCCCAGCTTCCTGTGTTTGTCAAATGTACAATGTGTTATTTGACATAATATCTCAAGACAAGTGAAGTACAGATGCTACATTGCAGAAATGGAACACTTTAACAGATACACAGACCCAGCTCTTAACCAAGAACCAGGGAAATTCAAAGACACGCCCCTAAGGGGCCCTATGAATTCTTTCCTAAGGCAAGTCTAAGCGTACAGTGCTTAGGCCACTTTATAATAATCACATGCTATGCAGCAGTTAAAATGGCCAAACCTTGTAAGCTTGTGCTCATGATGATAGCCCTGGAGAATGTCATGCTGGCTGAGTTGATGGGAAACTTAATGGAATAGAACTCCCAGCCTCAGAGTCTGTCTACGTCATTCTGAAACACAGAAATCCTGCTGGGCATGGGGCAGATACCAGCAATCTGTTTAGGAGGTAGAGGTGGTGTGAGTTCACATCAAAACTGGGCTACACACTGAGTTCTAGGCCATCCTTGGTTATGCAAGAACCTGTCAAAAAGTGGGGGGAAAATCTTGCAATATGGCACCAGAAGGAGGTACTGAATGGACTCCCAGTGTGACCGTCAAGCTTGGTGTTCACAGATACAGCAAAGGTTGTCATTTGTGACGAGGAGGAGAGGACCTCCCCAGTGGAGGGAAGATAGTTTCAGGCCCTGGGGTAAGTCTAATACATTTTGAACTGATTATTGTAACTGAATTGAGAGTCCTTGATGTACTTTTATTCTGCACATGGACACTATTTATAGAGGGGAATGCTCCCCTGATGCCTTTCCCCACATTTGTTGAAGATCCTTTGGCTTTGGATACATGGGTTTACAACTGAGCTCAGTTTTGTTTCATTGAATGCCCTACATTCATGGCAATGCCAAGCTGGTTTGGGTTACTATAACTTTGTAGCAAACCAGGCCTACTTCCTTCTTTCTTGCTTGAGATTGCTTTGTTTGTCTCGATGGAATTTTTGATTATCTTTATTATAAAAGTCATCCATAACCTTCAACAGCCTTTATAAATAGCTGGCCAACATAAAAAGCTCCAGTACTTCTAATAGCTAGTCAATTTCTGCTTCTGCTATCTCATTTTTGGGCCACAGAACTACCAAGTTGACAAGGCTACCTTCCACTGCCATCACTGACAAATGCCACCTGCCAGGTCAGAGGCTCTCACTGCTTAGCACACTCCTGAATCTCCCTGGACCTGTCCTGAAGTAATTCTTAGACTAATTGTTTAGGTTAGCACACATGTTCTTTCTTCTTGTCCGCTTAACAGGCTCTACCGCTGAAGCTCCCAACCTTCCCAATGCTGCGAGCCTTTACTGGAGTTCCTCATGGCGGGAACTCCATAACATTTCCATTGCTACTCCATAACTGTGGGTTTGCTACTGTGATGATACAAATGCAAATACCTGTGTCTTCTGGCAGTCTTAGGGGACCCCTGTGAAAGGGTCACTTGTCCCCAAATGGGTTGTGACCCACAGGTTGAGAACCACCATCCCAGTCACCTAGGAGGCAGGCTCCTTGGCACAGCTATGAGAGATGAATTAGTCTCCTGGTGTACATATGAGGATTGTGTGGGTTGGGCTGAGTGGAGCAGGAAGACCCACACTGAAAAGCGGACAGCCCTTGGACTGGGCTTGGGGCTTGCACTACATAGAAGAAAGTTGGAGGACTGTAAATAAGCATCACTGTGGCCAGCCGCCTCAGGCACCTGCTGCAGGAACTTCCTGCAGTCACCTTCGGTCCCTGACCTGGGAGCCGAAACTACCCCCACCTTTGCCAAAGCATTTCATCACAGCAACTGGAAAAGAGCTAAGACCGGGTAGAAAGTGGAATCATTTTTTATAAATCACTTTTTTATTAGTGAGTTTTCAACACTTAAACTTTTAATTGACAAATCATTGTCTTGTCTAGTCAGCCCTAATCCCAGTGCAGAGAACTCATTCAGGACCTTCCCAGAGAGATCCCTTGTATAAAAATGGCCCGACATTTCCCTAGGGTTTGTGCCCATGCATGAAAACTTCCTATCATTTACATTCTTTTTAAAAATTATTTGTGTCTGTGTATGGATGTTTTGTTTGCACGTATGTCTCTCACTAGATACATGCCTGCTATCCAGAGGCCAGCAGAAGGCATCAGATGCCCTGGAATTGGAGTTACAGTTTGCTGTGAGCCACCATGTGGGTGCTGTAAATGGGACCAGGTCCTCTGGAAGGGCAGAGAGTGCTCCTTCTTAAAATTTTATTTTATTTAAATATTTTTATTTAGATAACATTTTTTCATTTATTTTACATACCAGTTTCCCCTCCCTCCTCTCCTACTGTCCCCTCCCTTTCCATCTATGCCCCCTCCCCACATCCACTCCTCCTCCATCTCCACTCAGAAAGGGACAGGCCTCCCCTGGGCTTGCACAAAGCATGGCGCACATCAAGCTGAGGCAGAACCAAGCTCCTCTTCTTAGCATCATCGTCAAGGCGGGGTGAGGTAATCCAGCATGGAGAACAGGTTACCAAAAGCCAGCTAAGCTCCAGGCGGAGGTCCTGCTCCCACTTTTAGAAGTCTTACTAAGAGACAAAGCTACACAACTGTCACACACATGCAGAAGAGGGTCTAGGTCGGTCCCATGCAGACTCCCTAACAGTTGGTCCAGGGTCCATGAACTCAGGTCAGCTGTCTCTGTGGGTTTCCCCCATCATGACACCCCTAGCTCTTACAATCTCTCCTCCCTTTCTTTCAAGACTTTTGGATCTCAACACAGTACTTATGGGTCTCTGCCTCTTTCCATCAGTTACTGGACAGAGTATCTCTGATGGCAATTAGCGAAGTCACTAATCTGCTAACAGTAGATGGACAGTTCAGGCACCCTCTCCACTATTGCCAGGAGTCTTAGCTGGGGTCATCGTTCTAAGTTCCTGGCACCAGGTTTCTCCCTACCCCCAAAATGCCTCCCCTCCCCACCACCAAGACATCTTTTTGCCACAAGGACACTTGCTCAACTATGTTCATAGTAGTAGTATCCTTAACAGCCAGAACCTGGAAGCAACCTAGATGCCCCTCAACTGAAGAGTGGATAAGGATAAGGAAAATGTGCTAATTTGCATAATGGAGTACTACTCAGCTGTAAAAAAACGATGACTTCATGAAGTTTGCAGGCAAATGGATAGAACTAGAAAAAAAAAATCATTCTGAGTGAGGTAACCCAGTACCCACTCATAGGTGGTTATTAGGAGTAAAGCACAGGACAACCAACCTATAATCCACAGCCCCAGAGAGGCTAGATAACAAGGAGGGGCCCAAAGAGGAATGCATGGATTTCCCTGGGAAGAGGAAGGAGAAAGGACCTGGGGAACTGGGGTTGGGGGGATGGAGTGAAGGGAACTAGAGGACAGGGGGTTGGGTGGGCTTGGGTGCAGGAGGCGGGTTGGAGGCAGGTTGGAGGCGGGGGAGTAACAGAAGAGAGTGCTCTTAACCACTGAGCCACCTCTCCAGGCTCCAATAATAGATCTTTACATTACCTCATACTGGAAAAATCCAAGAAAACAGTTGTTATCCTGTATTGTTTAGGGAGTGAGATGGATAAAGGCTTTTCTGTAGGCAGTTACTTGACAGCAATACTCTGCACCCCTAGAGAACCCACCCCAAACTTGCCACCTTATGGTCACCTGTGTCAACCCAAATCTCCCACACACCCAATTAACAATTCTTATGCTCATTAAAATGCCATTTTCACAACGTAAATGTCACATTATAAAATATGCACATGATGAAAATGTCTACCTTACCTTTCTTTCCATAGAATTTCATAAAATATGGGTTATGGAAAAAGACTCCATTGCTGAAAAGGTTTCGATAGCAACAAAACCGAAGCCTCCCAGCTTGGAAACTGCCTGAGGCTAGACGCACGCGCCCAGAGCTGTGAGTATAAGCAGCTGCCTCTGTTGGGCTGCTCCAGCAGCCTGCTGCAACAATATACCTTCCCCTTCACTGCGTTTAGCTTTTCTTTTTTATATAACTTTCAGAATGGAGGCAGCTTGTCTCAAGGATGCTTCCAAAGCAATCAAATAAGGCATAAGGGAAACAGGCAATCTCTTTATATATGCAACAACTGACAAGATCCTGTCAAAATGCTGCCAATTTCGAGCTTCCACTGCCAGATGCAGACAGCTCTGTGGCAGCAAACTAATGTCTACTCACCACCCAGACCTCAAAACCGAGGGGCGTCTTATTTACTTACAAATTGAAATTAGAGTTTTTCTATATTCTTTTCTGTTCCCACTAGTATAACTTGTTTTTTAAAGTTGTTGTTTTTCAGACAAGGTCTCATGTAGCCCAGGCTCGTCTTGAACTCATTATGTAGCTAGAAATAACCCTGGACTTCCAATCCTCTTGCCTCTACTTCTAGGATTACAGGGATGTACTGCCATGCCTACTTGTATGCAGTGCTGAGGATGGGAGCCAGGGCTTTCTGCATGCTAGCACAAGCTCTGTACCACCTGAGCCCTAACCAGATTCTCTAAGAGCAACAAATGCAAGTCAGTACGTTCAAAAGCAGCATCAGAAAAATAGCAAGCATGATGCTGTTGCCTAGGATACAGCTGTTACCTCCTAAGTCCTCTCTGTACGTCCATAGATAACCGAGACCACCTGACTCGGGTTACACTGCTGTATTTCCATAGCACTCATCATGTGCACAGCACACACACTACCTTCATTTCCCTCCACATCACATTTCATCATATATAACCTATCTAATCCATTCAATGGCAGGTGACAAAAAGCTAATATTCGTTAACAAACTTCATACAGCCAGTAACAAAGTGAAAAAGGGGTAGAGAGTTTATACGGCTTATAAAATGATCCCAAATCTATGATGTTCCAACTCAAAGAGTAACCAAAGAAATCTAAAACAAAATATCATTTTTGTCCCAAGACTGGCTGAGCTTTAAAAGAACCAAATAAAGATGTCTCCCTGCTCTCAGCAGCTTATTTAACAAACAGTGTGCGCTCAGAGACTTGATGTCAAAACAGGAACTGCAGTCTCACTAGAGATCATGTACAGTTTATAGTACTGAAACAAATGGAAATTTTCTTTTTAAAAAATATTTATCATGTATGCAGTATTCTGTGTGTATGCCTGCAGGCCAGAAGAGGGCACCAGACCTCATTACAGATGGTTGCGAGCCACCATGTGATTGCTGGGAATTGAACTCAGGACCTTTGGAAGAGCAGGCAATGCTCTAAACCGCTGCGCCATCTCTCCAGCCCAACAAATGGGAAAGTTTCAATAAAACCACAAGAAAAGTCAAAGGACCAATTAGGACTGACAGCTGTAAAGAGGCCCACAACTTGGTGGTTGTTAGGAGCCAGCATCGGGTTTTATTCTCCGCAAACATCAGAGGGACAGTCTACTCTGTTTTGATTCTTCAGCCATCGCAAAGGTGAGTGAACACTCAATGCTAGTTTGATGCGCCGTGAATAAATTATGACATAAACTTTGCTGGAGGTGTAGAATGAAGTAGACTTGCCTACCAGGTGTGAGGCTCTAGGTTCAATCCCAGAACTACAAAACCGCAAAATAAATAAAAGCTCTGCCCAAGAACCAAAAACAGATCCTGGCATGCCATGCCACAGGTCTTGTGGGGAGTTCTGTGTTGCCCGTCATTCTGTTGGTAGATATCCAGTCGTCTTAGCATCGTTTGTTAAAGGCTGTCTTTTGTGTATTTTGACACCACTGGGTTCGCTATACAATTCCTGGATAGAGAGGGTCTGTTCAGCAGGAACAAAAAAAAGGTTCAGACAGCAACCAATGATTCTTAAGGTTTAGGACTTACGTCTCAGAGTAGGAGATGGAAGAAAAACACAGAAAATTTGGGGACACAGGAAGAGGAAAGGAGCCTCCTCACCATTGAGTTGGCTGAACTGTAAAGACTACACACACTGAAATACTTTTCAGTCTAGATGAGAGAAATGGCAAGGAAACAGGCGTAAAGAGTTCATCTTTACTGTTTCCCCAGCTGTAAGCATGTAACTTCGGAGACTCTTACAAACATGCTTTCCTGTAGCATAGCATAGCATAGCAGGGAATCCTGTGACCCCTGCCTCTCTTAGTCCCAAATCCTAGCCTTGCTCCTTTGACCACACTATGATCTCACTTCCTAAACCAGGAATGCTTTGAACACTGTCACTTCAGAAGCCACCACACCTCCGTTCTGTTAAAAACACTCCAAGCACCCGCTAATCTGTTACACAACTCCTTGGTGGGGGCAACCTAACTTCATTCATGTTTCCTTACATACGTTTGGTATTTTCAACTTCTGTGTTTTCATTTAAATCAAACATATATTGTAACTTGGAACCCCTGTGGCTTGTGTCATCAGTAAGACAAGAACATACGATACCAGCTAGGCGGGAATGCCAGTGCCCACCCTCAGTCCCAGCACTCGGGAGGCAGAGGCAGGCAGATCCCATGTGAGTTGGAGACCAGACTGGTCTATATCCAGTGAGTTTCAGAACGGCCATAGCTATGTAGTGAGACCCTGTCTCAGAAAGAAAAAAAAAACAAAACAAAAACAAAACCCAAGGACATACGATGCCATAGAAAACATGTATCATTTATTACATGGACTTAGAAATCAACACAAATCAATGTCAGGCACTTCTTAAGTACGTACTATGAGAAATCGCTACCAAAGAAAGATCCACACACTGAGCAGGCAACACCAAAGAGACTCACCCTTCCATTTTAGGAACAGTACAGAGAGAATTGAAAAGATGAAATATTGCATAATTATCCCAATTGTATCCTGTTATTTCTTCCCAATTTCACTTCTTAAGCATCCAGAGTGCTACACTCTGCTTTCCCTTACTCTTCCATCGGGGGTCTTCACGACTGCACCTGCTCTGATGAACGTGGCACATACGTTTTAAGTAGCATCCTGCATCTTTTCTCTATTACATCGATTCTACAGAAACACAGAATGGCTGATTGCTGTTTTTCTTCCTTCCTTCCTGACAGTCTCTTGCTATGTCGTCTTGGTGGCTGATACTAGCCCAAGCTGACCTGGTACTCCCAGCAATTCTGTCTCTCGTTCTTGAGTGTTGGAATTACAGACTTACGTCACCACATATTGCTTATTTTACTTTTTTTTTTTTTTTTTTTTTGGATTTTCGAGACAGGGTTTCTCCGTAGCTTTTGGTTCCTGTCCTGGAACTAGCTCTGTAGACCAGGATGGTCTCGAACTCACAGAGATCCGCCTGCCTCTGCCTCCCGAGTGCTGGGATTAAAGGCGTGCGCCACCATCGCCCGGCTCTGCTTATTTTACTTTTAAAGCTTGTTTCAGCAAGTTTACTTTGTAATACTAGGTCTCAAATTACAAATTCCTTTAGACATTTAATGCTTGATCTTTGCTATCTAAGCAAACATGAAAAAAAGTTTGAAGACAACGGAATGGAGGACATTTTCGGCTGTCTTCAAGCTCAAACCTAATTACAGTTTTGTTTTGTCATCGTTTTCCATCTTATGCTGGCTGAACTGGTGTTCTCCAACACATCACCATTCTCGTTGCTCTGAGGATAATGTGAATGTGACAATGGCCTTTGGTCCTAATTCACATAGATCAAGGACCAGAAATTATGTGTTTTTCTTGTCTTTCTGAATTTAGCTATCAGCATAAGAAGTTAATATTAAGTAGAATTAAGTATAGAATAACATACGATTCTTCTACTGGTATCTATATAAGATAATCTGAATCTAGCCTCCTGATAGAATCTCTGAGGCAAAGGTCCAGAGCAGTGAGTCAAGTCACTGGCGGGAGGGCAGACAGAACTAAAGTGGTTACTTGAAAACCTACTGGTCTGGGAATAATGGTTATGGGCAACATTTAGAATACCACTAGAGGAAAAAGAGCCACCTTGGTGGTGAGCAAACACCAGGACAGCAAGGGCTAGCCGAGTATGAAAGTTGCTCCTGAACAAGAAATTGAACATTGTGTTTGCAGAACAGATGCAGTCAAATATGTTATGTAAAGAAACCCTCTCTACGTTGTCTGGAAAGTGAGAATGATACCAGGATACTAAGGGCAATTAGAAGATCCCAAAGATCACATATGATCTAGGATGTGCTGTTACCCCCTATTAACGAAGTAGAACAGACTACAGATGCATTCCTAAAAATGCCTGCAGAGAAAACTAGACAGCTGTCTATGATTTTTCTATTTACACTAATATAAACAGATTTTGAGGTTGTCTGTACTGTATGTGATTGCTGTAGCTACAGCAAGAAATATAAAGTACCTGGAAGAGAGGACCAACACCATCCCTCTTCTCGGCAACTTAATACTACACACTCAAAGGAAAAGACACCTTAGGGACCTCCTGCCTGTCCTCAAGCTCCCCGCACTTAGCTGTGACTTCCTGTGACTACCTACGAGGCACTTCTTCAAGGCCAGGGAAGCAACTCCTATTCTTTCTGTCATGCCACATTACGTAAGACTAGGTTTGCCAATCAGCAGCGCGAATGCACCTTTTATTCTTAAGGCAAAATGTCACAAGAAAATGAACACTCATTCCCCGCTGCCCTGCCCTCTTGCCTTCTCAGTATTCTGTCTACCATGATGGCCAAGGGGTGCTAGAAATATAAGGGAAACTGAGCTTTTAAAATAAAACTCACAATATAATGGGAAACACACATCTTATAAATTTTATGACAAAATCAAATATATTCAAATGATTTATCTTATGGCCACTTTTACCAAGATATCAAGAGAAGTTAAACAACTTTTAAAATTAGTATCAAAACAGGACACTAAAATCTATCCACATGTACAGAGGTATAAATCTTTGTTCTTTTCAAAGCTGAGCACAGTGAGGTTAAATGAGATGTTTGCTCACACCCAGAAGTCACATATTAACATCTGGAACCAGGACTTGCTGGGTTCTGCCCCAAGACATGAAAACTGCCAGCATGACATCAAGGGGTACTCCACCATATTCAGGCCTAATACTGCTTGACTCTTTTGATATTTTTATATATTAAATCTTTTTACTCAGTCATAATTTTGCTTTTATGTACAAGTACACAGGCATCACACTGTTTGATGCTTAGATTAAAAAGGCTAAAAAAAAAAACCAAAAACCTCCTATTTTGTAAAAGTGGTAAAGTTTTATGCTTTCTTATAACTTGTCAATAACTGACTACACTACACCAACATTAACAATGGAGTAAACACTTTAAACGTCCAATCAAGAATAAATTTTAGCCCATACCTTGGCCATGCCAGTATGTGCTGAGTTGATGGAACAGCACCCGGCAACTATGCACATGATCATTCCAATTAGAATACAGAAAGCTAAAAAGCTGTAGGGCCGGGCTTCGGAGGGATGGGCGGGGCCACACTAGATGCTATTTCCCTTTGACAAAACTAGAAAGTAAGTCTGAGAATGTGTGAGCGGAACTCGGCACACAGAGCCCGGTGGCTGGAGGCTGACTTCCTAGGTGCAGGCGGGCCGACAGCAGACCTCCACACGGCACCCGTCAACGCTCATCTGAGCCCCATGGGTTAGACGTTAAGTGTCTTAACATTTTACTGAGAGATTTTTCAAACTTTCACCAATACGTACAATGTAGACGTCTATTTCTTACCAAAATCTTTAGGAAAATTTTAAGTCTGAGACTAAAACCAGTTAAATGTTTTTCTTTTTCTTGTTGAATATTCAGCCTAAATTTTGACAGTTTTGACTGTTTCAAATTTCTAGGCCACAAAAGGCATATAGAGTCACCAAGCGTATGTTAAAACACATGAAAATTTAGTATATAGTCATGACAGAAAAACCGTCAACTTTTAGATGAAATATAAAAGGAGTTTTGGGTCAAATTACTTCTAGTAAAATAATGTACTTTTCAATCAAATTTTCAATCAAACTCTTGAAAGCATTCAGAGTATGTGGATTTCCTAACTATTAAGCAAGGTATTTTATGCAGGGGAAGAACATGTAAGAAAACCTACAGAAACAAATCTGCAAGCTGAGAAATTATCAATGTTCACTGAAAACTGCCTTATGTTTACTCTCAAATTCATTTTGGAGGTTTGTTGTGTATTTAATACCTAAAAAGGCTGCAGTTAAATTCTATTTATATAATGTTACCTCTGGATAGATTTCACACCATGATCTCCAATTTAAAATTACCTGATAGTTTTAATCACAATTTATGATTGACTGACTAGTGGCTGAGCTGGCATAAGGATCAACAGAAGGGAAAGTCTGGCAATCGCACACAGTACAATTCTACCCGCCCCACCCCCCAACCTGGCCAGGAGTCCAGCAGACACTCCACTTACTTGCACTATGTTTTTCCATCTCTGTTACTGACAACAAAAGCTGGTATACAATGTCAAGCTTTTTCCCCACCTTTTTTTCTTTAAGAAGCAGCTCAACAATTCTGGGTCAGGGCTGGCTTGTTAGGACAGTACAAAGAACAGAGCGCTAACTACAAAATGACACTAGGGTAAGGTTATTAGTTGTGTTATTTGCTTTAGAACACAAATCAAAGCCATTAAACTGAACTTGAGGTATATACACAATACATATTCAACTTTAAGCAAAATACTTTCCATAATATTACATTTTTAAAAACTGGAAACAGTATCTGTGCTGATTTGTAGTTGATTCGATGTAATGAGAAGGGAACATTCAACTTGGGGTGGGGTGGGCAACTCACGCTGACAATAAAGCTCTATAATTCAAATGTCTTCCTCTCTCGTGTTCCTTGCCACAGCTGTTCATATCTTGGGAGGATCCATCATGAGAAAATCAGTCACAGCTTTGAAGCATTTTGGAAGGAATTGAGAGCAAACTGGGTAGTGACATTTCATCCTTGTTTTCAAATAAGTGGTCTTTTTCTTATAGAAAAATTCTTAAATCAGTTTATTATAAATATATCTGAACCGTTTTTGTTTTTTTGCAGCTCTCAGGTAAAGTCCAGTACTCTGTGGTTGCAGAGTCCGTGAGAAAAGCTCAGTAGAGATCATCTGATCTTCAGCCGTGACATCATCCACTCAAGACCTTGGCATAACCTGTGACAACAAAAATCATGTGATTAAATTCTGAAGTAGGAAGTTACAGGCTATGCACTAGCGAACAGCAGACTCTGCTGCTCTGAAGAGTGAGAGCTGTGAGTGCCGCAGCAATCAGTCCAGGAGCTGCTGATGAAAACACTCACCAAGCCACACGGCCTCAGGTTCGCTTTCAGCTTAACATTCAACAGTGCCTAACGTACAGGGAACTCGCATGACCAATGTCCATAGAATCAACAGTTATATAAATACATATATATTTAGAAAAACAAGCACAGAGTGCACTGTATCCTAAAAACAAAAATCAGGCAGTAAGCAGATTTTTGTATAAGACTATTCAGCGAAGCATTTTTTTAATAGGAAGGAGTAAAATATGAACGTCTAGAATCAGCAAAACCCCCAAAATTTTAGAATGCTCATATAATGGTGAAACCTTCCCTTTCAAAATATACTCTTGACATAAAAAATAGTTCATGGCATAAATGAAATAAAATAATGGGATAGTATACTAAACATATAACAAAGTTCTGAATACAAAGTATAACTATATAACTGAATGCCTAGCAAGAAGTTAACAGTGAATTTACAGCAAGCCCCAATACTGTCAGAGTATTCTTACAGTTAGCTTTCCAGATACAAAACTGTTACAGTAACCTTTTAAGTTTCAGTTTTTATTACTTACGTATATGTGTGCACACATGTGTGCAGGTGCCCACAGAAGCAGAGGGAATGTCACACCCCAGGAGTTGGAGTTGAGACACCTGACATGCCGGGAACGGAACCCTGATCTCTGCAAGAGCAGTATGCTCTCTTAATCACCGAGCCATCTCTCCAGTTCCTATTTTAGCTTTTCTTTAAACTCAAATTGTTTTTTTTTTTATCAAGTATAAATGTAAAGATATAAAATACACACACAGCAACAAAGCAAACCGGAGGCTTTGCGAGCGACTACTTTTCTCCATCATTAGACTCCACTTTTAAGCTGAGAGAAAACAGTGCACAATGACTTCAAACTGAAATGAACAGCAGTTAACTAGAAATGACAGACTGCAGTCCTTCCCAGGGTACACAAATCCTAGCAAGGTTAGCAGAACTGGGGTCAAGCAAGGCCATGCTCCATAGCCCATGATCTTCAACCAACTGAATCAAAATGGCACCCAAATAAAAAGGTCACTTTACATTTCTGCCCCACTGCATATATCAAGAGCCTCAGCCCCATACTCAAGACTGCTTTTTATAATCTCAAGGGCCTTTCTGCGCTTTGTGAATAGATCCAAATCTCCAGACCTTTGAAAAGTAGCAAAAAAAATTACTCTTAGGCTTTTCACCCATTTCCTTCCTTCCCTTGCCACACTCAGAGTTTCTAGCTGGGCAGTAGAGGTGACTCAGCAGGTCCGAGCTTTTGCTACTCCTGCGAGGACCCAGGTGTGGTTCCCAGCAACCACACGTTATAGGCTACAGCTGCCTGTAACACCAGTTTCACGGAATCCAGTGCTTTTTTTAAATTATTATTTCGCTTTTATTGAGCTAAATATTTTTCTTCACTCCTCTCCCTTCCTCCCCACTCCCCTTCTATCCTTTTTCATGACCCCCACACTCCCAATTTACTCAGGAGATCTTGTGTTTTTCTACTTCCCATGTAGCTTAGATCCATGTATGTCTCTCTTAGGGTCCTCTTTGTTGCCTAGGTTCTCTGGGATTTTGAATTGTAGGCTGGTTTTTCTTTGCTTTATGTCTAAAAGCTACTTTTGAGTGAGTACATATGATATTTCTTTCTGGGTCTGGGTTACCTCACTCAATATGTTTTCTAGCTCGATCCATTTGCCTGCAAATTTCAAGATGTCATTTTTTTCCAATGTGTAGTATGTCATTGTGTAAATGTACCACATTTTTCTTATCCATTCTTCAGTTAAGGGGCAGGCATCTAGGTTGTGGCCAAGTTCTGGCTCTTACAAACAATGCTGCCATGAACATAGTTGAGCACATGTCCTTGTGGCACAATTGAGCATCCTTTGGATAGATACCCAAAGTGGTATTACTGGGTCTTGAGGAAGGTCGTTTCCTAATTTTCTGAGAAATCTCCATACTGATATCCGAAGGGGCTGTACCAGTTTGTACTCCCACCAGCAATGCAGGAGTGTTCCCTTTTCCCCACATCTTCCCCAGCATAAGTTGTCATTAGTGTTTTTGCTCTTGGCCATTCTTACAGGTGTAAGATGGAATCTCAGAGTTGTTTTGATTTGCATTTCTCTGATGGCTAAGGAAGTTGAGCATTTCCTTACGTGTCTTTCAGCCCTTTTAGATTCCTCTGTTGAGAGTTCTTTAGGTCTGTACCTCATTTTTTTTATTTGATTATTTATTCTTTTGATGACCAGCTTCTTGAGTTCTTTGTGTATTTTAAAGGTGAGTTCTCTGTCTGATGTGGGGTTGGTGAAGATCTTTTTTCATTCTGTAGGCTGCCGTTTTGTCTTGTTTGACTGTGTCCTTTGCTTTATGGAAGCTTTTCAGTTTCAGGAGGTCCCATTTATTAATTGTTGTTCTCAGTGTCTGTGCGATCCAGTGCCGTTAGGGGTTAATGCATGGACATGGTGCGCACATACACAGAAAATAATTTTTTTAAAAACAAGGACATTCAGATGCTATTCTAAAATCTACTTCCTATGTAAATTACCACTGACTTCCTTCTGCCCACTTTCCCAATACACAAATTGAGTCCACTCATTCACCGTTAAATTCAACAGTACTTTTTCCATTTTGCTGGTCCTTGACCACACATCTGACAGTTTACCACTACTTCCTTCTTAAACACCTCCAGCTCGGGTAACAAGCCTAGGCAAATCATACTCTCTCCTTGACTCCAGAAACAAGGACTTTGGTGTCATATGCTCCATTTTCACTCCTAATCCCCACGGAGTAGAAAAAAGGTATTTTCTGGCTTTCTCAGTTCCAGTGATGTTCTTATTTCTCTATGCTGCTAAAGTAACTGTAGAATCTACATGCCTACGTGTTAGCTCATACATGTGTATCTGTGCTGCATCTCTTAATACAGTCATCCAGAGTCTCTGATTACAGAGACTGACTCCCTTACAGATCGTGTGATTTGATAGACATACATGTTTCCGAGCCAAATATGATATCATGAAAAAGAGATCTTACCCCTCGCCAGTAAGAGCACAGCATGCTTGGATATGCCACTGGTGGTCTTTTATGGACGTCAGCTTCAAAAACTGGGAGATCTCAGCTACTGTCATGCATTCTTTAACATCTTGTTTATTGGCAAAAATCAGCAATCCAGCTTTTCTTAAATCCTGCAAAAGCAAATAAAATAATAAAGGCTAGTTCATTTCCCCATATTTTCAGCTTAGTTGGTTATATTTCATAATTTTAGCAATCTGGACTATCTTCTTTAAAATTGTATTTCTTTTTATTCTCACAGGCACCCCTACCCCCCACCCGTCTAGAATTTAAACATTCTACATCTGCATCTTATAGATTGACAGAAATAAATGGATCTGTGTATGGATTTACATATTTCTCAGTTATGTGTGTCTGTGTGCAGGTGTAGTTTATGCACTGTATGTGCAGATCTATGTGGAGGCAAGAGGTAAGTGTTAGATGCTTCACTTTGGAAATGGGACCTCTCAGGATTTGCTTGGGCTGGCTGGCCAGAGCCCAGCAATGCTGTGCCTGCTGTGGAAATCAAACTCAGATTCACATGCTTGAGCAGCAGACATCTGAACAACTGAAGTACCTGGTAGATCCTCAGTGCCAACTGTAGTCTTAAAGGACATACTTTATGGCCCTACGTGCTTGACACTGTATTTTCAAGCACAAGAAACACCTACTATACTAATTTAAAACAACAGCAACAACCAACAAACTCCAAGCTCTAATGGCTACTACTAGCCATCCTTTAATTATACCAAAACTCTGCCCCTTTTCCACATTTCATTTTCTGCTTTATTAATAATATTGGCTATATATTCTAATACATGTAAGTCATTCATGGTTTTGTGGTCTTGCTATGCAGTCTAGGCTGACTTTAACTCATTATCTTCCTTCTTGGAGTCTAGAGTCTAGAATTTCTAGTGTGCACCACCATTCATAGCCGCAGTTCTCCAGTTAGCAGGCTATCTACTCTCTGGACAATTTGGGACAGCCTTAGCTCAACACTGTCCCAGATGCTTTTCTTTATGCATCATCCCTTTTCTTCCTCTCTAACAAACCTTTCACAACCAGGATTCCACAAGAGAATGAACTCCTCAGAAAATGACCACACTGCAAGTTTCCAACAACTTGTGTAGCTGGCATCATCTGAACACCCAATATATAAATCTACTACACACCATGTAAGGCTAAATTCTCAGTTTGGAAACACTGTGTGTGTGCATGCAGTGCCCTCTGCAGGGTAGAGTTGCCTGATTATGTTAGAATAGAGAAGAACACAGGTTGCTGGTTCTAAGAGTGCATATTTAATTAGTTTCAGACATAGTTTGGTCCAAAGATCTAAAAATAAAATGAAACCTAAAGAGCTAGATCATGAATTGAACATACATAGTAATTATTAAAGATATAATTTTTGAAAATCTTATCCTAAATGAAAATCGACTACTATGGATAAGTGGTTATGTGGCTGAGTTAATAAGCAGACAGACTTTCTGTGGGATTTAGTTTCTCTTCTATGATCTAGAAGTTTTGGTATCTCTTGCTAGTGTACATTGAACTCTTTCATACAGGCTGGGTTTGCTAATGATGACATGCTCAATATAAAAAATTCTGATATAAGTACTGGCTCAAGTTACGAAGCATATTCTGTACCATTTTATAGTAATTTAAAGCCATCATTCTTAGTAATAAAATTGAGAGAAGTCCCTATATAGAACCATAAAAATTAAGTTATTAAAGAGAGAGATGGCTCTGCAGGTAAAGTGCCTGCTGTGTCAGCAGGGGGACCAGAGTTCAGAACTCAAAGGGTGATGGACGTGATGGTGGGCTGCCTCTAATTCTAGTGTGTGTGGGAGGTGGAGCCGAGGACTCAGAAAGCTGCATAGCCAGGCATACCCAAAACAGAGTTCCAAGTTCAGCTAGTGATTGCCTCTATAAAGGTAGAGATGAATCTAAACACCTGACATCAGCATCAGGCCTCCCCAGCATGTGAACACATACACACCCCAAACAGAACAATAAAAATAAATAGGTCTCTAAACTAAAACTGTAATTCCCTTTCTAGATCTCAAAACTCATACTTTAGGAGAATCTCAGGCTGGCGTCAATGGAGTTCTTGATTTTCTTGATTACTTAAAACGATCACAAGAACAGCAGTCATAAAACAGGTATTTTACCTTTTTAAATATTTAAAAGGTTGGAGAACCTCAAGACCAAACATAATATGACAATAATAGAAAGCATATTGGATTAAAAGCTATCTATTAAATTGTATTTGTAAACTATCAAAATTAAGGGTAAACAATGGTAACCTTTTGTTCATAAGCTAATTTAAATGTTCTCTACTATACAAATTACACATCTGATCTCAAGAATGTGAAATTCCCAGGCCTGATGATGCAGGCCCATAATCTCACAAATACCGGGAGACTAAGGCATGCTCACTGCAGATTCAAAGTCAGCCTGAGTAGCTTAATGAGACACTGCAAAACCAAACATGATTTTTAAAGACTGGGGGCATAACTCAGTGGCAGAGTACTTGTCAGGCACAGGTGGGACCTGGGTCCAACAGCCCATACAGAAAAAGAAAATTTTCTAACACATCTATTAGTTTAGTCACACGAACAGCAGCAAATGCAAGCATCTTCTACTTTGTCGTAAACCAATATCCTTACTTTGTTTCACAAAGCTTCATTCGGGAAGACAACTTCTAGAATTTGAGTCAAAGAAATTTTAGATTTTGCTGTCTGAAACTACTTTAAGATTAACCATGATGTGAGATTCCCCTCTTTATGCTGTGAAAACCATTAATGAATAAAGAAACTACTTTGGAACTATAGCAGGACAGAACTTAGGAAAGGAAACTAAACTGAATGCTGGAAGGAAGAAGGCAGAGTCAGGGAGAAGCTATGGAGCCATAGCTGGAGAAAGACGCACTGAAACTTTGCTGGTAGGCCATGACCTTGTGGTGATGCACAGATTAAGTTAGCCAATAAGAAGCTAGAGCTAATGGGCCAAGCAATAATTTAAATAATATAGTTTCTGTGTGATTATTTCGGGTCTGAGCTGCTGGGTGGTCGGGAAACAAACAAGCAGCCTTCCTACTATAATTATATTCAAAGTTTAGTATGTTTTTCTTTTGTTTTTCATTTTATTTTTGTTTATTCATTTCACATACCAAACACAGTTCCTGTTCACCCACAACCCATTCCCTTACCTACTCCACTGAAAGGGTAAGGCCTCCCCCATGGGGAGTCAAGAAAGCCTGGCACATTGAGACAGGACCAAGTCCTTTTCCCTTACATCAAGGCTGAGCAAGGCATCCCAATAGGGGTTGGGCTCTAAGAAGCCAGCTAAGTTTAAGATTTCTTATAAGATGAAGCCTTGAGAAGCTGTTCTTGGAGCCCCATGTTTTGGAATGCACTGCAGAGTCACATGCCTTTAATCCCAGAACTTGGGAGGTGCAGGCAGGAGGAATTCAAGGCAGCCTAATTTACAGAATGATTTCCAGACAGCCAGGGTTACACAGAGAAACCCTAAACAAAGATTGTGTAGCTATGAAACAATCAACTAATTCCATTTCTGTGCGTTCATTCTTCCACTCATTTGTCACCCACCAGAGATCTGCCGCTGTCTCTGCTCCAGCCCACCAGGATGCTACTGTGCTTCCAGTACCATCTTTAAGTGGCTCCCTATCTCCCTACTCAGTCTCCTTTTTATCTTAGTCTCCTAGCAAGGAGTCTAAATAAGAATATTTGTACCTATAGTAAAACCCATTCAAGAATAGTTGTTATATTCAGATCCTGGCTCTTTAAAAAACCGTAGGGTCACATAAGCTTTCTGGGCCTCAGTGAAACAGACACAGGAGAGCGAAGTGGCCAGATTAGTGTTTCCAGGCAGAAAGGTTCAAAGACTTTAGCTCTATTTCAAATGGAGCCTGCTATATATCAGCCAATTAATGACTGATCAAACAGAAGCTTCCTGCTAATGATAAACATACATTCAAGAGACAGCATATGCTTGTGTTTTCCCTTGTAAAGTCTCTATAAAACTCCACTCTGAAATAAATCAAAGAATGTTTTGTCTCTTTTTATAAAATACAAAAAAAACTTTCATTGTCTGCCTCTTTTATGGCTTTCTTACCTTCCAAACTAGAAAATAGAACTTGGTAAGTGAATGAACAATGAATGACAGGATGTATCATTTAGTTTTAATTATTTGTTTATTTTATTTGCATTGGTGTTTTGCCTGCATATATGTCTGTGTGAAGGTGTCAGATCTTGGAGTTATAGTTGTGAACTACCATGTGGGTGGTGCTGGGAAGAGAACCCTGGTCCTCTGGAAGAGCAGCCAGAGCTCTTAACCGCTGAGCCATCAATCTCTCCAGCCTCCCAAGATGTATTATTTTAAACCCTAAAATGTTTGATATGAATGCCAGAATTTGAGTCCCAAACAGAAAAAACACATTGGAAGCCATGATTAAGAATGAGAAAGTAAGCCGGGCGATGGTGGCGCACGCCTTTAATCCCAGCACTCGGGAGGCAGAGGCAGGCGGATCTCTGTGAGTTCGAGACCAGCCTGGTCTACAAGAGCTAGTTCCAGGACAGGCTCCAAAGCCACAGAGAAACCCCGTCTCGAAAAACCAAAAAAAAAAAAAAATGAGAAAGTAAACAACTCACAAGTCTCAGGAAGTTCCTGTAACTTACAAAACATATACACAAAAAGGCTTCTTCACCCAGTTATAAGCTAGTAATGACTACTAGGGAAAAGAGACTCTCTGGATCATCAGAGCTATTTGCAAGTTGCAAGGAGTTCCAGGAATGCTGCTGTCATGAAGAACTCAACCAGCACAGTATGGACTTTTGGGTAATACTGCCTCTGTGTTGGCCATGTTCCTTTAAGTAATCCTTTACCCATACTCCTATAAGTAAGTCAATAAATTTATCATGTGAACTTTGGTACAATAGTTGGTGCCCTATGCTAAACCCTATGGTGGGACATGATCTTTATGAAGTTAGTCAGGCTTCAGGTAACGTAAATGAAGACTGGCATGTAGACCAGATTTATAAAATGGTAAAGCAATCAAGAGAGAATGAGGGAAGGGCAAAGGTGATCTGAATTTAAGGCTCATTGTACAGGTATTACTATACAATTACTAAGGCTCACTAGTATTGTCAGAAAAAAGCCCATGGCAGGGAAGGTCACAAACCAGGGGAAGGGGGGGGGGGGCTACACTGTTACTGTTTTCTTTAAATGACTGTGATGTGCCTGTCAAACTGCCTTTTAAACATTTCTCATATTCGCATTACTGTTGCTGTTGGCCTCAATATGCAAAGAAAGGAGATTTCTTTGTTTGTATTATGGAGTGTCCTGCAGAGACTCAAAGTCTCTGGCTACATGTGGTGGTTCAAACCTTTAATCCAGATACTCAGAGGCAAATGAAATCTCTGTTAAGTTTGTGACCAGTCAAGGCCTGCACCTCATGGATGCCAGCACTCTACCAGTGACCTATATGCACAGCCCTAACTAACTTAAATTTTGACTTCAAAATCCTACTAGCAGGACAGCATAATAATAAGCTAGTGAAAGGGGAAAAATTTAAAAAACAAATACCTAAGAGCAACTAAGTTTAAATATTAGTTTGATAACAGAGAACACTCAAGAACTGTTATACATCCAGGTACTTGTGATATACCTGTCAAACTGTCAAATGATAATCCACTGTATGAATAATCTACCCACAGAAAAGGAAAACTACTTGTAGAAATTCCTTTTGCTCAGTGAAGCATCTAAATTAGATTTATCAAAGTTAAATACCAATCTATGATTGCCTGTACCATCTTTCTCCTGCTTCCAGACACACTTCAAATTTGGGAAGTATCAATCACAAAACAGGAATGACATGCAAACATGACCAAGAGATTAATATTTTTTAAAACTGAAATAATCCTTATGAGGAACTGTAAAGAGCATATCAAATGTAATACAAAGACCACCCCCCACTTACGACCACAGCAGACTTACCTCATGGGCTAGCATTTTGTAGAGCTCTTCTCTAGTTACAGAAATCCTCTCTCTGTCTGTGCTGTCCACAACAACTATTACAAACTAAAATAATTACCAAAAAATCATTAGTGACTTGGAGAATTTGGTATTTGAAAATCCAAGGTACTTATTTTGTACTACAAAATAAGATACTTATTTAATTACACGATTCTAATATCAAGACACTAAAATCTCCTGTAATGTAAGAGACCCACAGGTGCTTATTATTTTCCCTTAATTAAAGCCTGGGGTTCTGACTTATTCGTAACTCAAACACATTTACTCAATTTTTTTTTTTTTTTGAGACAGGGTTTCTGTGTAGCTTTGGAGCCTGTCCTGGAACTAGACCAGACTGGCCTCAAACTCACAGAGATCCGCCTGTCTCTGCCTTCCAAGTGCACCACTGGCACCCGGCACACTTACTCATTTTTAAGTAAAACAAAGGAAAAGAATATGACGTGAACACTTTTTTCTAAATTACTACATAAATACTAATGGGCCTATATCCCTGTATTTACACTGCAATGTAATTTAAAACAAAACCCAAACACTGAAAGTATTAACTGGCATCTAAAAACAAGAGCTTCTTTATATCCAGAGCACTGCTATGCAAACACAGCCTGTGTTGAACAGACGATGAGACCCCACTGCACTCCTAACTCCAAGAGCATCAGGCAAGAGGGAAGCAGAGCAAATGTGTGGTTACTGTATGTACAATGCTCATACTGCCTGTTACTAAAACACATTTTTTTATTTTTTAGAACTTGGTAATAATTTCCAAATAAACCATTGTGATTCTTAGCTTTTTACTCTTCAGTTTCCACCAACTGCAAGATTTCATTTGATAGCTTTATTATTGTGATACTCATTCTAACAAATAGTATTTTAATAAACCCTTTTTTTTTAAAGATTTATTTATTATGTATACAACATTCTGCCTCCGTGCATGCCCACACGCCGGAAGAGGGCGCCAGATCCCATTACAGATGGCTGTGAGCCACCATATGGTTGCTGGGAATTGAACTCAGGACCTCTGGAAGAGCAGCCAGTGCTCTTAACCACTGAGCCATCTCTCCAGCCCCTAATAAACCCTTTTCAAAGCTGACAATTTAAGGCCTGGAGCAATCTATATGGGGGCATTCCATACACCTTTATAAGCCATACATCCATTCCCTCCAAATACAATGGAATGCTAATGAGACCATGAGAGACACTTAGTAGCATCATTAGTGATTTGAATATCATCTTTACACATGTGTAGAATATTTTTAAGATCTTATCATCCACACCACAAAAACCATTGGTGCGACCTTTCAATTTATAGGCCTACATGATGAATGTGTCATAGGTTTAAATTTTTTTCTTGGAACATTAACATGTAAATAAAAGCATATGATTATGTCTAGAATGCTTTATAATCAAGAGGTATCTTTAAGTGTAACTGCACTGAATAAAAGAAGATACACAGCAAAAGCTGGCTAGGACTCAAACCACAGAAGAGCCCTTTCACTTGGCTAGGATTTCTTCCACTTAGCCACATATAAATAGTGAGAAGATAATGCAATCAGAAATCATGAGATGTAAGTCATTATAAAATAAACTACTTCATCAAACAACCCGATCGATCAACCACCCATTCTCCCTATAGAGACTTAATAGTGAATATACAGTCAAGGATTTGAAACAAGGACTGGAAGACAACTAGAGTCGAGCATAGCAGACAATGCTTACACTCTTAAAGTACTGTCCTGTTTTTAAAGGACTGTAATGACTCAAACCCGAAAGCTTCTCAAGGACTCAGAATGCTTGTGTAAGCATCAGCATTGAGAATGTTACCTCAGTGTTAGTATAGTAAGTGTTCCAGGAAGAACGAAGAGACTCTTGACCACCAATATCCCACATCAGGAAACGGGTATTATTAACCACGATCTCTTCCACATTACTTCCTATTGTGGGGGATGTATGTACAACTTCATTCATGGAACTAGGAGGGGAAAAGTTCACAAAATCAGTGAGGAAGCTTGCTCATCTCAGGATTACATCAAGGGACAAATCAGCATGACTTCTTTCTCTATTTCATACCCAAGTGTCCTTTTTCTATGAGCTCAAAATAATGGTTTCAGACTATTTCAGATCATCTCGGCAAACTGTATAATCCACTATTTTCCTGTTTTCTAAACGCTAGATGATCAGTACAAACAGTGAGCATGTCAGATGTCATGTAAATTCTAGCTCACCACAAACAGCTGTTTAAGTCTGGGTCCCGGCTTATGGTGAGTCTCCTTGGAGCCACATATTTTTTCATTGATTTCATTGACTGAATATCACAAAAAAAGAAAGAGTAACCAGAAACAACAAGATTAAACTTTTAAGCAGTTAATACTTACAACTGGTAAAGGATGGTGGTTTTCCCCGCATTATCCAGCCCAACAATGATAACTTTGTGCTCTGAAATAAACAAACCAACAGTGACTTAGGACACGCACTCCCCTACTTCACTTCTCTGTAATGTCGTATAAGTCAGCACACAGCACTTTCTCAAGCTTTCTTAGAATCCAAAGAATATTCCAGCAAGCAAGAAGTGTGGTTGAGCTCACTTTCTCTGCCTGTCCTCACTCTACAGAGACCTCCCACCTTCCATCAACCTCTCCAGGCAGTCGGAGGAAGCACTGTTCTCTCTTGGCCTATAAAAGTCTATGCTCAGCAAAGTATCCCAAAATGTGATCACAACAATTAGAAATGACTAAAGTCTGTCACTGTCACTGTCTCCATCTGTGAAAGTTCAGGCATCCCTTGGGTATGTCCATGTGGAGTGCGGAAAAGGAGGCAAAGAAGAACCCTTTCCGTGGGTAACTAAATGACGAGTATGCTTACCCACAGAACTGTTATGGCAAACAACTGTAAGGCCTGCCAGCTACAGTGGCAGGGACTCACCCTCGCTTCTGGGGCATCACAGTTCCTAAATTTTCTCCCTGTCTCTTGTGCCTTGTTTTTCTTTTGTTTTCTCTCTAGTTCTCTTTAATTCTTTATCTAGCAAACTCTTAATTTTATATGGTTTGGGTTTTCATTCTACCATTCTACCAGAACCACAGCAAAGCACCTATAATTAAGTGCATGCGCACAAATCTAAGCTTAATCAGGTACCCTTCAAACACATGAACACAATATTTATATTCCTGGTAACTATAATTCTTCCTGGGAAAAGGTGGGTATTTAATAAACACTAAATTAATATTCATGCTATGAAGAATCAATGTTGAGGATTCTAACATGAGAGTAAGGAGATCTTTACTATTCAGGCATTTTACAGATCATTACCATTTACCCCAGATGGGGGATCCTAATATATAGGGGCCCATGTCATAAAAGGTACAACATCAAGTAATAGAGAAATTGAACTCAATCCAGTTTAACAAGTCAACCACAGGCAGCTTAGCACCTCTATTTGGAGTCCTCAAGTGACATGATGACCCTTCATCACATAGTTTCTCAGCATCCTTTGAAGACCCCAGGGCCTATTACATTTCATACTTGGAGATGACTAGGGTGAAGGCACAGGCTCACAGACAAAGTGATTGACACTTTGGCAAAGGGTCAATATATTTATCTAAAGCATGTTATGGAAAAGTCACCAGACTACACCAACTGATAGTACTCTAGTGGGTTTCCATCTACTGAGTCCACAAGCTCAACCCTTCTACCATCTGAGAGTAGACAAACTCAGAGAAAGCAACACACAAAAATGAGCACCCCAGAAGAACATCAGCAAGTATAATAAAGACAAATGCTTCAAACGAACTTGACAAGCCAGGAACTAGACAAGCACCTTAGGAGGCTAACAGGAAGATCACAAGTTCTAGGCTGAACCAGGCAACATGGTAAGGCACCATCTTAAAAAACAAAACAAACCCAACTAGCTGACGAGGACAGGCTCCCTCACCCTGGCCCAACACTCAGGAGTCACTCACAGGCAACCTAACTGTTGTTTCTGAGACTTACCGATTTTAGATTTTTAAAAATACTTTATTTTTAGTGTTTTTATAATAAAGCAACAGTGACCAATTTCCTCTGAGGAAAAGCATATTTTATGGTTAAATTAAAATCATAAAACTCTTGAGATGCAGGGAACTCCAGCCAAGTCTGTTACAGGCATCATGGCCACGGACGCTGCTTCCCAGAGGGGTCACATGTGCATCGGAATCAGGAAGTTCAGCACAGCAGCTAGGGCGTCTTTCTGCCAGGTATGCTTCTAACTAGCACAGACTGCCTAATTTACTTTTTCCTTGTAAAAGTAAGCATTACACATTTGATGATGTATGCTTTCTTCAGTTCTCTTAATACAAGAACCTACAAAAGTATTAAAACAAAAAGAAATTTACTAGTTGAATACTGACTTTATAGTGGGCCTTCATGGACTGTGGTAGCACACCTCTCTAACCACAGCACTCCAGAGGCATGGCAGTTGAGTTCCAGGCTAGCACAGTTTACACAGCATCCCCTAGGCCAACGGCAGCAGAGTAAGACTCAGTTTTAAGACAAACTAGAGCCTTTCTAAAATATCAGCTCCATCCTGAGGAATACATTTTGTACTACCCCATGATTAGCTACAGGACAAAATTTGGACAGATTTCTGGTACTCTGAAAAAAATAATCTCCTAAAAACATTACAAAATAAATAGAACTCATCCAAAAGTAATACAAAATACAAGAATTTATGGTCCATAACTATAAAGATGACTTCAGCACACACGTGTGTGTAAACAATGTGCCCACGAATGATAAGCACATTATCTATTTTGCACAGCCCTTAATCACCTACGGAGGTCGTGAGCACACACTTTGGCGGTGCCGGTGCCGACACTCTTCAAAAGCCTGCTGTTTTTCTGACCTATTTGCTTCCAGAGCCTGAGGTATCTATCGAGTTTTACATTCTCAATGATGTTGAATCCTTTAACCTCTGAAGACAAATCTGAGTTTTAAAGAGGGTCTCTTTGGCATCATTTTGGTTGGTCATCAGGGAAAATGTAGCTGAAATGAGAGCCAGCTTACTGTTGAATGTAGTATGATCCTTGCATAATAAAGAATCATTTAAAAATGTCAGTAATTAAATTCTAAATTGAGCTTTAAAAGATACATTGACTAGGAGGAGACACTGGCAGGAAAACTATCTGGTTCCCTAAAATAGCAGCTTTCATGTCAGAACCCTCACTCGGATTGCACAGCAGTTGCAGTTCTTTGTTTCTGTTTGGTTTTGTGATCTTTAGCTAGGCCTTCAGGGACTTATGGCCCAATTCTAAAATCACTGTTTTTCTTAGTGCCTAGAAAGGATTATCTACATCAAAAAAAAAAAAAAAACTAAAAAAGCTTTTTGGGGGTGGGAGGGTCACACCTGGCCACATGGGAAGGTGGGTCACACCTAGACAAGTGCTTAACAGGACAACTGAGGCAAGAACAATGAACAAAACCACCATGCGGTAACAGATGCTAAGGCAAGGCGCAGGGCAGAAGAGGCTGGTAGCATAAGAACTTCATTTTCTCAGGATACCGTCTAAATAAAGGTCAGAGTACCTAGAATAAAGAAACCAAGGGGTTGGAGCATATGGTGGATGATGCGTTGTGAGAACCCAGATCAGGAGACATAGCAGGAAGCTTTTAGCAGGTAAGACTATCCAGGATGGAAAAACAATCAGCCAGACATTAGATCTAGCCGGCAAAGAGAACATCATTTTATAGTCTACAAGACAGGGAATGATAGACGTCCTAACAGGCAAAAGTTAGGGTTGAGTGAAGGCAGAGCAGGAAAGGTAAGAAGGTGATGGGAATACCCAAAGTCAGAGGCCTTCTATGTCCCTGCAGATAAAGCAGACAGGAGAAAGGAGTTACCCATTGGGAACC
>JABTXL010003523.1:25342466-25376144 GCA_025134845.1 Neodon shergylaensis | reverse complement strand
ACAGGAGAAAGGAGTTACCCATTGGGAACCTTCTATGTCCCCTGCAGGCAAAGCAGACAGGAGAAAGGAGTTACCCACTGGGAACCAGGCGAAAGGGAGGAAGGCGTGTGACAGGGTATGTCTTAATCCAAATCTCCTAACTCCTCTCTTGGCTGGCACTAAAATCCAGACAGCTGTTCAGTATACCTCCTCTCCGGATTATCTCATTGATTTTCTATTTAATTTTGCTAGCACTATTCTCTACTGTGGAGACAATGCTCTTTTAATTTTACAAAACTACCCAAGTCCCAAATACATAAATACACAGCCCAAATGAAATGTCTAAAACAGCCACAAAGGGAATGTAAGGTAACACAAAAGGTTGCTGTGACAAAAAAGAAGGAACTCAAATCAAACATGTGCAAAACTTAAACTCTCCAAAGAGCCATAGACTATAAAAACCAAACCAGAAATAGCAACACAGCAGTGCAACCCAGGGGAGACTCTGTAATCCAGTGGCTCAGCCCCTCATGTGACCTCACATCCACAAGCCAAATTCTCTTCCAACTTTACTAGGGAGGAATGCGCTTACAATAAAGTACCAATGACCATTTAATCAAAGGTCTAGGGTGAGTCACGATGAGAACCGCAGCATCAAGTCAGCGCTGTCTAAGAGAGGCTAAAGACTGAAGCTGGCAGTGCAACAGTCACAGACCAGCTCAGCCTGGCACGCTCCAGGAGCAGATCAGGCCTGCTCGCACACGCATCAACTCCCTCACACCTGACGCTCTTCACCACTGCCATCCTCATCAGCAGCCCTAACAGCATTCCACAGCGAACGCAACCCTGGAGTCAGCAAGTGCTAGAATTGTGTCTCAGTGTGCTCCCGAACAAATACTCCATAGAACCTACAATACAGCATGTTAGGAAGTAATGTTACTGAGGACAAGTGTCAATTAGACTTTGGCCATTCCAACTCTTTAACACCTGTGTCATCGCAATTACTGCTTTGTGAGAGTTTGCATTTAGAAGGTCATTCTCACAATGTTCCTGCACCCAGGAAAGCCCAAACACCACCACACTATTGCTCTCAGCTGGGATTCGGAGTCTGATCTGGGCTTTACCTTACCAGTCAATGCTGTTTCGTCATAAAAACGCTTCTTGTTGTCCATGGGTCCTTCCTCTTTCATTTTCTTTGACATACCCAGGCAGCTACGCATTGTCTAAAGCTGCATCTCTGACCACCACTGTGTAGATGACAAGTTGTGTCCCAACAGCAAAAGCTGGGACACAGCTGCTCAAGTAGAAGCTCCATTTGCCATGCTCATTCCTGTCCCCCTCAGCCAGCAGAGCCTAAAGCAAAACATGCGGGCAATGAGGTAGCTTTCGGTGAGCAAAGAAATCAGCCAGGACGATACAAAGGTTAGAAAAGCACTGTCTATCAAGCTGTCTTGTACTAAAATTCAACTTGGGGGACTAAAAAGCATCATAAAGTTTATTTCTAAAAGCTGAAAATAAGCTTGCCATTCACAGACCAGTGAGGAGGCTCTGGGAGCAGAGACTTGCTACTAAGAAACCACTGGGGGGAGGCAGGCAGGGAAGAAACGATCAAACACGCAATATCTAGGACATAGAAATCCCACAGTAACTGAGGTTGGCAAGTTTTACAAAGAAAATATCTAGTACTGATTAAACAACAGACTAGTAAGAAGATAAAACTAATCACTACGCCACGCAAGAGCCACGTACTAAGGGTAAAGGTGCGTGCGCTACAATCGGCTTGTCCAGAGAGCACACACTGTCACCAAGAACGGGCACTTCCTCCTGCAGTGTCCCTCCAGGAAGCTCCACTCTGTACACCTGACCAGAGTGCAGGCAGGGTGCACCTGGAGCTTAAGGCAGCATCCTGATGAGGCGCAGACTCCTAGGCGAGTTACCTGCCTTCTGTACTTGCCTCCATGCCTCAATTCCCTTGGAAAGAGAACACACCAGGAACAGATCAACACCAGCTCTAGGCAGAGTGGGCAGCTTTCCCGGCACTCCTCCATAACTCCATTCCCTTCCCGACAACTAATAGGAAGGGCAACAGATGGTTGTCAACAGGGAAAGTCCACGGCCTCGGCAAGGTTCTTTCACCCGCCATCTCGTGTGTGTGTGTGTGTGTGTGTGTGTGTGTGTGTGTGTGTGTGTGTGCGCGCGCATGCAGTCGGGGTGGGGAATGTATAGAACACGCTGGCACTAGAGACGCACGTTTGAAAGCCCAGGCTTATCGCTGTAAATAAATAACGCCCTAATGTGGATTTGTAAAGCAGAAAGTTTGGAGAGTAACGCAACTGGGGCAGATTAGCCAACCCTGCTGAAACACCTGGAACAGGGTGTTGCAAGAGTCACTAATATTACCAGCTGCTAATTTATCTGTAGAGGCAGGCTGAGTTTCTTCCCTGCTTTCCTAGACTACAATAAACACTTCACGAAGGCATAGAGATCTGCCTGTTTTATTCCCCGACTATTCCCACCACCAGGAGCAGTGGGTCTCAACCTCCCTAACGCTGCGACCCTTTAATATCAGTTCCACATGTTGTGGTGACCCCTGACCATAAAATTATTTTCATTGCTACTTCCTATCTGTAATCTTGCTCATGTTATTAATCATAATGTAAATAACTGTGTTTTCTGATGGCCTTAAGTGGCCCCTGTGAAAGAGTCATTCGACCCCAGACAGGTTGTGACCCACAGGATGAGAAACACTGACCTAGACTAAGTGATGGCCCAAACAGGGGCTAAGAAGGTATCTAACAAACCACTGGTAAAGAGCTCATTTAGACAAAGAGTTATCAACGGCAAGCCTGCATCTAAACAAACTAAAGAGTCACAATACAACCACCGAGTCAACATGGAGTAAAAAAGAAAAAGGCGCAAACACCTTCTCAAAAGACCAATAAGCAGTGACATTTCTTTTTTGTTTCCTTGCCAACTGTCTGGTGGAAATCTCTTTCCTCTTTTCCAGGGCAATAACTACTTTCAAGGATTGCTGAAACATTTTTTTTTTTTTTGAGACAGAATCTCATGTAGCCCAGGATGGCCTTGAATTCACTAGGTAGCTGAGGATAACCTTAAACTTCTGATCCTCCTACTTTGCAATCTTGAGTACTGGGATGACCCTAAACTCTCAGTTGGGGACGGTGTAGTAGACACTTACCCAACCAAGCAACACCCCCAGCTTCAGATACTTTTTTTTAGTGATGTAAACACATTACAATATCTAGACTAAAGTTTGAGCTCTACTGAATCTGTGTGCCATAAGTTGAGCGGTAGGCAGTTCACTATTGCCTCCGGCTGCTCTTCCTTCTGGACAGTGCCAGAGTGCTAAGCCTCTCCCTGAGTTCATCAACATTACGAACTCTACAATTACCCAGAGTCCCTTTCCAGGTGAGTCTATGAAAATAATATAGACATGAGTCCTGAATCTTTAGCAAAATGAAGCACCAAAGATACACCTAACTAATGGGTCCCATTCAACACAAGTCCAAAAATGCCAACCAGGATCTGAGACAGAACACTGAATACCGTAAAGTTACTGTGTGGTGACACACCATTTAACAATTCGTTTCTTCCCAATTTCACTATAGTGGCTGGTAATTTTCTAGAAACTGAACTCTATTAATTCTTCCGATAATTTTCAAACAATGAGTTCAGCAAATATCAGTCAAAACGCAAGCTATAAGACTTGTAGTGATACCACTGCATTCCTGCTATTACTTGCTGAGTATTTTTTTAAGTCCTAACTCATTTTTAAGTTACAGAAACAGTTTGATCACTGACTCACAGATGAACGTGAAGACAATACCAGAGACCCTTTGACCCATAACATTTTCCTACCCCTCACAGCAGAACTGAAACCCTCGCTTCACTAGATTCAAGACTTTAGAGCAAAGAACTCAATACACAAACAAAAACATCCCCAGTTTTGCAACAAATTGACCTTCAGTACTTCAAACCTAGAGATTAAATAGTCAAAAACTGTCGGCTCCTCAAATTTCTCCTGTTCTAGGTGAGACTATCTAGACCCACAGAATTGTGAAGCCACAGGAACTGACAACCCCACACACATCCGCACACACTGCTGACCAGCGCTGATGAGAATATCCTTCCACTTCATTTAGTACCGTTATCTAAACTATCATTTTTAAAAATTATTATTAAAAAAGCAGAACCCACTGGGGATTCTAAGGCCCAGAGCTTGACTTCCTATAAAGCCAGCTGTATCCTGGAGGAGAAGCAGGCAGGTCTAAAGAGTAGGCACCAACGTTCATTAAGTTTTAACTGGAAAAAGCCGGGCTGGGGGGTGGGGGAGCAACAACGCTACCAGCTTATACAAGAGAAAAACAGTATGTTGTTGAGAAGGAATGAATTGCAACTAGAGTTTCTTTTTCTTTTAAAAAGCACTACGTTTCGTTTTAGTAGCTATGTAGTTGTTAGACCTGTATTCTCTCCAGTTTCACACACTCATCTTGTGAATATTTTTAAAAATAAATCCCCTATGCATTCCGCCTCAATGTCTGCGTTTAGGCGAACTTAAAACAGTAACCTGCTAGTTACCTAAGGCTAACGAACGTCTCCTGAGGTGTCATTTTAAAAGCTTTCAGCGAAACACTTTAACTAGGCGCCCCCCTCCAAAAAAAAAACAAAAACCCCAAAACCCAAACCAAAACAAACCCACCTCTAACAACCCAAGAAGGAAAACGACCTTAGGCTTGACCTTTACCACAGAAACAACCGGGGCAAAGGAGAGCCACCCAGCACCGTTCCGCGGCGTGGGTCCCCCCTTTCCTCCCCCGAGAGAGCCGCCCGAAGCGAACCGGACAGGCCAAGCACGAGTTCCAGTTTTCCGCATTCTGCAACCCGTGGGCTCGGTGGCGCCGCCAGGCCCAAGGCCAGCGCCCCCAGCCTTCACCCTAGAACCCCATCTTCTCCCCGTGCGGCCCAAACCCAACTGCGGGCCGGCGTCGGGGAGGGAGGCAGGCCGGGTCGTGTGCTTAGGTCCCCGGCGTGGGGCAGGACACCTTTGGCGCTCGCGATCAAATCGGAGCAATGGGTGTACGGCGCGAGGGAGACAAAGGCGAGCCGCCGGTGACCACCCCGCCCGGCCCAGGCTCACCCTGGTGATTGAACAGCCTCCAGATCCGGGTGAAGAGAATTCCCATCCTCGGGCAGCCGAAGCCCTCCAGCCGCCCGGGCTCAGGCTGCGGGGCAGAAGGACGCGCCGGGGCCTCCGCCACTGCTCCCGCGCCCTCCGCGCGCCCGCTTCCAGGGACCCGCGGGGAGGCCGCAGCCCAAGCCGCCCAGCCACGCGCGAGGCCCCGCCGCTACCGCCGCGGCGCTCGCCTGGCTCGCGGACATCGCCGCCGCGTTGTCTGCTCGAGCCTCGCGGGCCACCGTCCTCCCCCAGCTCCTCTCCTGTGGCCGCCGGGGCTGGGGCGGGGCCGGGCGGGGCTGGGGCAGTGCGCAGGCGCGGAGCTGGAGGCGGGGCTTGGGGGCTGGAGGCCTCTGCAGCGGGGAGGGGCGGCGGAGGTTGCTGGGGCTGGGATGCCGGTGCCCGGGTTTGAGGTTCCTTTTGAGTCTGGAGCCACAATGTAACTGTGTAGCCATGCCCACCTCCCGCCCTACACACATTTCCAAAAGTCCCAGGTTGGGGCCTCGACGATGGTGAGCTTTAAGTCTCTGTTGAGCCTGTTTCCCGCTGACTGAAGTAACTGAAGTCGTTGACCTGTTTTTGTTGTGTTGTTTTTTGAAGTTGTTGCAGTTTTTTTTTTTTAACCTCTGTCTTTGCACATCGGCTCTCTCCCCGCTCCATTCTCCCTCCTCTCTCAGGCCACTCTTGGTTAGAACAGTTCTCAAGTCTCCCCCGGTTTAGTGATCACAGAAGCTGTCTGTGCTGAGCGGTCGAATCCCAAAACGCTGTTGACAGACACTCGCTGTTCCTTTTGGACCCAAACGTCTTTTTCTCTCATTCAAGAATCACCTTCCTGTTAAATAGATGACCAAATGTTCTCTGTGCTCTTCCGTCTTCTCGCCTACAAGTTGAACAGTTGTGCCTCTAGGTATGCGAGTGTCCATCTCTGCGTCCGCTGTAGGACAAGTGGTTGGAAACTAAAATATAAGTAATCGTTGGTGAACTTGATCAGCAGAGTTCTTGTCCATGTGTCTTTTTTGGTTTTGTCTACTTCTTAGTTCCTTTTAGCTAAGCAGGTTAAATCTCTAGATCTCAGTATTCCCGATGTAGAAGCCAGAGGGTTGATCTCTGAGGTTACCCGAATACTCTGATAGTCTTGACTACTGTAAACCGAGTACTTAGGAGAGAGGAAACTGGGCTTGTCTACTTCTTCCACAAAAGTAAACAAAAGGCAGAAGCGGCTTCATCTTTTCCTATTCTCTTTAACTTTGATTTTTAAAAAGGAAGAAGGGAAGAAAAAAGGTAGAGATGGGGAAACGTGGAATACTTGTGAAAGGCCCCTGGAGCTGTTCCTGTTACCACCTCATCCACAACAGCCCCAAGAAATGAAGCCCTGGACCTATCCATCAGACTCCTCCTAACCATATACTGTAAAAGGGAGTGCTTCGTCATCTTTAGACACTTGTGTCCAAATGCCAGTCTTCGAGACATTCATAAAGGAGAATAAAATCATTAGACTAGTCTGTACATTTAGAGTATTAAATCTGGATTTATTAATAGCCTGTAGGCTTTTTAGAAAAAGTGATGTTTGCATGACTGATTTACATGAACTCTTCAGTATTTCCATTCTCATCCAGTGTAGGCAACGCTTTAGCAACTCTTGAGACAGTTTTACAAACTCCCACACATCTTTGGCAACTTATTAATGTATGCCAGACCCATATTTACTTGTGATGTTAGGATTTCATGTTTTAGAACTCTATTCCAGAAACGGTCTTAGACTATTTTCCAAGTGCCCCTCACAAGAAAAGGGAGATGGGTTTGGCTGTAGCATCTTCACTAACTTTAATAGATAAAATACAAAATTGGTACTGTAGCTGTAACTGGGAAACTTTGATGAGGGATATCAAACTGTTTCTCCTTCCTAAATATTTTATCAATTTTTTAAGTCATGAGCAAAATGCCACAAAAGACTTCTGCTTTAAGATATGAGAACATAAGACATCTGCTTTACCATTCTACTGTTAATGAGCAGAGCACTGGATACAACACAAGAAAACAGCTGTTTCTAGGTATTGGAAAACAGACTCTGGGTTGTGGTCCCTGACTAAAGAGAAACGGTGAGCTTTATCAGTGCACTGTATTTCTGCCCTAGCAAAAACATTTCCCAGCTAACTCTAGAGGGTGGACAGCCAAATAAGAGTAGGATGGTCCCTTACCACAAAGACACTGCTCTGTGTTCCCGTAGTTAGGGAAGCTAAAATTAAGGAAATAGAGTCCGTGAGAGAAGGAAGAAAGAAAATATACAGAAATTGGACTAGGAGACCATTGAGTCTTCGGTGCCATATGGCTTGTATAGGTAGTTGATTAGTAACCATTTCTAGGGGGAAAACATACCAGGATTATTGCAAAATAATCCCCAGAGAGTTGTTTCAAAGGCTTGGGAGTCACTAATATAAAGTGATCCCTTCAGTCAGAGAAAACTCACAAGTAGGACATTCAGTAGATGCCTGGGTGCTAAGTCTAAGCCCCAACTAAGACCAGCCTTAAAGGAGCCTGACTGAGGATAAACTTTAGCCAAGTGAGCAACTGCCTGTTGAAAGAAGTTTGATGTTTCACAAAGGAATACAAGAAATAGACATCACTAATAAACTGCAAGGTAAATCTAATGGTCATGCAACAAAGCTACGACAGTAACAGATCTGAACACAGGGACGCTGAGTAACTTGTACTTAGTTATTGCTGGAAGGCGGTGGTTAGAGTCCACAGCGAACTCACCATGCTGACTTGCATGTTATGTGAAAAGACATTTCTCCCTACAGCCCAGTGGAAATGTACTAAAGGCAAGCGAGGTAGTTTCAAGCATATGCCATGTTAACGCAACAGCAAGGAACTGTCATTTCCCAGTTGGGAGTTTCAGATTGTCGTATTACTGTTGGGGTGGTCTTAGGTAAGAGCCCCCCAATAACAAAATTATTCACACAGCCAACACCTTGTATTTGCACGCCGCTTTGTGTGCTTCAGCTTACTACTTAGCTGGAGTGTGTGTGGGGTGTGTGTGTGTGTATGTATGTGCGCGCGTGTGCGCTTAAATACTTCTGAGAAACAAGTGACACTAAGCTTTTGGTTTTCTTAACTGAAGCTGGGCCTGTTAATCTATACTCTGCCTGCTTCTTCAGGGAGCTCACATGAATTAAATGTGCTCAAGTTTGTGGACTGACTTGGCGATAATACATCACTGTGCGATTCTCATTCTACTAATGTCTTGCATATTTCCCTTGAGCTTCTTGTCCACCACAGTGGGATGAAAGTCAAATTCCAATCCTGATACAGAACACAGGCAACAGACGCTGGGGTATGTGCGTGTGTCTAGTCGCAATCTCTACCCCAATCACAGAAGTCCAGAGCGGTCATTCTGGAAACTTCTGGCAATTGCTACATTAACCATTTAATGGTGTCTTGAGAACATTAAGGGTTACCTAGTATATTTTCTGTATCCAGGCTTATTTCACACATTTTTTCGGGTATATTCCACATGTGTGTGCAATTTGTACATCCTTTCCACTACAACAGTCTTTCGTGGTAACTCAGAATCTAACAGAATAATCAGGAAATAGTCACTTCATTGAATCTTTTTGCTTTACAGAGTAAATGTATAGATTTATTTTCCATTAAAAGCTACAGGAATATTCTTTGTGATGTCTGGCATTTCCTCTGTACATTTCCAGAATATAAATGAGAGGTAGAATGCTGGTTTCAGTGCTTTTTTAAATTTATTATATAAAAGAAAAAAATGAATGCAGTTTTTTGTACACATTTAAATTCCATAAAACAAATCCATAGAAATTAGGATACTGTATGCATGCACTCTGCATTTTCTTTGTTAAATGTCTTTGTTCACAAAAATAACACCACATTTTTTTCTTGGAAGCCACTAGAGCAGAAGGAACAAAGCATGCAGCACATACATTTGCATAGTGTATTTTACCCAGCATGCCTTGCAGAACGCTATGCATACCTATATAACAAAAATGAAAGGGACAAATTATGAAAATAAATAACCAAAATAAAAGGAAAATTATTTGACAAAGGCATTTTCCCGACCACATCAACAGAGACGTAGGAATAGCCTGGGATTATCAACAGCCCTCGGAATAGGGGGGAATCTTTTTATGTCATTTCACCATTATTATTTTTAGTATGTTTCCTATTAGTAATGTTATTTTTTATTCCCTCCCACCCCTTAAAAAAATACAGCTAATGGCGTTAACTTATGCTTCAATAGTATCAAGTACAAAACAAAACAAAGAATCCCTACTTAATATTTTTCCATGGGGACATTTTACTGATCTCTAACTTGAGGCTGGGAAAAACATAAACTTTCAAACATCCAAAGCCCAGAGGAGCCATGAGCTCAACTGTGTGCCATTTGTTATCAAAGGAGGAGAAACAAGAACAGAAAATATAGTAATATAGTATGAGTCTTAACACAAACTAAAATTCATATGTTTTATGTAAGGAAAAAATAAGTAAATTACACTCACAGATTGAAGGCTATGAAATAAGTTGCTGGAAAACATCAAGCAGCAAAGTTACAAAGATGAGAGATGAAATAAATATGATAAAACACAGAACCAAATCTACGTACTTCTAAAAACAGGACTGCCAAATTTAACAGTGGGTTTTGTTGTAAGTTTGTGCTATAACAAATGTGCTTCTTTCTCATCAATCTATTTTCATTTATTGGCAAAATATATATATATTATAATTTTGTACTGTACAATATATATTTTTGCTACATTATTTTTCTACTGCTAATGCAGAAGTAACAACATAGGTTTATTTTGGCAATAAAATGCTTTCATTTTAATAACATCCCAGAAAATATTGTAAGGCATATAAAAAATAGTATGCAACGATATAGCGTTAATGACCCCGCGTCGGTAATATCCCTGTGCATACGGAATTCACACTGATCTCGGTGAAGTGTGTGAAGTGGCATGCGAGTAGGGCGAGAAAGGCCCCTGCATAAATACAGATATAGCCATTTGTTGGGAGATTGAAGTGTTCAAAATATATAACTCAGAATGCTTGAAAAGCTAGAGGCCTGTTACTGTCAGCTCCCAGCTCCCATTTTAACTCTTTACAACTTTCAAACGAGGAAGAATCAGTGTATTCCTTAAACTATTTTGAATTCACTGGTGACATTTTCTTCCCTCTCTGTGTGAACATTTTACATCCACCAAAAAGAAAGGTTCATGGAAAATTATAACTCCCCAAAGCTCAGCACTGTTCCCTCTTATTTATATGTATTTATGGCAAGTGGGAGCTACAGCCCTTAATTAAGATTATCCAATGAGATACTTTCTAATCTCCTCATAATATACTTTCATGACATGCAGCATTTGGAATTAAATTATCTACAAGTAGATAAAAACATTGCTATCAGAGGATGCATTTCATTGGAGAAAGGCTCTTTTAACACAAGAAGAAATCTTGAAGATTTATTTCTGAATGCTGTGGCTATCTGCCCAAATGAGCTAGTTTTGCTATTTCGATTAACTAGATTGCTCAACTCAACAAGAAGTTATTCTTTATGTCCACCTAACAGCTCTTACGTTGACTGTTTTAATCATCATTATGATTTCAAAGAGAAGGACGGGTGGATGCCACACAGACACAGCTGAAGTCGATAACCTAGATAACAGTTACAGTGTTGACAATGTTTAAAGATATAAGGGACTAATAAAACACATTTTGTTACATAATTTCCTGTAAAGTTTTCACTCATGGTTATTCAAGGATGAGTTTTATATAATTAAAAAATGTAACACTGTCATGAAAGACAAAGGCAAATATAAAGGAATAAGGGCTACAGAAGCATTTATTTGAAACATTGATAAGATGTTTGTTCCAATTACATGAGAGTTCTAGACAGTGCAGATCCACACCCAGTAAGTGGCTACAACACACCCTCTGTGCCCACACAAGGCGAGGATCAACCAGCTCCGCCTTTAAAACAGCAGGTCTCTGGAGTTCTCTTCCTCAGACCTATCGGCCACCTTTTGCACACAGAGGTAGATCCTTTCAGTTTGCTTTGTTTCCTAGGATGGCTTCTTCTTAAATTAAACTCACTTCATGATAAGTCATAAACCAATGCCAAGAAAACCTTACTGACATGGAAATGAAATCATGGCAAAAGCACTTGAAAACCGTGTAAAATCTACAGGGCAGCTGTATCTCAACACCTTTAACCATCAACTGCGGCAAAGTTGTCAGAACAAGCGCTCTACAACCAGGACGTTTCCCTTTACAGACTGTTTTCTCTAGAGAAGAGGTAGTGCACATAGCATCAGAGAGGGCAGTTTGTATGTTGGTATTGTGTTCTTCTGTTTTTAGCAAATAGCAAAATAAAATTATATAAGAAAATACACTAGCTTGCAAATTAAGGTTGCCTAGAACATTCTTAACTGACATGCTGTCTCCGTATCTTGGAGACATACTGTCTCCGTATCTTATTCATTTAAAGAGCTGAAGATGGCGAGCTTCTTTTGCCACAGTCTCCTTGTCTTCATTCCCCTTTTGCTTCCCCCATTCTTCTATTATGAAATTTAAGGCCCCCACACAAAAGACAAGTTCAAGTATGCAGGTATGAAGAGGTTAACATTCCAAAAATACATTTCTGCAAACAACAGTAATAAATTGGAGTAAATAACACACTATTTAGAACAACAAGTAGAACTAATTGTTGTCTCAATTTGTTTCAGACTTTAAAACTCATTCCATTAAGGATGAAATGCAATGATTTGAATAGTCACACAATTCAGAGTCTTTTTAGGACAACCATGCCTCTAATCGCTAGCAATCCAAATCTCCCCATCAGAGCTATATAGAGATGGGAGCAAATCATAAACACCACTAGGCTTTGTTTTAAGTGTTAGCATAAACAAGGTAACAGTATTGATTATGATGGTGGCGTAACATTATAGCCTTGGGAATAAGCACAAGGACCCACAAACTGCATTTCTTCCTTTCCCAGGACTACAGTTCCTCATAGCTGGACGAGTCTGCATTATTACTGATCATAAAGAACCACAGAATTCTAACGTGATTTATTCTGTAAGTGAAAACAGCCTCCAATGATGCAGAAATAGTTCTCTTGCTTGTCATAATGAATTAAATGAATTAAATTTAATTCATAGTGAAATGAATTAAAACAAAGTAACTGTGGAATTTCTTAGAGGTTCTTGGTATATTGCACAAAAATAAAACTTTTATTTGGTATATATTTGGATTTCTGTCATTTACACAAGCAACTCTGAGCATTTAAAAGGGAAGTAAGAGTCATATCTCTTCTTCTTTTGGAGGGGAGAAACTTATAGGCAGAAGATGAAAGATATGCGAAATTAAAATGAAATAATAAATACATCCATTAAAAATATACATTTTACCCATTTCAATGTTGTTAGCTTTTGGACAGGACTGCAAAGCAAAATAGGTACGAACTTTTGATGGCTAATGATGGATGAGTTTTGTGTACAGATTAAATGGGCCTCCTTCTTTCAGCATGACATGGAAGAGCAAAAAGGGGAAAAAGAAAAGCTGGAGAGGTTTGAAAAACAAGTGAATCTTCAAAGTTGAAAGAAGTGGTACCTTTGTTGACTAGGAAGTATATGTAAATGCTGTTACAGCTACCTGCCATAAAATATAAATATCTTAAAGTAGTTAAATGACCAAATTGCTAATGCTACTGCAGAAAAAGCTGAACAGCAGTCTATTCTAAATTTATACACCCGAGTGTACTCTCCGCAATTGAATGCTTTTATGCGCACAAACAAGAAACCAGTAAAGCATACAGGAAAATGTTTGGCTAATGTTTTCTTTCTCATGCAAATATGTGCTATACATGTAATAAATAGAGTTTGTTTGCTGGAGATTGCTCTTCTGTGCTCTAACAAAGTATTCAGTAATGGAAGATTATATGCTTAATAAAGAGCCCAATGAATACAGCTCTCTTAAATGTCTTAACAGAAAATTCTGTAAGCCTCGCTAGATGACGGAGAGATGGCAAGCCGGGATCAGATGTCAGCTTGTCCATTTGACTGAGGCCATGTTCAAATGTATCAAATGTGTGAGATTACTTACAAGATCTCAGGCAGCCTCATTATCAGGTGAGCAGGTACATGACGGGGTGCACATACAGTCAAGACGAGGGGAGGGCACATGAGGTCGATGGGACTAGAGATACGAATAACTGGTCAAGAATATGAAACGTTTTCTCTCAATCAGGAAAATTAATGAACTGATACATGGCTTTGAGGGCCCAGGTCTTGAAATTTTGGAGGAAAATAACAATATAAAGTTAATTGTACTTGTTTTCAAAACATTGACTTCAAGGCATTTGTTAGTAGAAAGAGACCTTTATGTCTAGCTTCAGTTGGGGTTTTAGAAAACACATGCATTGTGTCATTTTAGAAACAAGTCCTTTCATAAAGACATTTGTTTCTTGTATAAAAGAGTCAATTTCAATAATTTCTTGGATTAAAGTCTTCTTTAATCTTTAGGATATGGGTCACCAATTCCAAACACACACTCATTGGGAATCTAAAGGCTGTTCACTAGCAATGAAACACAGCAGCCCCCAAATTCTCTAAGGCCCCACATTAAAAGTGCCTTACTTTTAGTGAACAAATATATTCTGAGTCTGTCAGGTTGTTTTTTTTCCTGCAAGATTTTAATTCAGTGGTTTAACTTTTCCCAGTAGTTTTTCTTGCGAAAATGTAACTTTCAGTACCAAATTTGATTATGTCCATGAAAAACAAACAAACAAAAGGTTGTTAGTTTGATTTAAAAACTGTGGTGTATTGCTAAAACATTATTTATAGTCAAAGACAGAGACTGAGTGTAGTCAGGGAAGGACACTGAGCTATGCTGGCAGAACTCCTGTGCCAGGGTCGGGTGTGGTGGCACGGATGACTTCCCATCTGGAGCCGACTGCCTTTGTCCCAGGAAGGCCTGGCCACATCTCTGCTGACTTCAGATCTCCAGATGTGTGTAGTTGTACGCACACTGATTACGGAAGAAACAGCACCTCATTTCCCAAGTCCTATAACTAGCCATGCCTGGGTTTCTCTTTCTTATTCTCATTGCCAATAAACTCCTTTCCCCCTTATTTTGTTAGCTTCGAACTGACTAACAGTACTGACTGAACAGAAAGCAAAATAACTTGGAATACGACAGCTGTATCAGGAAAAATAAAAATATTAAAATCTGAGGCGATTATATAATTTCTGCATTAAGATTTCTGAGATTTTTGGCACTATCAATACATTTGGTAAGGTTGAAAAGCCATTCTGGCAACATTAACATATTATTAAAATGTTTACACTTTCCAACTTGAAGTAGAAATTTAGCTTTCAGCAAATAAATACCACAGCTGGTTTTGGGTTTCTGTTAGTATTTTGATTTTCTTATTGGGTTACTTTTTTTCTGATTTTTCAATTGATTTCAACATGCTCAAGTAGACTTTCCAGTCAATTCTCCCAAATTCCAACAGGAATTGGTTTATAAATTGGTTCCAACTGGAACTGGTCATTTGGAATTTCCTACACGGGAAATTATTTTATATGTGCCTTGATAAGTACCCTAAATTACAAATTGATGTGTCTAAAATCTATGAAGAAAACAAAAGATACTGTTATCATGTAAATGTAGCACTTAAAAATACCTATATGACTGGGCATCGAATACCCATCTAGACTCAAGGGCATAAAGTATTTCTATTTAATTCTTGCCCCTTAGATCAAATGACAGCAGCCCATTGCACAGCAGATACTGTGCTGTGCTTGCCAAATTAAGATGATTGATTTATCCTAGCAGTGCTATGGCAAATTGTCAACAGATGAGTAGTTTTGTTTGTTTATTCCGGCAGCCTCAAAGCCTGTGTCGGGAGTCATGGCTGTATCCCCCAGGTGAGCCTCGGTTCCTATGGGGCTTGTAAGGGTCCTGGTACGTGTCGGGGTAATCTTCTTCCACGAGAGGGTAGTGGTCTCGGCTGTGTTGGGAGCTGGAGGACAAGCGGTTCCTACTCTTACGAGCCCTCTCGTTGTGGTAATTTTCATCAGAGGTCATTAGGCTTCGTCTCTCAATGGGAGAATTCTCCGTAGAATGGTTGCTGTGCCTCATTCGCTGACTCTACAATTATCAGACAGTTCACTGGTTAGATAAGGACCACTTCATTCACCTAAACATGTCCATTCATGTGCAGTAACAGGCTCTGTAAAACGGATACTAAATATCTGACCTAATAAATAAAGCATTTTGATACATAAATGTTCTGCTTGGAGCACCTGGTCTTCTTCTTTGGGATGCACCATCCATAGCCGCTTTATTACGGATAGTTTACGAATGTTAGTATATGATGCCGCATGGCTATACTTCCTGTTGAAACACAGAACTGAAAGGTGATTCTTAAATAGAACTTAATCTACTTAGATAGGCTTAATACTTAATAATTCTCTCCTTCCATTGCAAAAAAATGAGGATTATTTTATTACTGGGGAATAAAATTTAGATAAGGTCTATTATTTGATTCCTTTCATGAATTCATAAAAGTCTTCTTTCTTCTTGAAGTCACACACTTCACACTTACTTCATTTTGCTCTAGATTGATGATCCTTATAGCCTAAAATATTACTATCTGTACTACCCACTAAACAGTGCACTTGTTTCTGTATCTGACATGGATGTGAAACTCTCAACAAGATTTTTTCCAAAGGAATGCACAGCCTTGTGGGGCCAGCTAATTCAGGACTTTACATACTCTTGCTTTCTTAACTGAGTTCCGCAAAAATCATCTTCAGATATAAACCAAATTCTTTTAATATTGTCAACTGAAATTAACATCTTAAGGGAGTTATTTGATGGCCCAAAATATGTTATCTGACTTATTTTTTCTCTTATATTAGGAACACCTGTCTGTTTGTGTCTACCAGCTTAGGTAAGTCACACAGATTATGGAGCAGGAACCTGATGTAACCAAGGGTCCAGGCACATCAGCTTCCTAGAGCAGGGAACTTATTCAGTGAGTCAGAGATCATGCCATCAAACACCTGTGTTACTTGGAGAAGTAGTCCACAGGATAAAGAGCGCCACGTTAACTCACCGATGCTGCAGCGAGAGCTACTGTAGGTAGACAGTGGCAGGGTTAAGTGTTATACACAAAGCGCAGCATTAGATCCCCCAACACTACAGAGTGTACTGGGTCATACATCTGTTCCCTTTATTGTCATCCAGAGCCAACCAACATCAATGGGAATGCTATAGTCAGACAGGCACACAGAAGGAAAACAAGGCAAGAAATGGTGCCGGTGCATGCAGACACTCTGAACACTACCACCATCCATCTTCCATATCATTTCTAGGCTTAAAAGAAATGCATTTGTATGGCAGCTTTCCTGATTACAGAGGCACTGTCTGCAGTAGAGTAATGTAGTGATAATAGCATTTCAGAGAGTGCCATTTAGCTTAGAGTTAACTCTACAAAATCTTCAATTATGACTAGCATTATAACCCATTAAAACAAAACCAGTCATGTCGCCAAGAGGCTCATTTGACTGCATGTTCCTCAGCTTGGGGTCTGGATGCATTCCAGCTCTTTGATAAATGGTAAATAATAATTAATGCAGAAAGGCAGGACTCATTTTATATCACAGTGCCTCTGGCATGCCACATCTAGTTCTGACTGAAGTCTCAGAGCAGCAGAAGAGACGATCTTACCCCCCCCCCCAGTTCCCTACACTGACCAACGCAGGTCCCTAGATCCCCCTGGAAACTGAGGATCTGTCACCATCTCCAAATCTGCTCACTCTGTTTGTACAAGGTGCTGGGGGAGGCAAGGTCAGCAGTCTGTGGGACAAGAATAATTAAGAGCAGCTAAAGGCCTGTCAGTCCTGAAGAATCTGCTTAGCTGTCTGTGGTGCCATGCAGAAGTTGTGAACAATTATGTGACTAGACATTAAGTCTACTAGAAATGAACTGATCTAAGTAAAACCCATTATCAATTCATAGCAATATTTTCCAGAATGGGAAACTGGTGGAGAGGGCAGGCTTTGTCAGTGACAGGTCAGTATCAGCATAAGGGTTAGACTTCTTCTTTAATTAAAACAAATTTTAAGGTCTATTTATTTTATAAGTATAAACATTTAGCCTGCATGCATGTCTGGGCACCACATGTGTGCCAGGTGCCCATGGAGGTCAGATCTCCTGGAACTGGAGTTACAGACAGTTATGAGCTACTATGTTGGTGCTGGGAACTGAACCAGGCTCCTCTGCGAGAGCAGAAAACATTTTTAACTGCTGACCCATGTTTCCGGTCTTCAGTGTCTTAAAAAATACTATGTCCTTTCCGGGCAGTGGTAGCGCACACCTTTAATCCCAGCACCTGGGAGGCAGAGGCAAGCCTGGTCTACAAGAGCTAGTTCCAGGACTGGCTCCAAAGCAGCACAGAGAAACCCTGTCTCTAAAAACAAACCAACCAACAAACAAAAATGCTATGTCCTTTTCCTCATGCTTCTTCAGATTAAGAACAATCGGAGTCTTCATCTTAATTAACTATATACTCGATCCTAAAAATAAAGAGGCAAAAGTTATAAACGAAATGAACAAACAAAACATGCAGTACCTGTAATCCAGAGATTGCTGTGGGATATGGTGAAAGGGCTGTGGAGCCCACATTCCTCCCCAGCAATGGCGTCATGGGGGTGCTACTGCTTGTGTGGGTGGCACGCCAGTATGCCTCCAAGTACTCGCCCAGATGCTCACACGCATCCTCCAGCTGATTCTCATCTAATATAACATCAAACATTTCCTGCAGAGTACAAGAAATTCCATCATATTTCCACTGTAGGCTTGACTGAAAACCCCACTTAAGGCAGAAGTAGCATTCCTTATATATAATAGCAACTATTAAATATTAGGATCTTGTGGTAGTTTGAATGTACTTGGTCCCCCAAATCTCACAAGGAGTGGTACTATTAGGAGGTGTGGCTTTGATGAAGAGGGCATGGCCTTGTTGGAGGAAGTGTGTCACTGTGGGGACAGGCTTTGAGGTTTCCTATGCTCAAGATACCGCCAAGTGTCTCAGTCGGCTTCCTGTGGCCTGCATATCATCAAGATGTAACCAGTACCGTGTCTGCCTGCACAGCACCATGCTCCCCTCGGTGATGATAACGGACTGAACCTCTAATACTGTAAGCAAGAAAACCCAAATGAACGTGTTCCTTGTAAGAGTTGCTGTGGTCATGGTGTCTCTTCACAGCAATAGAAACCCTAAGACAGACATTTCCGGATTTAAGGAGAGAAAAAAAGTGAGGCAAACATGCCAGTACTGAATAATGAGAAAACATACACCTATTCACATTTTTGTCCATATATTCCTATACAGCTGAATTCCACCAACTTCAAAATACAAAAGAAACAAATTAATGATGATGCTGAAAAAGGAGTCCTGAGCCGGGCGGTGGTGGCGCACGCCTTTAATCCCAGCACTCGGGAGGCAGAGGCAGGCGGATCTCTGGGAGTTCGAGGCCAGCCTGGTCTACAAGAACTAGTGCCAGGACAGGCTCCAACGCTACAGAGAAACCCTGTCTCAAAAAACTAAAAAAAAAAAAAAAAAAAAAAAAAAAGAAAAAGGAGTTCTGAAAGTGACTAGAGCCATGAGCATGCCCTTGAAAGAAATATTACGGTAACTGTGTTGAAGGTAATAACGAGTACACAGTTCATTTTCAGAATGCTCATGAAAATTAGTTTATCTGTCTCATGATAAAACAATAAGGAAAGAAAGTTGGGGATGGATATTAGAGAACATACAACCTTGATGGCTGCTACCATCTGATTGTTTTGTGAAATGGTTAAGAAGAAGATAGTTTAACTGGGGAAGGAGGGACCACACAAGCAGCAACTGATGTCCATCTTTATGTCAGTAAGAACTTTGCTCAACATTTACCTAAAAATGGGAAGCAGTTTTTGTTCCCCAGAAGGGTGGAATGGTTCTTCTGTTATAGGAGGGTGACTGGGAAAAAACTGCAGGTAAACCCAATGCATAGGCTCCTCGGTGAGAAAGGCAGAGGACCTCGGTGCCTCACCAAGAGAAAGCCATCCTAGAGTGACGTGCTGGCACACCCCGCAGAAGCGAGGGTGCTGAGCCAGCCTTCTCAGACCACCTTCACCACATTCCCCCTGCTTCTATGAATTCATTTTACCAAAATAAGAACTTCCAGTAGTAAGCCAAATGCATAGTTACTGCCACCAGCATTGACATTGCTGTGGTAACAAGAAAACATGGAGTTGGTAGTGCCCCAGCTGATTCATTCTCCTCAGCGCTTAGAGCCAAGGATGCTTGAAGCTGCCATTACTACGTGAACTATCTCATCACCAGCGTTTACTATTTAGTTTTGATGCTGAGAGTTGAACCCACGAACTCAGGAAAGCTAAACACATACTCTTCCACTGATCAGATTCCCCAAGTCTACTATTAAATGCTCACTGAATCAACCTTTGCAGACAAATTTGTGCTAACTGGAAAGGAATTTGAAGGCCTTTATCATGGGACTTTTAAAGCTAGTGACTTCAGTCCACACTGCCTTGGTTTGAGAAGAGTCAACCAGGTCAACTTACACAGAAAAATGCTCACCAAGAACACTTATCAATATGATTTTCAATGCACATTTTATTCATTCATACAATATTTGCTCAGCATTTTTTTGTTCCAGGAAATATGGGCATTCAGTGGCAAAGAAGTCTGACCTTACCCTGTGCTTGAGAGTCATATGTACCATCTGGTTGGAGAAGTAGGGCTTGAAGTACCCAAACCCTTAATAATCCATGTTATGTCTAGACTAATTCAGAACTATGTGGAGATCAGGAAAATAAAGTCTGGGGCTGTGGCTTAACATTCTCTACTTACAAAGCGGTCTGGGAAGACTTGCTGAACTAATTAGGAAGAGGAAATGATGGGTGAAATAAAACAGGTAAAGAAGACCCTGTGGGTCACAAGATATAGAACACCTAGTACCTAAAGCTTTGGTTGCCAGAAACCCTCACTGTCAATGTCACTTCCCACTAAGTAAATCAAAGAACTCTCTCTTGCCTTCAAAAACCTCTCCACCCATGGTTAGCAGAGTTCAGCAAGTCACAAGATGAGACCTGACACCCATCCTTGATGCTCTGATAGAGACCGTGTTTCTGCAGTGACGACTTGAACAGAACGAGAATGACTTCAGCCCCAAAGCACCACAGGCTGACTATAAGGACAGACCTGGAAAGAGGACAGCGGGCAGAGCTCACCGAAGGGCCCCTCTCCGCTCTACCCAGCTCCGTTGTTTCACAGGTTCATCCTATCGTTGTTGATATTCACTGTCAAATTTGATTACATAGGTCTCAATCATTAGTATGGGTTTGTTTATTCCCACCAAGACATTAAAGATCCATTCTTAGACTGGAATGATCCTAACAATGTCTCTCTCTCTCTCTCTCTCTCTCTCTCTCTCTCTCTCTCTCTCTCTCCCCCCCCCTCCCCGCCTCTCTCTGTATCTGTGTGTTGCTATGCCTAGAATTCAGGGCTCCCCACATTAGTCAAATGCTGTTGACTAATCTTGGGCTACAACCCAACACAAATAGTTTTGACAAAGGTGATAGGAATGTAATAGTGGAAAAAAGGTAGTCTCTTTCATAAATAGCTGACAAAATTGGATATGCTTATACAAAGAATAAAGCTGGATCCTTTTCTCTCACCACACAGAAAACATAATTCAAAGTGGAAAAAAAAATTAACTCTTAAGCCTGAAACCATGAGATGACTACATGAAAACAAGGGAAATTCTTTAAGTCATTAGGGTAAGCAAGAAAAGAAATTAGATCGTAATCTAAATATACAGGCAACAAAAGTCAAAATAGACAAAATGAGTTCATATGAAAATGAGAAATGCCAGCACAACAAAGCAGACGACAGGATGGAGAGATGACCTACTGTTGAGGGAAGGAATCTGCAAATGGAACACTGCACACTGACATTCAGAATGCAGAAGGAACCAAAAAAGACAAACATCAAAAAACCAAGCAATCTAATTTTAAGACAGGCTAAAGAACTACATGGATACTTTTTAAAATGAAACATGCAGATAGCCAACAAGCACATGACAAAAGCTCACTTTCACTAATTATAGGAGAAATGCAAATCTAACTCCAATGAGTGCGGTATGTTGGCTCAAGCCTGTAATCCCAGCACACGCAAAGCTAAGGCAGAAGAATCACAAGTTCGAGTTCAGCCAGGCAAATCCTAGGTCAGCTTAGGTTGCAGAATGAAACTTTGTCTATACGCAAACAAACAGAACGAGGGCTCCAGACACAGCTCTGCACTAAAGCATTTGCCTAGGATGTCCTAGGCTTGGGCTTGATTCTTAACAACACAACAAAAATAACCGCAGTTAAAAGACCATCTCACTCCGGTTAGAATGGTTATTGTAAAAATATAAGAAATAATGGAAACTCCTACACACTCCTGGCGAGAATGGACAGTAGTATGGTCATTACAGAAAAAACCAGGGAGCTTCCTCATAAAAGTAGAAGTACCACATGATCTGAGATGAAGTATTTATATCTAAGAGGGACTTGCACCCCCAAGATCACTGAAGAACTATTCATAACAGCCAAAATATAGAATCACCCTAGGTGTCTTATAATAAATGGATGGGTAAAGAAAATGCAGTAAGTTACATAATAGAATACTATGCAGGTGTGGGAAAGATGGGATGGCTAGAGGTGTGTTGAGTAAAAGAATGTAGATGAGCAAGATACAACTTCTTGTTTAGGTATGGAAGCCAAGAAGCCAGCCTCATAGAGAGCTGCTGAATGGAAGGGAAGGCAGGGGGACGGGAAAGACTTGGGAGTTTTAGAGACAGGGAAGGGTGGCGGGAGAATAGGGGTGGTCCCATGTTGCAGAAGACCAGGTGAATCTGTGCAATGCACAGCTTATTGACGAATGGAGTGAAACCATTAATCTGTACACTTAATATTTGATAAATAAAATAAAAAATAATTTAATAAGTAAGGCTCAAAGTCGGACTGCAAGGTGTTGAATGCGGTGGATGTGGACTTGACTGTCCTTCACTACACTGTCACTGTGGAAAGGACAATCAGAACACCGCTAATTACAAGGAATTTTAACAAAGTGCGTCCCTTTGCCAATGGGTAGAATATGCACACATCAGCACAGGGATGTTTGCTCAAGCCTGATCAGTTCTTGCAAACTGCTTTTTTATTGCTAAACGGTGGCTATACGGTATAAAGGATCGTTAGAAACGCTGCTAGGCTTTCAAAAGCACAACAAAAGCAAATTTCGCCTTCTGAATGACACCGATCTGAGTACTTGCTTCCAACTGGGAAGACTCTCACAGACTACGTGTCTTGAGAATTTTTTTTTTCTGTTTAGGAAATGAAATAGCTGAATAGAGCAACTTACTCCTTGAAGGACAGCAGGAAGGGGATTTTTTAAGAAGTCTACAACAAAATCAAAGGGAAATTCAAAGCGAAGCAACTCAATGAATTCTGCAAACCAGAATTTTTAACGCCACATTTTAAAATGAATATAAAAGGCATGTCTAATCAGCTGCTTCCTGTGCAATGCAGGAAACCCTAAGCCTGGAAAGTGACGGAGAGCTATTTAATCAGCAAAGTCCGAGGCAGGCAGTGAACAGTTTGCCCCTCCGCTATCATGCCTGTTGTGACAGCCCTTGGTGATAGGGAACAGAGCAGGTCCAGAGAGCTGCCATGCGGAACACCTCCGGCATCCCAGGATGGAGCTCTTTCTGCAGCCAATGCATGTGGATGTGGGATCCATGCAGCCGCTAAAGAAAGCAACCACTGAGTGAGCAGAGGTGCCTAAGGGGCAGAAACAGGGGGTGCCGGGAGCCGTTTTCTGGATATGCAATTTCAGAAATACCGAGAACAGAAGCACTGAGATTTCTGGGTGGTGGAAACAGGCCTGACAGACACCCAGAGCTTGGCAAAGAGCAAGGCTGAAGAGAGTCGGGAAACTGACCGTTTTTGATGTTTGAAAGAACCCTAAGTACTTCCCCACCTCCTTGTTAGGGAGTTTCACCGACTCAGGGGCTGTCTGTGATGAAGCCAGAGAAGGAGCAAACTGAAGTGGTCGCTCCGGTTTTTACACAAGAAACCGTAGTGTTCAGATCCTATATGAGTAACGGAGTAAATTATGTTCTTTTGGGAGGGAAAACATACAGAGAATGGCTGGTAAATTTTCCTTAACGACTACAAAATACAAACTACTCGTGTATCTTGTCCAACACGTTTATCCAGGGAGTCGTAACTTACTATTTTTAACGCAAAGCTCAAAAACCTTAGAAACTAATTATGCAGTTAGTTTTACCTCCTTTTAATTTTAAATTAAATTAAATTTCTCGCTTTATGTGTATGAGTGTTTTTGCCTGCATGTGTGCATACTTGGTGGGCAAAGAGATTGGGAGAGGCCATCAGATCCCCCTGGAACTGGAGTTACAGATGGTTGTGAGCTCCCATGTGGGTTCTGGGAGTTAAACCCCGGTCCACTAAAAGAGCAGCCAGTGCTCTTAACTGATAAACCATCTCTCCAGTCTCTTGAGCCTGGCGGTGGTGGCACATACCTTTAATCCCAGCACTCAGGAGGCAGAAGCAGATGGATCTCTGTGAGTTCGAGGCCAGCCTCGCCTACACAGTGAGTTCCAGGACATCTAGGGCTGTTACACAAAAAAAGCCAAAACCAAAATCAAAAAGAAAAGATGGTTCACGCACTACTGAGTTTTAGCTACCCAGGTTATGTGTGTGTAAACTCCATGGCTTTAAATTTTGCTTTCATTTATTTATTGTACATAGATAACAGCCTCGTGTGCACCATCTTCCTATTTCTAAGAGGGAGCAGTCAATACCAGGGAGATATATAACTCCATTTCTTTGTATCTGCAACCGTAATATAGAGAGTCCCTTAAGGTGCCACCATTTAAGAAGAATGAGCAACAAATGCTACTTAGTAAAATAACATAGCTGGTGAAGAATGGCCAGCAAATGCTACTCAGTAAAATAACGTGGCTGGCTGGCTCAACCCATACTAATTACATAATAATCAGCCAGTAAACATCACTTTCCCATCGAAATGGTGTTCTCTGTACTGTTGAAGTCTCTGTGGTCCTAAGTCCTCAACTCACTGCTCAACTACTGATGGGAAACTACGTTTAAGCATCTGTTGTTGTTTATAGATCCAGGAGCTCTTGTGGGGATAAAGGAAAGCCAATCATTAACGACAGACTCTGGAAGGAGCTCTACCTTAAGGTGACAGGCAAACAAGGCAATCATTTCTTGCCAGTAATAGGTGGAGCCGACACAAAGGCAAGAGTATAGAGACACTGATTGCTTATAGCTCATCTCTTATAACATTTATTATGTCTTCCCATTCTTACTCTTCAAAGGCAGTAACCCCACCTGGCCGTGTGGTTATCCACGGAAAAGGCACTTGGTGTTTTTGTTAAGTTTATGTCAATTGTACATGTTGTATCATGGCATGGGTGGGAAGGGGCCATGTCTACCATGCTATGCCCAGGTTGGTTGCTTGAAATCTCTAGAAATGTAGATACTGAAATTGGATCCTGGGAGGCCTTGTCTCGTGAAGGGAAGATGTAGAACGGATCACTCTGTTTTGAAAAAGCAGTGTTAAAAAATAAATGGCAGGCACCCAGGGTTTTATAACAATGAACGCGGCAGTAGGGAGAACCTGTCAGAGAGATGAGTGAATCGGAAGAGTCTCAGTAACTTAAGGACCGCTGGAACTGGGCAGTGGAAAATCCTCCTTAGAATTTGCATGCATGACAGAACGACTTGGAGTCCATTCATCAATGGGAAACAGAGCAGGACAGAAGAGACCCACTCTCGTTCTCAGAGTGTTAGACGTTTGCAGGCAAGCCTCTGCAGAGAGGATGAGCTCAGCTCTTGCAGAAAGTGGTGAGTGCCAATTCACACACATAAAAAGCCATTACGCAGCTCAGAGAGTCACCAGGTCAACTTTTGGTAGCACAAGACAGCTTGTAACTAAGTGGAATTAAAGGATTATATTTCATTTATCATCCAATTGTCTATCTGCTTTTCTTGCCAGGCATTATGCAACTCTTATTACCACAGTACTGGGACAAGTTCTTAACACGCACTATTCTCCACTTCTCTGAGAAGGAAAAGATACCAAGACCCAGGGAAGACAACTGAAATAAAAAAAAAATATGGTGTGTAGACACACACCAAGAAAACACAATCTGACTAACCATACAATAAAGAATCTTCGATGGCTCCTGCATCCCAGTGCCTGGGGACACTTTCCTGTTTGCCTCTCTGTATCTTCCCAGTTATTATTTTCTGCCTAGAGCATATTTTTAAATGGCCACAGGTTCCTTATTCCTCCATGTACTGAGATGGAACATTTTGTGCCCTCTCCTTGAAGCTGGGTAGCTGTTGTGAGCACTCTGATCAGCAGAATGTTGTAGAGATGCTGGACTGGGCTAAGATGAGTCCTTAGGAGACTGTATTTTATCATAAAGGTACAATGTGAGAACCTATGTCCCTACAGAAAAGAGCTCATGACAAAGGCCCTGGACCAAGTGGAAAGCAAGAATTGGCTGAGTCCCTCTAGTCAGCCCTGCTGAGAGATGAGTCAGTCATCAGATAAAATGCTACCTACTAGCCGCCGTTTGAAGTCGCCAGGTTTAGGGCCATTTGCTTTGCACTAATAGATAACAAAACTCGGCCTAGAAGAAGTGTGGCTGTTTCTTTCGGCTGCATTAGGTCTACTTCTTGTTTCTACAAAGTTTGAATGGAGTCCAGCTGTCCCCATGGTTTACATGTATGATGACCATGGCTACTCAAAGGCAAAGTTGAATTCTTTTAGAAAGGACCCCGCTAGCCTCAACAAACCTAAATTAGTTACTATCCGGCCCTTAACTAAAATGTTTATTGACCTCTCTAGTAAAAGCCTTACCCATGGAACCCAGTATTCTCTCTTCTGGACAAAAGGCAGTATGTTGGCTGGTTTACGTCAATCAACATAACGAGAGTCATTTGGGAAGAGGGAACCTCAATTGAGAAAATGCCTCCACAGGTTTTCTTGATAGACAATGGATGTGGAAGGCCCATTTCACTGTGGGCAGTACTAGCCCTGTGTCAATGGTTCTGGGTGCCAAAAGAAAGCAGGTTCAGAGAGGAACAATCCAGCAAGCAGGGTTCTTCTGTGGCCTCTGCTTTAGTTATTTTCCCAGGTTTCTGACTTGAGTTCCTGCCCTGACTTCCCTGGATGAGGGGGACCGGCTTTAAGATGAAATAAACACTTTCTTCCCCAAGTTGCTTGTGTCATAGTGTTTTTATCACAGCAACAGAAGCCCTAATAGATGTGGTAACTAACACATTGCATTTACTATTAGAGCGGTGCTTCTCAACCTTCCTAATGCTGTGACCCACATACTGTGATGAACCCAACCCTAAAATTATCTTCATTGCTACTTCATAACTGCAGTTCTGCTGCTATGAAGTATAATGTAGATATCTGTATTTTCCAGTGGTCTTGGGTGACCCTTATGAAAGGGTCATTTGACCTCCCCAAAGATTGTGACCCACAGGTTGAGAACCACATAGATATGCTATCATTGCCCAAGGTCTCTGACTTTTCGGAAGGCAGTTCACTTCTTCCTGGTCTCAGTGGCCTCACTTGTAAAATGAGGAGAGTGGAACAGAATTGTATTTCCTTTTAAGTGTTCCATGAAACATTAAACCCACAGGCTGTTCTGTGGAAAGAGACCTGCAGACACATTATGGAGAAGCATGGGATATCCTCTATTCTATAGGAGCTACAAAGAGCATGTTAGCAACATGGGGTTTCTGCACAAAGAAACCCAATGACCTGTGTTTGCATTAGCATCCTCTCAAACATCTTTGGATCCAGCATGCTTTTCCCAATATCAGCTGACATCATCGTATAGAGCCCAATAGTAAGATGCATACTGCAGGAAACTCGGTGTGGTTCTCCTTCACGCTGATAGTCCCTGGCACTGGAATCACCCTACAGTGATTTCTAGCTACAGAAAGTTAAGTTTTCTTCAGTGTCCATTGAGAGGCCTCTTTCTAAAACCCGTTGCCTGTACTATCACTGCAGGATGAGACCCTGCTAGTAGAATCTGCTGAGTTGGCAGACTGGAGACATAGACGGCAAGGAAGCGAGCTGCAGCCTCTCCTAACAGAACTAAAACGCCACAGTGATAACTGTGTCTCTGGGTGACGATGATAATTACGGTCTTGAAGTAAAGGGATAAATGTAGGCACATTTTTAAATTGCTCCTAGTTTTTGTCATCTGAAATTTTCTTCATGTAGGCCAAAATAGAATGCACAATTCTTTCCCAGAATGACAAAGTCCACGAGCATACTACCACATAGTTAGAAAGGCACAAGGTAACTACTTATTCAGACTGCTTGTTGACAGTGCCAGGCTATCTGACCAATTATTCAGAATAAGACAGATGTGTCTGTCCTGCTAATATAATAGAGGAGGGCTGTCTCCCCAGTACCCTGGCAGGTTGAGGTTACTAACCTGGGGACAGGACCATAGTGTTGTTATATGTAAGTATGTGAATGCGTCTATTTTTGGTCCCACCTATCTCAGAGGTAGCAATACGCTATAGGTAACATAGACCCCTTGTCATCCTCCGGGCATGAAGAAAGGTGTGCCAAAGAGACACTTCTCTTGGGCTATCAGACCCCTGAAACAACAGACTCCAAGGATTGGCATTTTCTCAGGGATTTTTTTTGCTGGTGGAGGAAAAGGCTGAAGTCCAGGTGTCAGAGGAGGAGCTTGTCCTCTAAGAGGAGGCTTTTCACAGGTGACAGATAGTAGGGCAGATGGAGAAGTTGATGTGTCAATGAAGGGCAGGGCCACACCGTGACCAGGAATTCGTGCCCCTTATTTAAGCCTAAGCTTCAGGCCAGAGCCCAGAAGGTGGACTTCACCACCAATCTCATTGCTCTTGCTCACAGTGTGGCCACATTGAACCATGATCCTCGCTTCATTATTTGTTCCTTCAGTTGGCACACTGTGCATAGGTCACGGTGGGACCTTGCTTACTAGGGCTGCTGAAGCCCATGCTTTGACTCTTAAAAACTTCAGGAATGTCCTCAGCAGCTCAAATACCTCAATTTTAATAGGACATAAATTATTGTCTCCAGAAATTATTTCAACCAAGGGTTAATAAATTGACTTAAAGAGAAAATATGTTTCCCCCAAAAAATCTCTTATAATTGTATTTCCATTTTTAGTGACTGCTTCCTAAAATGCCATACCAATTATAACAACCATTCTAAGATTGCCCTAAAAAGTAGAAAGAATTGCACAGTTCCTCGCTTTTAGTAGCTGTCCAGTAAAGATCATTTCTCTTCAACTGTGAAACATTACAGGGCCAGAGGTGGGATGGCATATGCTTTTATAGTTTCTCGGTCTGTAATCAAACATTCCACCCTGTAAGCAACTTCCTTAGTAGGCAATGTGGCTTTAAACGTCTTAACATAGAGCTCTGGATTTATCTGCGGGTGGTAACCTAATAACTGTGTGTAGGGAAGGGAGGCTGTGCTGGGGAGAAGAAGAAACCGCTTTGAAGTCAGACAGATCCACTCCTAATCTTAATGTGCCGAATGATCTCAGCAAACTCACTGATGAGCTCTGTCTTCAGTTGTCCCAGCGATAAAGGGGGGCTTAGGCTGTATTTTACAAGCTCACAGCAGGAATTACAGATGATCTGTAGAAAGCATCGAGGGAGCCCCCTGGCCCTTGTTATATATCTAATGAAAGGATGTATCATTGTTCTTGCCTTTCAGGCCTGCCCAGCCTTTCATTCACTTGTCACCCCCTCTGCTCACATTTATTACAAACCCACTATGACAGGGAAGCGCGAGACAACAGTGACCCCAAGACAGATGGAGGCCAGCAGACTAGATGCGACATAGCGCAGAGTGCGCCTGGACAGTGTAGGCTACGTGCCAGGCACTATATTCTAAGAATGTTTCCACATACGCACACACGTGCTTCTTGAATTTTTGCCCTAACCTTGCTCAGCAGGCATCTTGCTCAGGTTTATCTAACTCATCTGTGCTTGAATAGCCAAGCTGTGTCGCTTCTCTAAGTACTTGAATTGGATCCTATGCTTTCACGGAGCATAAATATAAATAAAATATAAACATATTTATATCCTATATTTAATACAATATATTTAACATAAATATTTTTAAAAACCTAGTGAAGCAACCAAAAAGACGTTATTTCTTTTAGAGAAATCATGAGTCAATTGACCAAGCACACATGGCTAACCACCACGGCCCGAGAGCCTGTGAGAACAGCCACCCTTCCCAGCCCACCAAGGTGCACCTTCTCACCCTGCAGGTGTTTCCTAACAACGACACTAGGCAGCGTACAGTTTTCACCCCTCGCCATTGATCCCCCCCCCCAATCTGTTATAAACACGGAGACGCTCTAGAAGCAAGCCAGTTTTGACCTTCCACCTCACACTTTTTTCATGCCCACCAGAATCTTCTGGCAGAAAAGCTGAAACAAAGCCAAGCTGGCGTATTTTTACTTTGCTCTTTTCTTACAAGTGTTCCAAGACTAGACATGGCGCCCGAGTGCTGGCGACGGAATCAAGGAAGTAGTGGGAACTTTGAGTTCATTTCTCCTGCCAAGGCAGACGCCATCCTGCCCCGGAAGCCTGAGCCCACCCAATGGAACAGTAGCAGCTCACGGCAAGAATCCTTCACCATGTCTGAAGCGGTGCTTCTCAACCTTCCTGATGCGACCCTTCAATACCGTCCCTCATGTTGTGGTGACCACCAGCCATACACTTATTTTCATGGCTACTTCATAACTGTACTTTTCCACTGTTAGGAATCATAATGTAGATATCTCAGTTTTCCCATGGTCTTAGGTGACCCCTGTGAAAGGGTCATTCTAGCCCCCTAGGGGTTACAATACACAAGTTGAGAACCACTGCTGTAGAATAAAAGCCACCAGGCTGATATCGAAAGGAAAATGCCCCTCTTGTAACTAGCCTTCAGCGATTAAAACAGAAAAGATTTTACTTACAGGCGGGCACTGGGCCAGTTTATCGGCTGCCACCAGTTGAACATTCAAGTGTTTGCTCTGAGACTTTCCTCTGGACTTAATCAGCCGCTGTAAAACCTGAGAGAGGATAACAGGAGCCCGAGTCATTCATTGTCAATGAGTTGAAAGATTCATTGTCAATGAGTTGAAAGAAAGCCAAACACACCGGGATCGTTTCCTACAGTGCATGTAGCCCTGAGGACTAGTAAGGAGGCCCTACAATGTGAGCAATCACACACTTAGAATCTCCATGGTGACACTGCCCACCTCACTGTGGGCCTGGAGTGGACTGGGCATGTCCATCCTCTCCTAGCTCCCTGTGGGATCCTAGTGACAGACAGCCTCACTTCCCACCTAGACTTGTAAAAGAGAAAAGGCTGGTCTGACCTTGTTTATGTTGAGTCAATATTTTTTTTATTTGGTTCAGTAATATTTCGGCTCATTACCTCCATGTCAGATAAATATCAAAGTCACTTGTATATATCATATTTTTCAATATCTAATAAGATATTTGGTTTAATTTTATATTAATCAAACTATTTCAGGCATGGAAATCTAGGTAAAACATTTATGTTGGAACACTGTTACACATAAAACAGACGATATCTATGCCTTTGGTCATAGCTATAGCTGCATTTGGCCATTAGTTTTGTTTAGGTTGAAGTGGGGCCCTCTCTACTTCAACCGTGCTACTTTACGAAGTTCTGATACCTCAGTGCACAGGTCCACGCAAGTCCCTGACTCTGGACTTCCATACACCACGGCAATGGGACAGTGGAGGTAGTGGTGACCTTAGCCTCGCTGCAAAGGATTCTTGGTACCTCAGCAGCTAGAGTCAAGGACACTTCCAGTGGCTGAGGCAAGACCAGTGTGTTCTAGTCACACCCTGTAGTCAACCAGCGGGTGGGATTCCCACAGTTACAGTATAGGAGCAGTTCTCTCCAGGATGCTGAGAACTTGTGAACTATAACAGGCCACAGCTTCTTTAGGCTTTTCTCTGACCATAGAAGAAGACCACGGTTTGAGTGGGGAGTTGAGCAAGCATTTAGGCAAACCAACTACATTCTAGGAGGCGCTGGAAAAGAACTGTTAGGATAATGTCTCTCGGCGGATTAGCGGGGTGTAGAGGGGAGGCTGGGGGAGGAGACAGGAGGAGAGGAGGGAGGGGAAATTGAGGTCCCGGATGCAAAACGGACAGACAGGCAGACAGACAGATTATGCTTCTCATGGGTATCTATTTCATATCTATTTTTAGGACACCATCACTATTTGAAAACAAGAGGGAGGACGGTGAGCGGGCTCAGTGGGGAAAGATGAACACTACCAAGCCTGGTGACCTGAGTTCAATCCTGAGAGCCCACACAGTGGGAGGGGAGAAGGTACTTCCACAAGTTGTCCTCTGACCCCACGTATATGCTGTGACCGCAAAGTGTACACACACACACACACAGAGAGAGAGAGAGAAAGAAAGAGAGAAAGAGAGATTTAAAAAATAACTAAGTAAAACTAAAAGGGCATCAAGATCAAGAGTGCAGTCTGGGCCATCTCCCTCTGTTCTTGTCACTCTGGTAGCTGATGTGACCATTCCTGCTTAACCAGTAAAGCACTATATTCCCCGAAGAACCCAGCTACGCACAAACGACGAGGGCTGCAGCGTTTCTGTGAGAGATGCTTATGCAGTGATCTTTTACCTTGCAGAAGGCATTTTCCTGGACTATGTCCTCCCTGTCTCAACTGGGCAGAGACTGTAGGTGACTCAAGAATCAATATTATACAGGAAATTGGCCAACAGGGAATGCACAGCCTATGAAAGGCCAGGGTCCACTTTTTGTTTTCCGTCTTTGTGCTCTTGTTTGGATTTTATCATCTCTGACTGCAGGGAGGAGCTTCTCAGCAATTATTATTATTATTATTCTCAGCTACCCTCCAGTCCCTAGAACTTGAGTACTGTTTTAAAATGCACCCATTAACTGACTCTGGAGACATTTTTCTGCCCACAAACGAACCTCAGGGAGGAAGCTTCTAAACCCATAGACAGGAACACAGGGATTTACCTTCGGAGAGGAGACTTTCACGTGAACAATGATGGGGGCTAAGGACGTCTTGATAAGCTGTGCTGGGTGGTTGATGGTGTCTGCATCAAGAACAACCAGTTGCAAAGATCTCGCCAATTCAAAAATTCTTTCAATTTCACTCTGTACTTCCGCTGAAAGGGGAGACAATCAATGGTCAGTCTCAATAATTATTATTTATACTAAAAAGAAATAGTATAAGCTCTCAAATGTGTGTGTCCGCACTGTAGAGCAAAGGGCCCTGAACTTTCATAGGAGTGTTTATCAAAATCCTTTTTTGTTTCTCTGAGACAAAGCCTACTATGTAGCCCTGGCCATCCTGGAACTTGTTATGGCAACAGACTGGCTTCTGACTCACAAAGGTCCGCCTGCCTCTGGCTCCCAAGTGCTAGGATTAAAGGTGTGCACCACACAATGTCTGTTTCTTTTTAAAACTCTTTTCTAAAGATTAAATTGTGCATAGAATAAAACAAGTGGCATAAGAACTTAAGGCGGCCCTCTTGGCTCGCTTCGTACACCCAGCCTAGCATGGTGATATTTATATAGCCACGGTTGTTCCATTTTGAGGTTGCCCTTAATGAGAACGGCATTTAGCAAATACATTAGAGCCACTGAAAGTGACATTGAAGTGTTTCTGTCAATAGTTTATATTTTAACATCCTGTAGACTGTGTTTCGGAAGAAAAAAAAACACCTGAAAACTGTATTGATTTGACTGATACACACACCTTTGTATCCTCACTAATTGTGAGTGTCCTCAGACAACCAGTAGATTACCAAGTCTAGCTCAATTTAAGCTTTAGATACGGTGGAGTTGCCTAAGGTATATTTACCATAAGTATAACACACATAAGTATAACAGACACACACACGCGCGCACGCACACACACACACACAGATCATGTTAACATGCTGCACTGCATCTTGATTCACACCTAGCTGGCCGGATGTAATAGTCAGATGACTCATAGCCACGTCTTCTAAATTGGTCAGATAAAAATGCTAGTTCTTTTCAAGTGTCTGAAGCAATCCAGTTAGCTTAATTTATTCTGGGACAGAGCCTTGCTATGTAGCCCAAGCTAGTTGTGAACCTCTTGCTTCCACCTCCCAAGTACTGTGATGACAGGTGTGTGCTGCTGTGCATGGCTTACAAACTCTCCTTCTGGTGTGTGTGTGTGTGTGCGTGAGAGAGAGAGAGAGAGAGAGAGAGAGAGAGAGAGAGAGAGAGAGAG
>JABTXL010003523.1:25327910-25342456 GCA_025134845.1 Neodon shergylaensis | reverse complement strand
AGAGAGAGAGAGAGAGAGAGAGAGAGAGAGAGAGAGAGAGAGAGAGAATGTTGAAGCACATGACCAAAGTACATGTTTTTCTAAAATTTAAAAGGTCTTTAAGTGGGACATGGTGGCGCATACCTAGAATCCCAATACTTGGGACACCAAGACAGAAGGATCATGACTTCAAGGTCATCATGGGAAACACAGAGAGTTTCAGCCCAGACTGCATTCTGTATTGATACTGTCTCAAATAAAAAAAACAGCAAAAAATCCTTTATATACTTTATTAATCAGCTGATGTAGTGTGTCATGCCCAAAATCTGAATTAGAGTCTACTAATAGAAGACTTTGCATAAAAACAAAGGTTTCTCAGTTCTCGGAGAATCACTGACATTTAATGCATGATCTACATTAAAAAGTATGAATGTGGAGGAGAGAGAAATGGCCAAATAGTTAAGGCACTTGCTGCCCTTCCAGAGGACCAAGCTTGGTCCTAGCATCCACATTAGACAGTTCATAACCACCTGTACCCCAGCTCCATGGGGCAAGACAACCTCACTGGCCTCCTTAGGCACCCATACATATGTGGTATATATGTGCATGACAGTGCACACACACGCACACGCACACACACACACATCTTTTAAAAAATATGAATTCAAAGAGTCAAAACACACATCACCTTCACATTATTAAACACCAATGTCCTGAAATGCTTCAGATTAATTTTTCCAGTGGCCAGCTTTCAGGATATCTATTTAAGGAAATCCTTGCCAGATTCTTATGAAGTAATAGACTGCATTTGTTAGTAATCATAAACATACATTCACTTTTTTTTCTAGCATGTCAGAAACAATTTAAAAAGAAATTTTTCTCAATAAGGGCATTTGAAAATAAAGTCAGTTTTTACTGCAGCCAGTTTAGCAGAAGGAATGGGGGTGGGGGTGGGGTTGGAGTAGGAACTCTATTGGTGCTGTGGACTGCCACAGTTTTAAAGGAGTTTCTAGGCAGAACTATGAAGGAACAAGCTCATATCATTTACCGTTTTAGTTTCGAGTCTCACGTGTTATTATAAAATAATGTAAAATAGCATTTAGTGATTTTTCCCAAGGAACTAAAAGGCAGCAACACAAACTGGACTGCCCCAGGACTGGAACCCACAGGGCACTCTTCGTCTCGGTTCAGGTAACTCAGAAATTCCTGAGTTTTGTTTACTCTGCAGCAGCAGTGAGCTGGCGTGTTGGTTCATACCTACTGCTGAAACAACGCAAGGCCCTTGGCCTGTGGCTCTGCAGCATAAGCAGCGGTGGAGCTTGGGGAGATTGGGCAAGGCTGGATCACACAGCAGGGTGAGCCCAGGGCTTAGAAAATATGTACAGAGAGCATAATAAGCAAATCATAGGCAAAGGAAGAAAACCAACAGTCTTGGCTATTCAGACAGGTTATGGGGGGGGCGCTCTAATGGAAGCTTCTTCATAAATCTGCTACAGGTAGGCAAAGCTGGGACAGTCAGAAACTCTAGTGCCAAAAGCCCTTAGTGAACACTCTACCACTAGATCACATAGTTTCAGCATCTTTGGGACTGGTGATGCTCCTTATGCCTGAGTTGACTCTGGTGTTGAGACAAGGTCTTAGGTAGTCCAGGCTGGCCTTGAACTCCTGATGCTCTTGACTCTCCTTCCCACGTGCTGAGATTACAGGTATGCATACCCTCACTCAGCTTCCAGAACTGTTACTACTTTTAAGGCAATATCTCCCAAAGTGACTCACTTCTTTTCACACCCCAACTCACCTACAACCTTTTATTCTCCCTTATGGAAGGAATTGAACGGGCTTTCCAAAAGCACCTAGAAAAGACAGGTTTAGGTTCCCTGCATGTTCATCCTGACGGTCACCATGTCTACTGAAAGGGATGGCGCTTCTGGGTTCACCGGTACACACAAATACATCATACCATGCTCTTCTCAGCATTTCCTTTCATGCAGCTGTGTGTCAGCTCTGACAGAAGCCTTATTGTGACATTTGGGGAAAAGGAAATGGGTGGTTTCCAATGGTTCAGCAGCAACTGAACAGAAGATCCTGAGGAGGCCTTTTCCCACCAGACTGCGGCATAGCTAATAGATCAGAACTGAGAGGGGGGCTCTAGCTGCTACAAGACTCGCCCCTCTCCTGTCCATTGGCTGGCTCTCTCTACAGATACCCAACACGTCTCCATACAGGACAAGACATTCCCCACATATACACCTCATGCCTGCAGGAACGCATCTTACCTAAGCTGGATCTGGTGTTGGAGCGTTCAATGATTGCTCTCTTGCTGGGATTGTTGAGGACAGACCTCTTAGCAAGAGAAATGTCAGCTGTCACTCTTGTTATTGATATCCTAGGAAGAGAAACCCAGAACAGAACAAGCTAGTAAAAAATGTTATGTGCTCCCTGAGTGATTTATAGCCACAGTGCTCAATAGCCACTTTACACACTATAGAGGAAGCACTGTACAGTAAACATCGGCCACAAGGAATTTGAACAGGCTCTGGCTTGTATGAAAACACAAACAGGGCGGATGACGGCAGGCTTTGGCTCTTGAGCGGAAAACCACTCCAGTGGAAATGTCCTCCCTCCATTATGGCCTGCCTGGCCAAGTTGCCTTTAAAACACACACCACCCCAGGAGGGAATCAAAACATGAATTAGCCACGCTCTTTCTAGGAAATTCCTTTACGGTTTCCTCTGAATTCACAGTGGCTTTGCTCTTGAACAAAACCTTCAAGGCCCGCGACAGCTCCGCCCCAGCATTGCTGGCCAAAGGGGGAAAGCTTCATTTGATACACACACACGCACACAAAAAAAATGAACCAGTTGGTCGCTACGTTGCGTTTCTTGGCTCTGTCGTTAATCCCCGATACATGGAACATTTCTCCACGGGTCCAAGAGGAGCTTTGCCAGCAAGGAGGTGAGAAATACAGTTTCGTTCTTTGCAGGCCCAGGAGCCTCACATGTTTGCACAGGATCTGACCACTGACTGGGCACTCGTCGGTCCAATAGTGGAAGTCAGTGAGCTCATGAGACTGGCGTTTGGTGAGGTAGAACACGCTTTACAATCACAGAGCAAGAGAGCATAGACTTTGTGCGGAGTGAAAGAGGCAACCGGAATATGCATTCTCAAATGAAATGATGTAGACTTTAAAATAATTTTAACGGAGACGGCTCAGTTCCCAGTTATTATCCATAGAATTCAAAGCTGGTCCACCTAGGCCACTTACAGAGATCCACGGGCCTTCCCTACCCTCATCCACATGGCTTGGCTGAATTCAGAAAGGGGAGCATCACTTCCCTTTATCCTCAGAGTAGACTTCCTCTCCTCCAGGGTCAAACTCCTTTGGGGTTAGAGCACAGCAGGAAGAGTGTATTTAATTTCATGCCCTCTCACTCCTGTTTTACATTTTAATACTGTCTGGAGATGCAGGTACTAGGAGCTTGGGGGAGAACCCAAAATTGTCCTTTTTATAAGTGCTTGAAAACAAAAAAAAAAATGAAGCTTGAATTCATCCTTCTCCTGTCTCAGGCTCCCTTATACTAAAAACATAGGTACCCACTACAGGACCTAACTTAAAAAGTCAGGTCTTTAGAGCAACAGGGTGTGCAGGAGCTTCAGCAGGATGCTGAAGCCAACTGGGGCTGGCTTGGGCCGCTGCATTTGTAAGCTGCAGGAGCTTGGAACACTGCAATGTTTTAACATTTTGAATCTGTATGACTTGATGACTGTTTGAGGCAGCCTTAAATTACCTTGCATAGACTCTAAAGCTGCGCAGAGATAGCCCAGGGACCACTCACTGTGAGTACGAACACGAGTGGTCCTCCACATTTCTGTCCTCTACATGGGGCTCCCTCATGAATTCATCATTTTTTTAAAAGAAAAAAGAAAGTGAAGGCAAAAAAAGGAAACTCCGACTGCTAGATGACATCAGAAAACACTGGTGTTAAGAACTTCTATATTTTACCAAGAAGTAAACTGAGACACAGAAAATCCACTGGTTTATTCCAGGCAATGATGGTCTAGGAGGCCTTGAACACAGGAAGAGGCTTAGTTATGTGACTGGACAATTCTCTTTCAGTTCAGTTTTGTTTCCCAGTACAACAAATCTCTAAGATGAGCTAAGCCACCAGGTGTAGGCTTACAACTCTGGCCCTGCTGAGAGCATGGTGTGGGTTCAGACTAGGCTTAAAACATGAGAGCCCTATATCTGAGTTTTCCACTGCAGGTTTTCTCCTCCTCCTCCTTCTCCTCCTCCTCCTCTTCTTCCTCCTCTTCCTCCTCTTCCTCCTCCTCCTCCTCCTCCTCTTCCTCCTCCATCTCCTCTTTTTCCCTCCTCCTCCTCTTTCTCCTTCTCCTCTTTTTTCCTCCTCCTCCTCCTCTTCTCCTTCTTCTTCCTTCTCCTCCTCCTTCTTCTTTTCCTTACTCCTCCTCCTCCTTCTCCTTTTTTCCCTTCTCTTCCTCCTCCTCCACCTTCTCCTTCTTCTTCTCCTTTTTCTTGACAGTCTCATTCTGCAGCCCAGGCTGGCCACAAGCTTGCAGCAGCCCTCAGGCCTTCTGCCTTAGCGTCCTGAGCGCTGGGATGACAGGTGTTAGCTGCCATGCCTCGCTCAGGCAGCTCTGAGATGCAGTGTCTTCTGGGCAGCAATCTGTCCTCACAGAATGAGATCTTCTCTTTAGTTAGGGCTCTGGGCTTCTTGTTTGTTAAAGAATAGAGCATCTGGATGGAAACATACTGTCATATTTCAGAACAACCCAAGTATAGAGCTATAGACAAGTGGGCCGACTCAAGGAAGGACAGGAGTCAACTTTGCAGAAAAATGATTTCTGCCGTGCCAAAATTTCCTAGCTCTTCATAAGCCAAATAGTAATTCCTGGTTCTTCAATTTTGAAGAAATCATCAACAAACATTTCCCCTGGGTTATAAAATCACTTTCACACAGCCATTCAAATACAACCAGTGTTAAACATACACAGAAGAAGAAGCTGCTTTGAATGTTAAAAATAGACAAAATGCCGAGGGCGGCAAAATGCTCCTTTTCTCGTTTTATTTTCTAATAAAAGACTCCATTGATAACATATGTTGTCTGTTAGCAAAAATACACACGCATGGAGTATAGTTCAGAAAGGGCTGACTCCGGCTCTAGAAGTCAGTCAGTGAGATGCCGAAGGCTTTCTTCTGCCGGAAGGGTTACTTTTACCAAAGGTGGATACCAGACCTTGATTTCTTTCTTTTGAAGTGCAAGCTCCCTCAGCAAAGGGACTGCACTCATCATGCTTTTAAACTAATGGTATGACTCCAGCTTCTCTGCTTTCCTCATCTACCATGCACCTTGGTACCTTTCCCCAGGTGTTCCCTTGGCAACCCCGTCTAGGCAGTGCCAGCAGTTACTGGGCAGCAGGAGTCTAGTTCCCCTGAAGTCAGGGTGTAGCAGCCAGTGTCCCTAAAACCCAAAAAGCAGTCCCTAAATCCACCAAGTCTGCATGTTTCTCCTTTAGAATTTATCTTAGTTGGTGACATTATTAGTTTTCTGAATTTTTGTTTTTATAGTTTCATTTACACAGGAGGGGCAGTAGGCATGCGCATGCCAGTGTGCTAGTGGAGGTCAGAGGACATCTTGTAGGAGTCCATTCTCTCCACTCACCATGTGAGGCCCAGAGATAGAACTGAGGACACCAGGCTTGGTGGCAGGTGCCTCTATCTGCAGAACCACGTCATCTGCCTTTCTATGCAGATATTCTATGGGAAGATAGTTCTTTCAGTTTTGACACCCATTCAAAAGAAATTAGTATTCTCATGTTGCTAATGTAACAGCGGGAAGATCTATTTCTATTCTGGCTAATTAGTAAGAAGCCCAAATCAGCATAATACATATTTTTAAATTTCTAGTGCTGATGGGCACAGTGTTCCAAAGCAGGACGAACAGGAAGAAAGGCACAGGAAGACCCCAGGGTCTTCCTCTACCTTTCTTTTGATTTCTATGCTCAAGGACAAAGTTATAGCATTTTTGAGCCTTCATCCCCTAATCAATAAAGTAGGGATAGATTTGTCCTCACTATCTCAGAGTATTAGTGCTAAGGGCAAAGAAGGCACTCCACAAAACTGATTTCTTAAATGACTGTTCTTAGCATTTATGGTGGTTTTAAATGTCCCCCATATTATCAGACATTGAAATACTTGGTCCCTAGTTGGAGTCACTGCTTGGAGAGGCTTAGGAGGTGTAGCCTTCCTGGAGGAAGTACATCACTGACAGGAATCAAGCCCACACTGACATATATGAGAGATCCTCAGGAGCTACGTAGTACTACTTTCCCCCCACAAGTGCTACAGTTAGACTCAAACAAATGGAGTAAGGAATGGGTCTAAAGTGACTCCTATTTCTAAGGAGTCAAAAGGAAAAGCCATCCAAGCTTTTGCTTCCGGTAAAGTCAAACAGATGGGTTTCATCTACTCCACTGAATTAATTTTGAATTGGGATCTGAAAAGCAGTACCGGATTAAAAAGCCTCTCAACACACGGATTTCTTCTTTGATCTTTCTGGAAAGCATGAGCCATTCTCCTGACGATGATGTCTCCCCTACCGCAGTCACAGAGGAACCAATCCCGAACAGGCTTCCATTTGACGGTGCTGTTGATGCTGGTCCACTGAGTAATTGTTCTCTTGGCCAATTTCAGCTAAAGACTATGTGCTGTTTTCCCTCCTTTTATTAATTGGTAAAAAACACGATGCAGCAGATTGTCACAGCTCAAAGCACAATATTCCCCACACAGAAGATGCGTGAGCATCTGTGAGACGCTCCGGGCCAACTTCCGCCTTACCCAACTGTCCGCTGTTGCTCACCAGTGGGCTCCCTGGGCTTTTCTGTGGCACTCTCCGCTCATCCTTCTACCACTCCCATCTTTGCTACCTAGTTCTCTCCAGGACTTCTACGCTTCGGACTTCTCCAGGACTGCCTCTGTCTCCAGTTGTATTTGAGCTGTTACTGGGTCCCCTCCCCCAGCCTCTCTGCCATCATCAGACACCGTGAAAATTTGACATTGGAATTTTAATTCTATCTTTAACTTGAAAGAAGCTTCAATAGTGTAGATTCAGTGAATGGAACAGATTATTCTATTTGACTCCAGACAGCTCCGTGCTGCAACTCAATGAGCACCTTCTTCCGCGGCCTTGGGGTTACAGACGACATCAGTCTGCTCTCCTGAAGCCCGTCTTTCAGCCATTCCTCTTTCCCCTTGCCCAACCCTCTGTGTTCCTTTCTTCATTGTCATCGATGCTTTCAACCTTCAGCAACACTGTTCATAGGAATGTCACCTGGAAACAGAACAACCTAACACAAGGGTAGGCTGACCTGCGGGGTGGGATCTGCTCAGATCAAAGACAGTGATGGAATGTGAGGAGGGGGCGTTGCTCAGGACAGCTTTCAGTGAAGGCGCCCCGGGTTAGAACCAATGATCTATGCAGAGCTGGAGGAACTGTATAAATGCAACAAGAACAGCAGACTGCTCGTGTTAGCTGCCTTCCCTCCAGAGGCACTTGTGAGTCAGAGTTACGACCCAGGACACCACAGGACAGGACGAGACCATTACCGTTGAGTTACAGTCCAGGTTCAGCTGTTTCTTTGCAATGTATTTTTAGAACATGAATTCCATGAATTCCCTAGTATTCAGAGAGAGAGAGAGAGAGGAGAAAGAGAGAGAGGCCTGGTGTCCTTGCTGGAAGACATTAGGACTCCTGTTCTATCCCTTTCCACTGCACTCATTTGAGACAATGCCTTTCAGAAACCGGAAGCCAGCAAGCCCTAGTGATGCTCTCGTCTCTACACAGCACTGAGGGAGAGGCAACGCTATGCTTTCTGTGAGTGCTGGGTATTTGAATTCAGCGATGTATGTCTGTACGTACAACAAGCACTCTTACTCCCTGCGCTATCTCCCCATCCCCTCAGCTTCTTCACACTGTGTCGAGTCTTAGAAACCAGTGATTATTTTCATATGACTACACAGAAGGCTTTTCTTTTGACAAATTATAAACACCAAAAGGTACTTGTATGAAATTATAGATACTTGGGCTTAAGTTTTATATACACACAAGTTGTGCTTGCCTTTTCTTAAAATTAAAGTCTAAAATCTATTTAAAAGCATTTAAACATTTTTTTAAAATGAATTATTCAGTGTGAAGTGATAACCTGGATGCATTGCCCAGGTTTCTCAATGTGTTCTATTGTAAGCCTGCTTCTGATGAATCTTCAGCTTGTCTGGGTGGTTGTTTCTACACAGAACACACTCCACACTGTGAACAATCACGCTTTCATCATTGAGTCAATACAGATTTTTTTTTAGCACTTTTCTAGAAGACCTAGGAACTCTAGATATTTTCCATAAAACTGAAGCATAAGCTTGTCTGAGGGCATGGCCATATTGATGATAGCTTATAGGGGGTACATGGAAAACATACCTATAAAAACCACGAGGTTGTATTTCTGAAAATAGTAGCTAAATAAATACAGTGTCCTTCAGTTATCACTCGGGAAGGCTATGGCAAAGCGAAGATTGCATTTCTCTTTTAAGGAAATTTATTTATTTGCTGAAGGCTGTTTTCAGCATGTTATGCTTGCAAAGCACTTTGTTATTTAGACATTCAAATCACACACACGGGCAATTCCCAGACACTAGCCAGCATGATCAGTGAGCCATTGTATTTATCAGAAATTGACATTTTCGACCAATTTCTGAAAACCAGTTCGGTATGAACTCACTAGTAAGCGAGAAAATAAAGACAAACATACATTACACTCAACAAATGGATTAATTTCCTTTTGTTTGTCCCTGGGGGCCTCATGCAATACTTGGTATTTTCATAGCTGTTTCAGTGAACACTCTCCTGGAACACTGAATTCAGTTTAACCACTGGACTTCTGTAACCATTGGAAACAGATCCACAAATCAATTCATCACACTTTTTCAGTTAAAGAAAAATCAAAATACAAAAACATCTATATGTCTCACCTCCCATCAAACCTGTGCTTCAGGAAATCAAAGAGGGCTTTCTGCATCATGTCTGTTACCTTCGCAGAGGTGAGGAAAAAAAGAATGAGGCAAACGCGTGGAGAGAGAGAAAGGGAGAGAGAGAGACAGAGAGAGAGAGAAGTCAACGGTGAGAGAGGTGGAAGGGAAGGGCACAGTGACTGAGGAGAAACCCCATCACATCCAGGCATCTCCAGGGGCCAGCTACAGATGTTCTCCAGGGCTGATTTTCAAGATAATCATACGTAGTTGCTAATGTCTCCCTTGGTTCTTCTCCAAGGTGTTGAAGAACAAATTTATAGTTTTCACCGGGACCCCAGGCAAACAAACTCTCCTCCTACGTCCCTTAGGATGTCCATCTGCCCTAGGAGACCAGAAACTGGCTATGCACAAGAGGGCTGGGCATCTTCACATGGCGGGACTATGCTTGTCTCTAGTGATGGGTAGTGGGCAGTCCCAGTGTCAGCTCTGGGCTCAGCTACCCCAGCCTGAGCGTCTTGGGAATTCTCCCTATTTGAGACTTAAGTTTATTTGTACATAATTTTCCTGCTCATCACCTGACATTTCCATCTTGGAGTGAGAAAGAGAAATGAGAATTTTAGAACTGCCCCAGGAACATTTTTAGCTCATTCAACAAATGTTTACTAAATACCTCCTTCCTTCCAGACATCATCCTAGCAGGGGGGTCAGTTGGCCTGAAGGTTGCCCTACTTAAGATTTAGAGATCACACCCCACCTGTTTTTTCCCTTCAAACACAAAGTGAGAATAGCAAAATCTGAGATGTCATGCAACACAACCTTCACTCCTCTTTATCAAACGGCAATGTCTAATTGCTCTCCAGAGTTTAATCTAGTTTCTATTGGTTTTCCCCCACCACCTGTCTTCACCTTCTATGCGCTGCCTTCTACCGCTTCCTATCTGTAAACAGACCTGGGAGAGGTCAGATTCCGAAGGAGGGTCCCCAGGGTTCTTGGTCAAGAAAAGGAGAGTAACGGATCATTTGTACCTCATAACCTTTCAGGGATGGCCCCACTAACACCACCGGGCGCATTGACGGCACAACATCGTAGGGAGGGATGTGCTCCGTCTGAAAAAGACGCATGAACACGAGTGAGAAGGTGAAACCAGGCCTCTCTCCTTGACAGCCACAACATCCAGAATTCTCAGGCTGAACAGTAAGTGATGCCTAAGGGTCCCCACCGAGGAGGCCCATCCCTCAAGAGGTATGTGGGCCACAGACATGGAGCATCGCAGGCATGTACGGAATAGGAACCTTAGCAGGAGTTTAGAAAAGGAAACACAACTTACCACTTTCTGCTTCTGTTTTGCTAAAAGACAACAATGAGAACCACATCAAAATATGCAATCTCTGCAAATGACAGCATATGAGCTTAAAAGCTGGGAGAAGGTACCCTGTAACTGTCCTCCGCACTTGCCTGGCACCCACTCAGCAGATCACTGCCCTGCCACTTCGTCATGGACATTGCTACTTGTGAAAACATGAGATATGGACCGCTTCTTCCCTGCACCAATGATCGGGCATTGCAATTTCCTGTGAAAGGCTGGCACGGGCACTCAAACAATACTTGAGATTATTAGCTAACCATTAACTATGGGTGTGCCCATATTGGATGTGGCACACATGAAGTGGAGAGCAAGTTGTCTAAAGGAAATGTAATAAAAAGAAACAATACAATGTGAGCAAAATTACTACCACCTCAGACATTATTGATCATTGTTGCTATTGTTCTATATTTGTGCATTTGGTGAACCACGAGGTACTATGGCAGATCTTCAGGTATTTCTCCAGCTGGAAGAGTGAAAAGCTGTTGTAACGCCCCAGTGTCCAGCAAACATACAGAGGGCAGAACCTAGTCCACAGCCCGTGAAGGTGGCTTTGCTGTCATCCAAGCATTAGGTCCTGTCTACATGGGGTCACCTAGAGGGACAGGTTGGTTCTCAGCCCTGGAGGTCAGCATGAATCCTCACAGACAAGGACCAAGTCCCCAGAACTATCCCAGCATCAACCCAGCATTGACATGAATGGCAGAGCCTTGACCTGCCATCTGAAATGGCGGTATCCGAGGCTCTCATACAGCCTCAGTTCCTGGCCAGAGTGAAATTAGCTCTCAGGAGTCAGAAAATGCGATGGGAGAGAACTTTCTAGGAGAACATCTTCATTATATCCAAAGACACACGGAGCCTTTATTGAGATACCCTGTCTCTTCATTGCATCCATTCTGGGACTCAACTGGAACTGCCTGATGTCCAATAATAAAGACAAGGTAAACTTGGCTGCAGGGGGGCTATATGCCCCCCAGTATGTACGACCTGGTCCCAACATGGGCTAAAATTTCATGTACATACAGAACGTTGGTGTAACAGTCCATGAGCTTTTATATCTACGGGCCTCACAATCTTGAAGTACCTTGAGTTCTTGAGTAGAATAATGGACTTGAGGTTGGTTTATACATGGAGAAGTAGTGGGTATAGAGGGTGAGTGAGATTTTTCAAAATTATACTGATGACCTGAATTTTTGTATCATTAGTACATCTTAAGTCAAACTAGAATTCAAATGAGCAAGTAAATCTTAAATAAAAGAAACCTTACATTTTCAATCAAGCCTTTATTCCCAAACCAGTAAGAATGTTGGCTTATGTGCTCCAATGCTTGGTATAGCAAGACTGCTCACCTGTTGTTGTGGGGGTCGCTCGAAACGTCCCTGACACCATTTCTCCGAGACTGGAGGAAGAGTTTCCACTCGATTTCCTAGAACATGGAAACAAATTTAAGACTCTTGCCCTAAATCCTCTGAAAACAGAAACTGGGAATCCAAGGTGTTCTTTGGCCTACTAAATAATTCAAAGCATCCTAAGACCTGATAGAAGAGCTTCAAGAATCTGCTCTAGTGCTTTCTCTGACCTCAGAGGAAGCAGAGATCTCATCAAGACCTGGAAACACGTTGCGAATTCTCTTTTCCGGTTATTCATACAAAAATTGAGCAGAAGGACCCCTGGTGAGGATGCTCTTTGGAGCTATGTGTTTACCTAAGACCAAGTATTGAAGTACCAGTCAGAGGCTAGACAGTTTAGAACAAGCAAGAGGACCCCAAGAACATCTCTTTAAAAGTTTAACTGGGGGCAGGTTGGGGGCAGTGGTCCACCAACTGTTCCTAGTGCCAACAGTAAGAGCTATCAGTCATGATTCACATATGTTTATAGGCCAGTGATGAACAATTCAGTCACTTATTGGCTGTGGAACACATTGCGATACATTTTGAGTGTTGGTTTTCCCCATCTACGGACATAGACGTTATGGATACCTTACAGACAGAAGCATGACGAAAGAACCTTTGTGAATGAACCATTGGTTTTATTGTTTCTCGTGCCTCAAAGCAAACTTTGTGTGTGTGTATTTATATATGTATGTATATATATATGTATGTATATATGCATGTATTAATAACAGCAACAATGGTGGGAGATTGTTAGTGAGCCACATTCCAGCAGGAGATAATCAAGGCTAAACTAGAGAAAGAGGTAAATATCTAATATCTTAGAGTAGTAAGTGTAATAGAAACAGTTAAGTTGGAAAGAGATGAAAATGAGAGGAAGGGGTGAGCCTGGAGTGGGCACCACTTAAAATAGTGCAGGGAAGGAACGGTTCACTGGAACTGTGCAGCAAGAACTGAGACCTCAAGAACAATGGCAATGGGTTTTGATCCTACTGCACGTATTGGCTTTGTGGGAGCCTAGGCAGTTTGGATGCTCACCTTACTAGACCTGGATGGAGGTGGGAGGTCCTTGGACTTCCCACAGGACAGGGAACCCTGTTTGCTCTTTGTGCTGACGAGGGAGGGGAACTTGATTGGGGGAGGGGGAGGGAAAGGGGAGGCGGCGGTGGGGAAGAGACAGAAGTCTTTAATAAAAAAATAAATAAATAAATAAATAAAAAAAAAGAACCTCAAACAGATGGAGCTATCTGGTAACAGCCAAGGAAGAAGAGGGGTCCCCATAGGAGGAGGCAGCTGCAAAGGTCCCAGGGAAGAGCCAGCTGTGCTAAGAAGCATGGAGGACGAAATGTCTAGAGCAAAGGGCACCAGAGGGTTAATAATAAAACATCTAAACAGAAGATTAATCATTAGAAGGGAGGTGAACTGTGCTTCTGAGAGTTTCCATGACTACTGAAAGCCTTTCATTAGGCTAGTAGGAAAGGAAGACTTAAATAACACACCGGTTTCTTAAATACAAAAATTAATTGAAAAGCAAGATTGAATCAGAAGAACTGCTTCAGCCAGACAGGATGGCCACAGTTGTGATCCACACTAGGGTGTGGGCTGGTGCAGAGCTGCCTCACCAAAGATGCCTGGACTACATAGCAGGACTGTCTCAAACAATGGTAACAGTAGCAGAACTTGCTCTATTGGAAGACTTTGGCAAACTTCGAATGCATATGAAACCAGTGCTTCAGGGAGCTCCAGTGAGACCCAGTTCAGCCAGGACTTCTCCCCTAAGCTCTGCTCACCCTCCTGGAACCTGCCCCTTGCATTCTGAAGCCTGTGTACTGTTTTCTTTGACCACAAAGGCTGGTGCGTTGCAAATCCCCAGCACGGTGTCAACAGAAAATGGCTCAGGAAGACAGGCAGAGAAAAGTGTCCCCAGGACTGTCCACACACCTTCACCTTCTGGGCCCACTGGATAGAGGTTTTGACAGGGGAAACAACAAAACCACAACTCCCAGTCATGTCAGTTGCTACCTGAGCTGTCCTGAGAAGTGAGTCCCCGGGTAACCCTCCCAGAAGAAAACTGGGGTTCGGAAATGGGATTGCTGAGCCCACAGGAAGCAGCTTCGACTGTCGAGTTTATGTGGATTTCTGAGTTGCTGGGGTTCAAAACACAGTGGGAATAGTTAAACCCCAAACATTTGTGTCCTCCTCAAGGAGAGCCTGTGTGCAGAAGGTTTTCATTGGGCTGAAGACAAAAAGAGTCTCGAAGAACACGTTTCTGAGATAACAGAAAAGCCAGTGAAAAACAGAGGGTGAGATAAAAGAACAAACTGCTTCAGCCAGTTTTTAATGAGAAACTTGAAAATATTACCCAATTTCCCCACATACACACAAAAAAAAAGAAGCAAGGAAGGAGAAAGGGAGAGAAGAAAGACGGAGGGAGAGAGTGAGGGGGGGAAGGAAGGAGGGAATGAACGAGGGTGGGAGGGAGGAAGGGAGAAAAAAGGGAGGAGGGAGGGAGGGAGGAAAAGAGGGAGAGAGAGAGGGAGGGAATGAAAGAAGGAGGGAAAGAGGGAAAGAAGGAGGGAAAGAGGGGGAGGGAGGGATAGAGAGAGGGAGGGAGGGAAAGAGGGAATGAAATAGAGTGAGAGGGAGGGAGGGAGAAAAAGAAGGGAGGAGGGAGGGAGAAAAAAGGGAGGAGGGAGGGAAGGAGGGAGGGAGGGAGGGAGGGAGGGAGGGAGGAAGGGAGGAAGGGAGGAAGGGAGGAAGGGAGGAAGGGAGG
>JABTXL010003523.1:25311605-25327900 GCA_025134845.1 Neodon shergylaensis | reverse complement strand
AGGGAGGAAGGGAGGAAGGGAGGAAGGGAGGAAGGGAGGAAGGGAGGAAGGGAGGAAGGGAGGAAGGGAGGGAAGGCCGGCTCATGGAGAAGACAGATGTTACCCGCCATGAAATCGGCCCCTTTTCTGCTCTTGCTGAATGCGTATGTTCTCCAGCCGCAGCGGACTTGGGATGAAGCCAATCTCGCAGCCCTCTTTGACCAGCCTTCCTATCCACCAATCGTTGTTATATTTCTGGAATGCAGAGAGGAAAGCTGCTATCAATAGTAATTCAGTTATCCTCACATTTCAGCAGCTAATTTCAGGGAAGCCGAGGGCTCCAATGCTATTCATCTGGTCTGCAATGCCACATTGTACATACAGTGCAGAGACAACCAACACCCTGCTTTTGCATTTTGTGGGCAGTGTTTTCAGCCCTCAGACTAAAGGAGGATTCTTCAGGGGTTTTATTTGTAATGGCCCAGCTGGTACATACGGTCTCTGCCATACATAACTCACGGATTCCGCTGCCCTACTGTGAGAATAGTCACAAACACTCGAGAGCATGACTGTGGTTCACTCTAAGTGTCAGCATGGTCTTACTCAGGGGACCAGCAAAACTAGGTTGGCAGTTATTGGTCTGCTGGGGCCTCAAGGAAATGTTCCTACTGTAATTTCTAGAAAATAGATAGAAATCATGTTGTTTAAACCTCCCAGGAAAGAGTACAAAGGCCCCTCCGTGATCTTTATCAGTGTTGATGAGAAACTCTTTTCTGTGTGTGTGTGCGCACGCACATGTGGTGTGTGTGTGTGTGCGCATGTGTGTGGTGTGTGGTGTATGTGTGGGTGGTGTGTGTGTGTGGTGTGTGATGTGTGTGATGTGTGTGGTGTGTGTGGTGTATGTGTGTGGTGTATGTGGTGTGTGTGTGTGTGCGTGTTATACAACACATACCAACTCTAGGAGGCATTCTTAGCTCAGAGGAAAGTGGAATTTACATAACTCTAATGCTGACACTATGACAAGGCAGAGTGAAAGGTGGGTTGAATCATCACAGCACGAAATTCTGAGTAACTTGAATAGTTCTAAGTACCAATCTCATATTCAAATGCAAGCGACATGGCAGGACTCAGCCCTTTCTGCACAGAGTTCCTGCAGAAAGAAGCCAGGCTTTGTGCCAATCAAGAGACGGAGCTGAAGGGAACACGAGTTGATGTGATAGAACGCCTCGAACAATCTGGGTCTTAGTTTCCTGTCTTTAACTCAGGATAACACACCTGAAATAACAAGCCTGTTTATTTTGTAATTGGGAAAAGGCAAGAGGGCCCTTTTGGACTCTTTTGGTGCGTACATTTTACTGTGACAGAGACAGCACAGACCATGAGTCAGGGTTTCCTGGGGTTTCAGTTATTTCCTGAAATTAAGTCAGTCCACCGGGACATTAATTTGTTAAGTGGGACCCCAGTGACCTGAAGGGCTGCCTAAGATGCTAATGCGTCTTCCCAAAAGGGTTTACTGTGGTTCTCGGAAACAGATAAAGAACACTGAGCTTCTGACTCAATGCAAGTGACAGTTCTCTGACCACTGGGGAGCGAGGTACTCTACAAAGTTACCAGCTTCAGCCCTCCCTGTTTGGTTTCGGAACAGGCACAACCATGGCTTTTCTTGACCTTTAACCCTTTATATTACTGAGAAGACAGAACATGCGCTGCTGACTGAGACGGCACGAGAGGAAGGACTCGGCCTGCTACAGAAGCGTGCCCTTCCATGTGGTTGGCATCCCAGGGGTTGAGCCAGCTTTAGAAAGGCCCCCTTAGCACCGTTCCAATCTTGCCTGTTTTGCTTTCACTAAAGTGATTAGCAAATTCTCATTCCATGTTGTTTTTTATTTGACCTGCAAGATTTGTACACAAGAGGCTCTGAGCCACACACCATGGCCAGATCAGTAACTACACTGTGGAAGATATAGGAGCTGCCAGACGGAAGGAAAATCCCTTGCTCAACAGCTCACAGACCCAGCAGCTATCAGCAAGACACATCAAAGAATTCTCAGAGCAGCTTGAAGGGGCCACACACAAAGGAAGGGCACTCTTCTGTAGCAGGCTGAGTCCTTCCTCTCGCCCATTGCTGCAACACCTGGCCCCTTTTCTGCCATCTCTGTTTCAAAAGCTGAATCTAGAGGCTCGCGCTATTTCCTGTAACTCCAAGAGACTTTGAGAAGCTGACCTCCATCCTTTATTTCTGCCCCCTCACCTTCTCCACTATACACAGCAGAGTGAGCCCCCCCCACATTAGACCCCCCCAATTCTCCTTTGCCCATCACAGCTCCCACTCCCCATACAAGGCTGGCCACATGTCTGATTTATCCCAAATTACTTTCCAGCCCACTGGCAAGACCAGTCTCCTTGCTCTGGCTCAAGATGCTCCTTTTAAAATCCGGCCCTTTGGATGGGAGATAAGAGCTCAGCTGTAGCGTTTGCCCAGTGTGCAGAAGGCCTGAATTCCACCCCCAGCACGGCTGATAGAAAAGCGATGTTTCTTGAATCGCTGACCTAGACTCTGTTCTGTTTCACTACTGCCCTCTGGCCACTCTGCAGTGCTGCAGGATGTCCCTTCCCTGATGCCACTCTGTGCCCAGTTCGGACTCTTCCTCCATACTGATGCTGCCCTCCCTCTCTGTGAACTTCCAGGACACTGGTCCATTTTTTTTAAATAGTAAAATTTATCATTCCATACAGAAATCGTCAATACTATCCATCCCGCCTCTCGACTCAGAGTTCCTCGTCCATAGCATCGCCGTCTCATCCTCCAGCGCGGAGCACAATGCTGGGTACCAAACAGAACTCCACTGTACCTAGGCTGACCACAAACTTAAGCTTCTGGCGTTATGATTTTATTGTCATACCTTTCTATATGTGCGGTCCCAAGTCCCCTTTACACTGTTCACTGTTTCCTAGAGTTCTCGTTCCTTTCTTAACTTCAACAATGTCAAGACCACAGTTCACAGTGTCTATCATGGTAATACCCCTCTGTAAAAAGGCCCTCCTAGATACTGTTATGCTATGAAACTCATGCTTCCCTAGGTTACAACCATAGATCCACGGGTCTGTAGTCCCTCAGGTGCACCTGCAGTGTAGCATATGAGAGAGAGAGACAGAGAGACAGAGAGACAGAGACAGAGAGACAGAGACAGAGACAGAGAGAGAGAGAGATATGCAAAACCTAAAATCCACTGCATCATTTCAAACACTGAGTAAGCCCCCGTGTTGGAAGTGCGTGGCAATGCAGGCGATGATCTCAGCTTCTAAATCTCAGCGAGGTGATATGACGGAGAGACCCAGGGCATTAGCTGAGGCCCCACACTGGCAGCTCCTTGGGTCTCCTCTCCTGTGTGTTTGGCTCAGGCCGATGCCCAGCCGTAGCTCTTTGGCAGATGAAGGGCTGCAGTGTGTCCTACATTTACCTCTTTGATGTGAAGAAAGTCCTTGGCGTCAAAGGAGATGGCTGTGCTGGGAACGGGCACATCCTCATCCAGGGCGCCGCAGTAGCTCACGTTCGTTTTCACGGCAAACGCTACAGGTTTGGACTGGAGGCAGCAGTGCGGAAGGAGGAGGGAGGAGAGAGGAGGAGAGAGGAGCATCTGTCATATTGAGACATGTCGCAGGATGAGCGATGGTTCCAGGCAATGAGGGAATCACTTTCCAAAGAGGGATCTCCGCTGGATTTTATAGTCGCGGGCCACATCCCGAAATCTGCAGCGATGACTCTGGGAATGACTCATTCCTCACAGCCCAGCCATTTCCCTTCTTCTGTAGCAATTTCCAACCTCCCCAATATAGAACTAGCTCCTACAGGACTAGGGACAGAGGGACAGGGGTGGGGGCTGTCTGCTTTGTTCTCCGCTCTTACCAACTATCTATTTAAATGGTAACGGAGACTGTCCCAACTGAGATACGGGACATGCACACTGGGGGACGGGGAATGCTAGGAAGTCAGCTCAGTGGATGAAGTGCTTGCTGCACAAGAACAAGGTACTGAATTCAGATCCCCAGCATCTGTGACAAAGCTGGGTGCAAGGGTGCGCATCTTTAATCTCAGCGCTAGAGAGGCAGGGACCAGAGGATCCCTGGGGTTAGCCAGCCAGTCTAGCCAGATGGTGAACGCCACGTTCAGTAAGAGCTCTGTCTCAAATGTTAAGCTGGAGAGTGGTTAGGAAAACACATTAACCTCTGACCTGCACATACATGCACATAAACATGCATGTGCACACTCATAGGTACACACACACACACACGCACTCACACACATGAACAGGTCTACACATGCAAGGAAATGTATGCTGGGTATTAAAAACTTGAGGAGGGGTAGAAAACAAGATTTTTTTTTAAAAGAGCCTCAGATCGGAAAACCATAGATCTTTTGTAGCTGAATCTCTTGTCTTGCCAGACCCAAGGGGCCAGTGAGAGTTAAACCTAACAAGCAGGCTCTTCACCCATCATCTCCTAGCTTCTAACAGTTGGTTTTAAAGCTTGTATATAAACTCCCGTTGGCAAAGTGTTCCTGCGCAGGTACAGTCTGTGGGGGCTAAGCCAGTCACAAGCCTAGGCTATGGTCCTGCCACTACCGCTTACCGAGGTGATCCCACAGTAACGAAACCGGTGATGAAGGGTTTTTTCAAAACGAGGACTGGCGACGTGTGAGATACACGGTCTCCGAGCTTCTGGGTAGCTGTGCTGTAACTTATCTATTTGCACTGGGAATGTCAGCAGTTGAGGTAGGACCCACATCAGACCGGCTTTAGCTCCCTCCCGGGCTCTATGCAGATGCCCTACTATCAGAGTGCACAGACGGCACAGACAGAATGTGGAAGCCGCCAGCACAGACAGAGAGCATGGAAGCTGACACCTCATTCAACTATCTCATTCTTCTCTTGCTTCGATCTCTAAAAGATCTCATCATAAAATAAACAAAGAAGGAAATTAACTTTATTTGGGTTTGAGTCTAAAATTCAGAAAGGTACCTGCCAAAGCATAGGAGCTGGCCATGGAAGTAAGAGGACAGGCTAGCCATGAACGCTGTCTTCTGTGTTGATATTGTGCATAAAATTAATTTGAAAAAGGGTCTGTGCTTTAAAAAAATGAGTTAGAAAGACATAGGTAGGAAGGAGAACTCTTCTAACTCATCTGGCCCTAAAACTCCATCATGCAATTGGTTTCCTGGTGCACCCTGTGTGTCGGCTGGAAGAAGAGGATCTGAGGCTTGTGTCGCTCATCTTTGCTGCTCTCATTTGACTTGTTCAAAGTTCTAAAACAGGTCTGATGGTACATGATGGTACATGTATTAAGCCCACAAGTTCAAGACCAGAGTGGGCAATGTAGTGGACCCCTTCTCAAACAAGCAAGCAAACAAAGTAATGTTCTTGACTTTATACTGAGATGGGAATCTGAAATCTAGAACTCAAAGACTAGAGGAAGCCGTGAAATGATCCATAGCACAACGGTGCCTGTTAGGTGTATAACAAAGACGAGGGAGTGACGGGGAGGGGTCAAAGACAGAGAACTCCGGCTGACAGCTCAGAAGGCTCGCTGCCAGTACTGGGTGAGGTGAGTTTGATATTGCCACACTGCTAAGTTGGGAAATGACCGAGAATTACCAGTAAGTCAAACAGAACAGAGCAAAGGTTCACAGGAAATGGCCCCCTGCAATTGCCACTAACCTGTGTGAGGGAACACACTCAGAGAACCTTGCAATCTGAACCCGTATCAGGACGGCTGGGAAGCAAGTCTCCAGAGACAACACCACGTTGTTTAGTTTTATAACAACTTGACAGAAGCTAGAGTCACTTGAAAAGAGGGAATGTCATTTGTAAAAATGCTCCCACCAAATTAGCCTGTAGGCAAAGCCTGTGGAGCGTTTTCCTGACTAAAGATTGATGTAGAAGGGCTCCGCCCACTGCGGGAAGTCTCACACCACAGGCAGGTGGTCCTGGTTGGTAACAGAAAGTAGGCTAAGCAGGCCACAGAGAGCAAGCCAGTAAACAGAATTCCTCCACCGCTCCCATTTCAGTTCCTGCATCCAGGTTCCTGCCCTGCCTGAGGTCCTGCTGATTTCCCTCAGGGAGTTGTCAGCTGATGAACCCTTTCCTCCCACGTGGCATGGCGTATGGTCAGTATTTATCAGAAACCCTAAGGCAGATGTGAGGTAGGATGCTGAGCACAGGGGTTGGGCAGTATGCCAGTTTTCAACAAAAGAAAGGGGATGGGGGTGGGGGGGAGTCACCTTCGCTCTCTCAAGCTGGATAGCTGCTTGCTGTTCTCTCTCTTGCCGAATCGCTTCCCGGTCCTCTTCCAAAGAGACATCGGAATCCGACGGCCTGCTTGTATAGGAATCTGCTGAACCCTGGGGAAAGAGCACAGAAGGCTTACGTGAGGTAAAGTGTAGCTTCTTGCGTTAGCATGGTCATAATGGAATCCTGGGCGAGTGAGTTCTTTTCACTGGCACGGAGTTCAGTGCCCACACACAGCCTTACTGCAGATGTAGCCAGGCATCTGCCTTATGTGGAAGGTAACACGCACTGGCATTTCATTTGTATTTTAATACATGAAGCTTGCCCAAGGATCAAAGAGTGAAAGAGCCCACTCACTGATCAGCCTCACAGACCAAGCAGTGGTGACACACACCTTTAATCCCAGTAGCCACATTAGTTGTCATAGAAACCAGGCGGTGCATGCCTTTAATGCCAGAGGTGCACACCTTTAATCCCAGCCCTAGAGAGGAATATAAGATGGGAGGAGACAGCTCTCAGACACAGTCTCATTCTGAGATTCCTGAAGGCAGGATCGCCATTTCGGACTGAGGTTGAGGTAAGAGCCAGTGGCTGGCTGTTTTGCTTTTCTGACTTTCAGGTTGAGCCCCACTTTCTGTCTCTGAGTATTTATGAATCATGCTCCAGTAGCGATATTGTGAAGGGAAATACTGCGACTAGATTGGGACTAGGACGGAAACTGCGATGAGAACAACGTGGTATTCAGCCCTTATTCTCGTTTGGTGCCATCTGTATATCGGGCTGATAATTTATCATGGCTGAAATTTTCTCTCTTGCACATGCAGCTAAGTGCCAAGGGAAACCCGGGCTGTTTATAAGGGTTACATCTTACCTGTGTCTTGGCATCATCAAATTGTCTAGATTTTAGATTTTAACGCAGCCATGTTACATAAGGAAAGCGATACTCTAGTTTCAGCGCCAAGACCGCTTGTACTCCTCCATCATCAAAACGGCAAATATTGTTCTACAGCAGCCCATCTGTGGCATTAATGTGCACACTGAACAGAAAATACCTTGAGAATGAGAACATGGATATCCACAACTGAAGTCCATACCCAGAGTGCTGGCTGGTCAGCGGTGCCACCCAGCCTGCCTGGTATCCCCAAAGGACTGGGGAATGCTCACGGCTACTCAGTGCCCATGCTAGAAGGGCAAATGAAAACTGGAGGATCTGATTTAAAAATTATCCATCTCCCCATACAAAAAATATATAAATAAAACAAACTACCAACCCCAAACAACATCAAAATCCCCCACAACCCAACTCTGAAGGCTTGCTTTTAGCCAAAAGGATCATTGGACCTCCCTATTCCCTTAAGATGGCATCAGAAGCTGGTATTTGCATGTATGACAACATTTGCGCAGGAGAGGCACTGAGAGACTGGTTAGTTGCTTGGCATGTTTGATAAAATGCACTCCAGTCTTAAAAACCATAGATCTAGTCACTCGGTGGAAAATTTGTTAACTACTGCACACATACGAAAACAAAATAATAGAAGAGTCAGGCTAGTGTCACAGGTGTGTAACCCAGCTACTCAGGGGGCTGAGGCCTGCCTGGGCTACACACTGCACTCAAGGCCGGCTTGAATAATTTAGTAAGAGCCTGTCTCCAAATAAGAAGTAAAATAAAGGGCTGGGATTATAGCTCAGTAGGAAAGTCTTTGCCTACCATGTGCAAGGCCCTGGGTTCTATTTTTGGTCATAGTCAGTTAGTTGTGACCCACCCCGCCCCCACATACACACTCACATACATGCACACACACGAGAGAGAGAGAGAGAGAGAGAGAGAGAGAGAGAGAGGGAGAGCGCAAGAGAGAGAGAGTGCAAGAGAGAGAGAGAGAGAGAGCTTTAAGAAATGGTAAATTGGGTAGGTGGGATGGTTCAATGGATAAGGCACTTGCTGCCAAGTCTGGCAGTCCTAGTTTGAGCCCAGAACCCACATGGAGGAAAAGAGAAACAACTCCAGCAAGTTGTCCTCTGACCTCTATACACAGGCAGTAGTATGAGCCCTTCCCACAAAGCAATGACAACAACAAAAAACAAATGAAAAAATTCAAAGAAGGAAATGTCAAACAGTTGGCCACTAGGTCCCTGAGACATTCTTCAAAATCTAGAGACAGCTATATGAGTTTGCAGCCTGCCTACAGGGGCAGCTTGCTTCTCAGCAAAGGGCATCATTTTAATGCTTTGGGAAATCCCAGCACATGACTTATTGCTAGATTATGTGGGATACTTGTACACTGTGTGAAGATGTGCATCTGTGATTGGTGCAATAAAAAGTTGAATTACCAATAGCTATGCAGGAGGTATGGATGAGATTTCTGGGGGGGGGGGGGGAAGAAAAAGGAGGGAGAATCTAGGCACATAGGAGATGTCAGGAGACATGGAATAGGAGGTGCAAGATGGAAGAGAGGTAATGCCACATGATTGAACATAGATTAATATAAATGGGTTGAGTTATAAGAGCTGGTGGGACAAGCCTAAGCTAAAGGCCAAGCGTTCATAACTAAAAATAAGTCCCTGTGTTGTGAGCCGGTGGCCAACACAAAAGCTTGCTACAAATGGCACCCAACACATGGCATGTCATCTGGTCCACATAGGACCAGAAAAAGCTGAAAGAACAAAAGTCCCGAGTAGGTTCAGTGCTTGTGGCATACACAGGCACAGCTCTTGCAAGAGCCCCGACAGCCAAGCACTTGAATGGGGTTTATGAGCAGTGTGTTGCACGATACTTGGTGGTGGGAGACTAGGTTGTAGTGCCTACGAGAGACCGGCTCTGGGCAGGGAACTTCAGGCGTGAGGCTCTGCTTGCACAGACCTGAAGAGGGTGGAGCCAACCAGCAGGCCATGTGCTAAGCAGAACCACATGGCACAGGGCCTAGCCACTGCTTAGCAGTTTAAGGTTTGGCTTACATAGTCAGAGAAGATTGCAGACTAAAGTAATATAAAAAAAACCTATAAGCCATGTAAGGATGGAAAATACTGTAACACAGGGAGTTTGGACTTTGTTAATTTTGAAATTTTTGAATGCTAATGAACAGAGAACAGCAGCTGCTGAGAGGCATTGGATTGTGGAAGGCATTGCTGAATTAAACCAGCCTAGATACTTTAGGGATGTCTTGGCTTCAGAATGGAAGTCAGGAAATGTGTTGCATTGGGGAAGAGGTTGTGCTTTTGTTTCCACAGGAAAAAAAAATTATGGATTCCTTCAAAATTAATTGATATCCTGTTTGTCCAGGGGAGACCTCCTGAGAATCTTGGCCATAGATATGAGGAAAAAGCCAGGAAAGATTGCAGGGCAGGTCATGCATATGCTGATCCCACGATATGCGAAGAACTCTGAGACTGGATAAGACATGGTAAATCTTGTTGGCTACAGAATCCTCATGACTTATTACATGCCATTGTTTTACATGACATGAATGGAGATTTACATTACGGTTTATTTGTATACTCAAAACAGACTTATAAAGTGGAAAATGCCTTTATCTGCTTAAACATAAAGCAGAAAATCATCCTCAGCTGACTTGTGCACACCACATATTCCATACTTGTGTTTATACAATATATATGTCACCTTTAAAACTTTGTGTGTTTTCGGGAAAAAAAATGAACCAGATGCCAATAAAGACAAGGAGCGCAGGTAATCCAGCCTCTCAGAATGCCTCAGTTGCAGTTTGCTCAAAATTCCACATCCAAAACAACTTCAAAATTGCTAGATGAGATGGTCCAGCCTCACAGACTATTGAGCCAGGACATCAGATGAGCTCTGCACTTTCCCATCACACAGAGCCTAAACAAAAAATAATACAGCTAGCTCTTCTAGGACTTGACCATTATCCCACTTTTCTCAGGGTCCCCTAATGATGCTGTCACCCTCAGACAACAGCAAGCAGTCTAGAGAACACAATGTCCACATTCTCAAGAGGTGGTGTGTGTGGTTTTGTGTCATTTAGTGGGTTAAGAATAAATGTTAACATTTAGGAGGGGTTGGTTGGTTACAAGATGTTACTGGTCATGGTCAGGGAAAAAAAACTAAACAAAGGAGGTTAGATTCAGGAATCTCTTTCTGAATAGAAAACAGAAGAGACAAAAGGATAATAGGATAGCTGAGCAGTAGTGGCGCACACTTTTAATCATAGCACTTGAAAGGCAGAGGCAGGTGGATCTCTATGAACTCTAGGCCAACCTGGTCTACAAGAGCTAGTATCAGGACAGGCTCCAAAGCTACAGAGAAACCCTGTCTCGAAAAACCATAAAAAAAGGATAAAGGGGTAGATTATTGAATTTACTTTAAAACTAAAAAATAACTACTAATCTAAAATATGTTAAATATTTTTCATTGGAGTTTTATATATTAATACAAATTTAAGGTCATTTTTGTTATATTGTATATATGTTTCTACTTGTTTGAGGTATTGTACCTATTCAGTTCATTTAGCAATGAAATGTAAAGTTCTAGTCCTTGAAAGCTATTATTGCACACTATTTAGGATAATTAAGGTAACAATCAAACTTCTAGCAGGTGTTAGATGGAAACAGAAATAAGCTCTATTTAGCCTCATATATTTTAGAGAGGTGGTCTTCAAACACTTCAGAGATCTACAGAATGTGATATTTAAGATGTTTTAATAGCATAAAGTTTTCATGATAGTGAGACACACATACCAAAGAACCTCCTTATGGAGTTTGCTTTCTGATAGAGAATATTATTTCAGATACATGATTTTAGTTTGTGTTGCATTTGTTTAACTCTGTGAAGGTGTGGTTCTTTGCCTGTCTAAAATATCTGATATTCTAGTAAAGAGCTGAATGGCCAATAGCGAGGCAGGAGCAAGCATAGGTGGGGCTGGCAGGCAGAGAGTATAAATAGAAGGAGAAACGAGGAGAAGGAGCAATGAGAGAATAAGGGAAGGAGGACACCAGGAGCCAGTCACCCAGTCACCCAGCCTCCCAGCCACCCAGTCACTCAGCCTCCCAGTCACCCAGTCACCCACACAGCCAGCCAGCCATGGAGTAAGAGTAAAAGTAAGATATACAGAAGTAAGAAAAGAAAAAAGGTCAGAGGTAAAAGGAAGTTGGGATAATTTAAGTTAAGAAAAGCTGGCAAGAAACAAGCAAAGCTAAGGCCAGGCATTCAAAATAATCCTCCATATGCGATTTATTTGGGAGCTGGGTGGCAGGCCCCCAAAAGAATAAAAGAGTAAAAAGTGAGAGCAAAAACAGCTTTCTTTGTGGCAAAGTTAGCTGCTAGGCAAGAACCTGCCCTTTGCCTTGACTGCTGACAGTATCGTGTCCAAATGGGAAGAGTAGGACACAAAAGAAGGCAACTGCCAAGACAAGGTAGGCCAATCCCTCAAATTTCCTGCTTCACAGCAAAGTCTGCCAGATATTCTAGGCCTGTAGGCCAAAAATGGATGTCCCAACATTGCAGGGGACCCTTTGGTGACTGTCTAGGCAGTCAGCTGTCCCTGTCATTTTTATAGCTCGGGATGTTATTAACTCTGCACTTACTGTTTACTCAGGTAATATTTTAACATTCTCAGGTCTGTGATGGGGTTGAAGGCTAGACAGTTATACCATTTTTTGTTACCAAATTCCAAAAGAAGAAGCATACAAAACAGATGTGAAGTGTATAATGTTGAGAGACATAAAAGCATAAGTTGTTTATCTAAGAAAATGTTCTAAAGTCTAAAAAGATATTTTTAGGATGGTAATACAAGTTATGGTAGAAAGTGAATTAGGTACAAAACTTTGGACTGGCCAAGATAGGATAGATAACAGAATATTTTCTTCAAAATTGCCAAATACAAATGGACTGGACATTGTAAATATAATTCTTACCTGATAATTGTTCTTATTTTATATAGATTTGTTGTGTTAGAGTTAAAACCCTTTCTTTTTATTTAGATAAAAAAGGGGGAAATGTTGTGAGAAAATCTTTTTGTACATTGTAAAGATGTATCTCTGTCTAAGGCGTCTTCTGATTGGTTTAATAAAAAGCTGAACAGCCAATAGCTAGACAGAAGAGGATAGGCAGGACTTCCAGGCAGAGAGAGAAACTGGGAGGAATCTAGGTGCTCGGATTTTGCCAGGAGACTCAGAGTGGGTGGGGCATGCTGTACTGGTGAAAGGTAAACAGTCATGTGGCAGAATGTAGGTTTAAAAACCATAGGTTAATTAAGTTATATGAGTTAGGATAACAAGTATATAACAAGCCTAAGCTAAAGGTCAAACATTCATAATTAGTCATAAGTCTCCATGTCATTTGGGGATTGGTGGTACAAAGAAAGCCTCATTACAGGTAGAGGTTCTTTCAGAGAGTCAAGTGAGTCCTGGTTCTACCTCTACCTCTACACTGAACTTCCTAGTCACCAGATGACTTTAAACCAGTCTCCTCTGGAAGAGGACATATTATCTACTTCATAGTATAAAATGCAGAAAGAGCCCTCCCTAAGTGCTCACTGTCACAAGGACATGAGGCTAGATGCCTGAAACTTCATTCAACAATAGACGTAGCAGGTTCAAAGCCCATGTTTAGCTATACTAAATATATTAGTGATATTAAAATGCTACAAGACCCACTACATAGTGAGAACACAATAAATTAGCTTTCTTGTTTCCATTTACGACTGCTGGCCCAGGTCCATGCTGATTTTAAAAAAGAATTAAAATATAACAATTTTTTTCAACTCACAAACATGTAAAATAGCTTGTGTAAAATGTGGCCATTTTTCTTATTGTATTTATTCCACAGCAAACGCTCTATGATAAATGTAGTATGTCCAAATCTACGTGCTTACCCAGTACTTTTCAAAGTGCCCTTCATAGAGAAAATGCATTTGTTAACCAAATTACAATTAAATTCCTCAGTGAAAAATCTCTTCGGGAGGGGGGGATAGGGAGCCAAAAAAGGGATAAAAAGCAGGGTGACTTTCAGCCATTGTCTATAAAGAGGGCTACCTTGAAATCCTTCAAAGTGGAGTTCTAAGACACTTTCCAAATTTAGATACACCTTCATAAGATCCGGACTGAGGAAGAGAAAAAGAGAGAAAAACACTTCTCAAACACCAATAAATGAAGACAATAAAGGAAGACAGTTTGTAGTCAGCCTTAGCTAAGCCTTTGCTGCAGTAGAGCTGAGGAGGGGTGGCCCATCCTAAGGCCTTGTGGTGCACAGGCTGCTCTAACCAAAAAGTAACTAGAAAGTGTACCCTTGAAGGACGTACCCTGTGTGCTCGGTGCTTATGTGCTGGCGAAGGCTAGTATGTGCAGTGGACAGGATAGCAGGCTGCTCCCTGGTCAGAGGTGAAAACAATCCACCCTCATCCCCGGGAGATGCTTCTGTCCTGAAACTCCTTTCATGTCTCTTAAAACATGGCATTCGGTCATTTCCGAGCATAAAAAAGTAATTCAGAGACTCCTGCTTACATTTCCAAATGTGAACAAGGTTAGAAACATCCCAGAATGTTAGTAAGTTCTATATTGCCAAATTGGTGGAGGTTTCTGCTTACTTCTAGCTGGTGAGAACACGGTAACCCAGAGAGCAATCCGACATCCACCTCCAACACCTGTTTCATCACCGTGGGCATTCTGGTTTTAGTCCAGGGTCATATTTCTCTGGCTAGGAAAACTATCAGGGCTGTCTTTCAAAACCAACACTAAACGCCTAGATTTGGCTGCGGGGCATGCTCGGTTGTCTGGGTACTGACTCTCCTTTTCTTTTTAAATTTTTTTAAAATTTTATTTCAACTGGTTGAAGGAGAGTATGAACATGTCCTAGGAGGGAAGGAGAGATGGAGAGAGGGAGGGAAGGAGGGATGGATCTACACACTTGTGCATGGAGAGAGCAAAGGGTCAAGCAGCACAGAGAGGCGGGGAGGAGCTGCCTGGGCTGACCTTGAAAACAGTTTAAAAATGGCAGGGAGCTTCAGCAGGACCGGCCAGACTGGGATGAGAAAAGGGATCAGTCAGAGATCTGACTATTTCATCAATAAGAAAAATAGCAAAAAGGAAATCGCAGTCGATACCACAGGACAGGCTGAAGATGTATATACATTATTCACCCCTGCCGCACAGTGGCACACACCTGGGATCCCACCACTCAAAAGGCTGAGGTAGGAAAGGGGGCAACTTGAGGTCAGCCAGAACGACATGGCAAGTTCCAGGCCAGTTTGATCCACACTCTGAGACCCTGGCCCCACAGAAATAAATTCCGGAAAAGTGTTTTATAAAACGGGTAAGAAGTGATCTGTGTAACTCATCAAGTGGTCTAACAGGACTGCATGCCAAATGAGCTATTTTACATGTGTAAACGGGTTGAAAAATGATTGTCTTAACTCTTTTTTTTTAAAGCCGATGTAGACATGTGCCAGCCCCAGTGGATGGAGAGCAAATTTAATATCCTATGTAGCAGTTCTTGTGGTGTTTTAGCATATCAGGAAGCATGAAAGTGACTGTCCCTTGAAGGTTCTTAAGCAGACACGACTGTAGATGGCGCCTTGCAGTGGTGGTTCTCAATCTGTGGGTCGCAATCCCTTTAGAGGGTTGAATGACCCTTTTTTCACAGGGGTCTCATATTACATATCCTGCATATCAGATATTTATATTATGACTTTTAAAACAGTAGCAAAATTACGGTTGTGAAGTAGCAGTGGAAACAATGTTATGATTGGAGGTCACCACGACACATGAAACTGTATTGAAGGATCGCAGCATTAGGAAGGTTGAGAACCACTGCTCTAGTGCCTCCAAGGAATCAACCAGACACAAAGCCATTCAAAGCATCATAAAAGCACATGTCTTAATCAAGCTCTGTAGTGTGTGTCTGTAATCCCAGCAACACAGGAGCCTGAGGCAGGAGGATCACTTGAGCCTAGGAGTTCCAACCCAGCTTAGGCAACAAAGCAAGATCCCATCTTAGAAAAAAATAAATAATAAATGAAGAAATAAAGTCCCATCTTCATGAACATCAGTGGAAAGACATAAGCCTCATGAGGACCAAATTCTCTTCGTGTTCCACATTGTAAGGGATTTTCTGACTTCACTCCTTTTCAGAAACTTTCTGAGTACAGAACACAAAAAAGTCAGTAGAAACATTGGGAAATTATTTTATAAATGGATGAGGAGTGATCTACATTTCAAAGGAGCACTTTGCACGTGCAAGGGTTATTCCCAGGAGAAGGAGAGTGATGGCAGATAGTCTGCCAGAGGAAGGGTTTCTCCTTCTCTGAGAGGGTATGCAGGGTAGGTAGGTGAGCTGCCATGGGCTCTGGTGCCAGGGTACTGAGTTTACATCATCCTGCTTTGTTGCCTGTGGCTTTGGCAATTGTCAGAAGCTTCTGAGTCCATTTCCTTCCTTTGCAGCACGGATAATGGCATGTAAGTCAGAGCCTCCTACTGTTTGACTTGAGATAGAACATCATTTTTTTTTATCACCCTGGGGAATATCCAGGAAATGGAACAGTTAATCTTTGACTCCTTTAATTTCAGATCTGGCAACTTTTCAACAGTAAAATTTTTGGTTGTCCCAGAGTTCTAGGATATATTTTTTCTTCCATCACCTCTCCCTCCTCCTGCCCTCTCTGCCATTCCTCTTCCACTTTTTAAATAGTGTTAGGGTATTGGGAGATGTCTCAGACAATAAAATATTTGCCGTTCAAACATGAGGACCCGAGTTCAGACCCCTAGAAACACGTGTGCTCAGCCATTCACACTTTTGCTATTCCAGAGCTGAGGGTTAGAGAGACAGGGGATCCCTGGAGCCATTCTAGCAAATTGGTGAGCTCCAGGTTCAGTGAAAGGACTTGTCTTTAAAAAATATAAAAGAAGACAACCCAACAGCAACCTTCATGTCTATGTGCACTCCACACGCCAAACATGCAAACACATGAACATGATTACACACAAAATAAACAACTGTATTGAAGTGTAACTTAAATACCATAAAATGCATTTAAACCATTTAATTTAAAATTATACTTCTCTCTCTCT
>JABTXL010003523.1:25218671-25311595 GCA_025134845.1 Neodon shergylaensis | reverse complement strand
GTGGTCATGGTGTCTCTTCACAGCAACAGAAACCCTAACAGGACACCGCTCTTCTAGAGGACCCAGGTTCAATTCCCACCTTCCACCTGGCAGCTCAAAACTGTCTCTAATTCCAATCAATCCCAGGGGTCCTGATGCCCTCCTATGACCTTCATGGGCACTACACACATGTGCTGCACGGATTCAGACAAATGCTCACACAAAGTAACAATAAGTAAAATCTAAAAAGACAATGTCTAGAAGATAGTAGTTTGGCATACCTGAGGGTATGGCGGATCCCTTTCACAGACACCATCTGGTGACCAAATGCCCCTCCAGGTAACTGACCCCTCTACTCCTAGTTTCCTCCACGGAAGAAGGTAGCGTCACGTCACAGGCCATATATTCCAAGTCACAGAACTTCTCGCAGCGTGGTGAGCCCTCCACAGCACTTTGCCACGCCCACTCATGCCATCAGCAGTCACCAACCTCACCTGACGTTTGGAGGACTCAAGCCCACAGTGTCCCCAGGCAACGGCTCTCCCCGTGTCGGCTCACAAGGGAGCAGCACACAGCAAACCCTGTTCTTCTGTCCTATTTGCTGTTCTGTATTCTCCATGTTTGCCCCCATTATGCCAATGGAAAAGGACTCATCCCTAGTTTAACCTAGTTTAACATTTCCAGGAACCAGGAAATGAAGCTTCGATTGAAATAAGGCAGCACTTTACAGATGCTATCTAATTTAGCCAAAACTTGGGAGTACAATGTTTTATCTGCACTGAAGTAAACAAGGCTTAGAGAAACGCTACATACCATGTCCAAGGCCGTGCAGCCAGTACAGTTGACCCCCAGCTGATACCCCTGAAAGCTCTTGATAATGGCTCACTAACCGGTGAGCCTCTGTAGCACCCGTGGCTTTAGCGGGTCCCCAAAGTCAAAGGCACTTTAAACTCTCCCCCTCCCCCTAGAATAAACTCATTGAGCACACCATGTTCCCCAGAGCCAACCATCACGCTTCCTCTTCAAAGCTCTTTTGAGACCAACAGAGATGTCAAGCTACCCGCCTGAGTTACCCAGCCTCCAGCAGAAGTGTAAGACTTACGCTTCAGGCAACTGGATGATCTGAAAGAGACCCGGAGATCTGCTTTTTTAGCTACCACTAACTGGGGATTGGCCTTCCAGTGCGTGGTGAGGAAGCATTCATTTGAAGTGATAGCAAAACATACGTACGCGGTCAACTACTTCCCCTCTGGTTGTTTTGTCTTGTCTTTTCGAGACAGTCTTCCCTTGTAAGTCAAGACTGGCTTGGAACCCAGCCTGCTGGCCTCTGACTCACGGTCCTCCCACCTTAGCCTACAGAGCTACCAGGACTAAGGCACACTGCCACATCAGGGTCACAGTCAAATATTACCAAAGACAAGAATGTCGCTACTGAACGAATGTGACTGTCTGCCTTGCCTTCCGTTTTACTGTGAATACATCCAAGATGAACAGGGCTTAGGGGCCCAGGTCTGAGGCAGGAGGATAGCAAAAGTTCAAGGTCACTCTGGTAAACTTAGTGAAACCCCCAAAACAAAGGAACAGGGTAGCTGAGGCTCAGCAGTAGAGGACTGGCATATCTGTGTCCCCCCAAGAGTGGTCAGAGAGGAGCCCTTGTCATTCTTTGTTAGAAATGTTTTTGGCCCAAACATGAAATTATTGATTGAAATGAAGTTAGGACAGAACCCATGACCTAAATTTACTCCAGGAACCTTTCTTTTTGCAAGAAGCCACGTGAGTGGAGAGCTGGCAAGCGAGGGAGCTTTTCAGCTGGAGTCTGAGCTGGAATCCTAGGGCCGCAACTGACTGGGAGTTTGCTTTGGGGGCACAATGCTCCATCGTTTTGTGCCCAGCTATATTCTGAAAATGAGCATATTAATCTACTCCACACTGTGAGGACTGGGCACCGGGGGGATGCCAACACACACCTCAGGTGCACAGACAATCACGGCCCTTGGTTTTTTTGATGAGGTCAAGTCACTGTTTCACAGTTTCTAAAAAGTCAATAGAGGTGTAAGGCTTAAATTAATCGGTGTTAACAAAATTAAATACTCAATGGTAAATTTGGGAACAACAACAGGAATTGGTTGAAACAAAATTTGGAGATGGTATCAGTTTTATATTTTCTGTGGTCAGAATGTGGGAGAGTGAGAATTATGGATACTAAAGAAATACAAGGTTTATTTCCTGCCCTTAAATGGCTTACAGTCAAGTGTAGTGTATGAGATATATTCACAGAACAAAGCAACTGGGTGCTGAAATGTGGTATTCAAACAAGAAAAAAAAAAAAAGGAAACACAATCTCCTGAACTGTAAGAAATAGAGTCAGGGGTCCTGAGTCAAAAACGACTTGTGGGAAAGACAGAGCATCATTTACATCTCATGCTGCTGCGGCCAAGTGGAGAAGGTGGGGTAGAGAGCACAAAGGCCTGGCTCTGGGTGCTGGGGAAAGAGAAGTATGGAGGTCCATGCTGAGGAGCAGCAGGAAACAAAACGACAGAGAAGAATAAACGGGACTTCCTGCAAACCAGGAACGCCGGGAGAAGGTATGCAAGTCCTTATGGTCCAGAGTGGACCCGTGGGGCGGCACCTGAGTTAGTGAACACGTCTACAGCTGCGGAGCATGTGTGAGAGGGCCGGTGGGGATGGGAAGACCACAGGAGACTGGGAGGCTAGCAGGATGCTGGCAGTGGGGAGGGAGGAGAAAGGAAAACAGAAACTTTTGCTGAAGGACATATGAAACTGTTTGACAGGATGCTGAGGCTTGTGCGATGTAGCCACTCTTCAGTGTGTGCAAAGCACTGAATGTGACAAGACAAGATAATCCACATTTTTAAATTGGGTCATTTTTACCTTAAAGATATTTTGGTATTTTGTCTTGATTTTTTTTTCTTGAGATGGGGCCTTTCTATAAAGGTCTTCCTTTCACTTGGTAGCTCAGGTTAGCCCGAATCCTCAATCTTCTTGCCTCAGCCTCCTGAGAACTGGGGTTAGCGATGTGAGCCGCCATCCCAGTTGCGCAATCTTGAAAGCCGTTCTAAATCCATCAGAAACTATTATGGGTGTTTAACCTATCTGTGTCATCCAGCTGAGACACAGAGCTAACTCAAGACATGCAGAGGTGGGAAGGCTTTTAAATGTTGAATTGCTCATCTAATAAGTCCACCTAATCATCATTATTCACTTTGATATTTTGTGAAAAGGTTTTCCAACTTAAGCCATGGGAACCAAGATAAGACTACGTGTTATAAACAAGATTAAAATGAATAACAAAAAAAAATCCTTCTTGCTTAAAAAAATCATGAAGAACACTTTTTTTTTAAAAAAAACACAAATGTGATTTGAGTTTTGAAAACTGAAATGTGAAATTGAAATGTGGCCTGGTAGTTGTTCCAGGGGTTATTTATAGCCAAAGAGCATAAGGGTTGACAATGATGGACAAGCAAAATGTCTCTGTGCATGGTGGCTGGGGGTTGTATTAAGAATAAGAATCTGAAACATAAACCTTTCTCGTTTAAGCCATCATTGTCTCCCCCAGACGATTCCAGGGAGCTTGGCTTTCTGAACAGCCGACTGCTCTGTTTCAGCAGTGGAGCTCACTCGACAGAACCTTCTCCATGTCGCATGACATGCAGCAAAGATGCAGCGCCTGAAAGGAAAACGAGATGCCCACTTGCAGTGCACATGCAAATTTTAGCAAAAATTGTCAGGGAAGAGCAGTCCTTCAGAGTAAAGGAATCTTAGAACTGAAGACAGCACTGGTTTTCCAGGCACTTGTCTCTTAAGGGAAGGTCAGCTTCCGCTCACCTCAGAATGCCACGGTAAAATCATCTCACACATGAGGGCACTGGGAGTGTTCACAGCAGCAAGACCCAGGGTCTCCTGGGGACACGCTCCTAAAGGCACTGAAGGATGAGCCGGGGTGGTGGCAGCTCACAGCTGTAACCCCAGCACTCAAGAGGCAGGAGGATCATGAGTTCAAAAACAGTCTGGCCACATACCAAGACTTTGTCCCAAAAAATAAAAACAAACAAACAAAAAGAAACATGAAAGACTAATGGACAATCAACTTGTACCCAGACTGCTAAATAAAGACACATTTGATAATATTAAAACCCTGAGTTAGAGACAATGAGAACTAAATTCTTTCTACCTTGGCATACTCTCTCTCTCTAGAAAGTGACACAACAATATTGTTCATATTTTGGTTTCCACTTTAGCCACCAGAAAGTTCAAAGCTAAGTTCTAACTTTTCCCTTGATAGAGCTTTAATTTATATTTCCTTGTAAAAATAAAATGTATTTATTTGTTATTTTATGTGTGTGACTACATGTATGTGTCCCACATACATGCAGGTGCTCACAGAAGCCAGAAGAAAACATCAGATCCCCTGGAGTTACAGACAGTTGTGAGTCACCATGTAAGTGCTGGGAACCAAACCTCTGGAAGAGTAGCCAGTGCTCTTAACTGCTGAGGCGCCTCTCCAGCCCCACAAGTTGTGCTGAATTGCATGCATGCTGACCAACTGCTCACAGGCAGGTGGGGTATCTTTTTCATCTATGTATCCCCAAGGTGAGTTTGATACCCAGGAGGTGACAATAGACATTTGTAAGAACGAAGGAGAACGAGGAGAAAGACAGCACAGAAACATCTTTGCATTGCTCCAGGACGGTAGAGCATCTCACTAGCCACTTGGAGCTGCAGTCAATAGAGAAAAATGCTTGCATGCAGTTTTCAACTACACTGCTGCACACACTGATGAAATTTTGTGTTTCACTGAGTTCATCCATCCTTGATTAATTGAGTAGTTAAGCACTTCCAGTTACATGTGCAGCTGGGAATTCCTCCAGCTGCCATTAATTTTGTTAAAGAGTCAAATCGTCAGTATTTTTCTGCTGAAATGGACCCACTGCATTCCTTCAGCCAATCAGAACCAAGTACGGGCATCTCCCGTTACTGAGGAACAGCTGAGTAACTTACAAAAGCTGTCCCACTGGTTACTGTCCTCGCAGATGTGATACTATCCTAGATCCTCGTTTGTTTTGCCAACCAGATGGGTACATCCCATAAATCAGTGAGCGCCTGACACTCAATACACAGACAGTAACAAAACAACTTGAGGGCCAACATGCAAGTAAATACTTTCCCCTGGCTTCCAGGATGACTTAGATTGTGGAAGGAGAGAAGCTGCACTAAAAATCCACCCTACATCTCCCAGTGAACCATCCTAAAATACACTACAGACTTGACCCAAAGGAGAGCTAGACAGCTACAGTTCCCCCACAGCCTGCAATCAAATGATGAAGAGTGAGCAGGGTGCAGTTCGTTTGGGATGCAAGTCTCCTGCATGGTACAAATGCATGCTAGATGCTGTGTTCTTAAATACAAGATAGGCTGTAGGCAAACCTAAGATACTCCAGGAAGATAGATCAGAGCATTGGGCCCTTCCCCAAAACTAGGGTTCTTACCAACCAGTGGCTTGCTCCCTGCCATCAATCTCTTTGCTGATATGCTGTATTTTATGTTTACAATTTTTCATATGCTATGGATAATATGAAATGCACATCACTTCAACTTACAACGCACCTTCTATATGTCACTGATCTCCTAAACTGAAATCCGACTTGCTCTGCAGCAATATCCTAAGAAGTGTTTGCAAGCCTTGGACAGACATTGTGCTCTCCTTAAGACTCTACAAACATGCACACACACATGAATGAGCATGTGTAAGCTAATATAACAGGATGGTCACAGATGTATCTTAGACCTTAAAATAGAAAGCAGGCATCAAGCTGAGCTTTTTGGCTCAAGCACCGGCTGCAATAACACCACAGTACCTTGACCTCACAAGGAGTCTTTTTCACAGCCAATAGCAATTGTCCCTGACGGAAGACTCAGCACAGAACAAATGTCTAAGTGATGTTGAGAGCTGCAGAAATCCAGGGCAAGAAGGACTGGATGTCAGGATCCAATCAGTGGCCAGAACCCCGCCTGTATCATTTTCTGTATGAAGTAAGCTCTGAAAGCATTCACACAACGCAGAAATATTCTATTTCTTCTGTCAAGTTCACTCTCAACTCCTCAGCAGCTACATTGTGCCGTCATCTACCTCTAGCAAAGGCAAAAGATTCAGAACAGAAAAAAACTGGCATTTTTCCCTCTTTATAAAAAAGCATCAAGGGATACTACATCAATAAAAAATTACTCAGATGCCTGTTTATTCTTAGCCCCAACTGAAGCATCAACGACGGTGTTGGAACATTTAAAATGAAGCGACTCATCGGCCTCCCTGATAAGAACATCACACACTTCAGCACAAGAGTTTTAACATTAGGAAGCTGTTTGATACATTGGCCGTCCTATGAATAAGGGCAAAAAAATTCATTTCCCCCTGTTTACAGGGGTAAAAAACAAACAAACATTGTCTTTTGTATTGTTGTATAAGTAAAAAAATGAGCATTAATACCTACATAAGCTCAAAAACACATCAGTGTTCTTAGCTCATAGGATCTTTCGTAGCAAGAACATCTCTTTGGAGTTGCTGTATTTCCAGGAAGCACCCAAGCCACTGTAATTGCTGGAAGTGAAGATGGAGAAAATGCTTCGTTTGAGGATCTTGTTTGTCTAGGGAGTGCCTTACTCCAGCAATGATAGGTGCTGCTGGTTTAGATGGCCCTGAGAAAGCTTTGATTTGTCCAGATTCACCCTACTCCACCCTACGCCCCCTCACCAGCTCCCTTCAGGCTAGGCTCAAAGACCATTACCTCCCTCGTTCCCCAAGCGTCCCACACACATCGGCTCCACCGCTGACCTGTGTCTTCGCTACTTCCATCCTAACTCCCACTTGTGCTGAAAGCGTATGTGAGTCCCCTTCAGGTTGCTCTTGCTGACCATCCTCTGTAGGCATGCTCCACTGCCACTAAGGTCTTCCCGATGTGGATTCCCAGTCCCCACCGTATCCACCCTCTGAGGGTGGCGCCATGCTGGACTCAAGTCTCTTTTCCTTGAGGTTAAGCTCAGACTTGCTTTTATCAATGTTTATTAGATGAGGGAACATAAATGAGGAGCCAACTTGTGGATGCAGGAGAAACAGAGGGTGGTGGAGAGAAGAGGAGCAAACTGCTAAAGCTACAGTTAGACATGTTCATTCTGTATACAGATATCTGCACTACAGCCATGTTTTATGTTAACACTTTCTCCAGAATCAAGTCTTGAATATTCTGACTCCCAAAGAAATAGGAGTGACCCAAATTACCTTAGATAGAAATAGCTGCTATTGCTTAAAATAAACCTTTCATTTTAGAATATTTTTTAGAATCATGGAAAAATTGCAGAGAACAGAGAGCCCCGATATATGCTTTTCCCACCTCAGGTAATGCCAGATGCCTTAGATCACCAAGACTTGCTTGTCATAACTTTTAAAAAAAACTGACATCAGCTCCTCATTTTAATAAAACTCCAGTCATTGATCAGATTTCATCAGTTTTCTGCAAATTCCTTTTATAATCCCAGGAAAATATTCAGGATACCATGATTAATTTGTATATATGCTTTTAAAAAATGAAATATTATTTGACTCCGAATAAAGAAAACTGCTCCAAAGGCTGACTAAATGGTCAGCCATTTTGTCCAACCCCTTTCATTGCACGTGTGATGGACAGACTGGTACCTCCTTCCCGGGTCTCAGCCAGGGAAATCAACAGGTCAAGCCCGGCTTCAAATGCACCATGGCTGTCAGCTCAGGTAGGCTAAGAATAGTTCAATCAGGTCAACACAGCCTTTCCAAATAAAAGAAGCTGAGGTAGAGATGATAGCAAACAAGACACCTGGCGATAAAGAGCACCCTGAACTAGCATTTCAAAGGAGGGCACACGTGGATCAAAAGTCTTCGCATCTTTTTCAAGGGACTTTTTGTGGTTTGGGTTAGAAACGAGAACTTCAGATGAGAAGGTGAGGCTAGCTAGCATCTGCTGCTTCAGAACTGCAGGCAAGAAGGACAGACAGAGACAGGAACAGAGGTACCACGAACATCTCCTTTCAGCAAAGGACCTTTCCAGGCACACGGGGCACTAACAGCAGAAAATAAGGCACTCACTGGCTGCTGATGTCCGTGTTCCCAGTCCTTAGAAGACAAAAAGTGATGTATTTAGGGTGAGGTGGTGAACTTGAGTACTTGGGGAAGTCTGAAAGTAGATACTACGCAGGGACCATTTTTGCAGGCAAAGAGAAGCTGGACTTTTTTGCCTGATGGCATGGAAGAGAGGTTTTTACTTCTGCTAGAGCAGTCAGGATAGTTAAGGCTAATCAGGATACCTGAGTAGGTGTTCCCAGGAAAGGCCCTGCTGGGATAGGCACTCCCAGGTACCTTCCTGGCACCATTAACCCTGCGTGGTTTCGGCGATCAGCCTCTTGAAGGACCTCGAAGGTCCTGAGGAATCAAGGAAAAAAGGGTTGCAGGCGATGAAAGAGTTATGGAAATCACGGCAAAGAAATTCGGTTCAACCCATCTGGAGACAAAAAGTCAGGGGAAGATTTTCAATAACAACATGCACAAGACCTACCGAGATCAAGCCAGTCATAACCTAACTTGGAACAGGAGGGGCTCATAGAGACCAACCCCTATTTGAGAAGCCATTGGCAACTGATGGTTGCTGGGGAGGGAGAGACAGTTTTCTTCAGGGATGTCGCCTACAAGAGGCTACCCATGTTTCAATCGGTGGCCCTACATCCTTGCACATACAGACAGCCCTAAGTGGACTTAATGGGTTTTAGAGCATTGAAGTTAGGAAGGAATGACAGTGGGGGCAGGGTAGAGGAGGAATCAGAGGGGAGGGGAAGAGGTGGGTATGATCAAAATACATCGTACACATGAATGAAATTCTCAAACAGACCAACAAAATGGTAATGGCTCCATGCAAAGACAGAAGTCATCTCCAGTGAGGGCAGAGCGGAGGGCAACAGCAAAAGCGTGCCTCCCCCACCTTGAGAGACAATGGGCCTTTTTCACACTTGCACACAGCTTGAGTAGTCTCGGATTTACTATGTAGGGAAGGAGGACCTTGAACTCATGACTCTCTTGCCTCCTCCTGCCAAGTGTAGGATTATGGGCATGCGCCGCCATGCCCAAGTATCAGAGGTTTAAGTCAGACCTAAAAGTGTATTTTTCTGATCTAGACGGCAAAGGTTATTATAAGACACAGAGCTAAGCAGCAGAGTTAAGGCAAGAAGACATAAAATTCCATCTTCTAAGCATCTTCTCAAATTCCCTTTTAATTTTGAGCATTGGTGTTAAGAATGGGGAAAGACTGACATTTTAGGTCTGCTATTTAAGATGCAACAGCAGCAACACAAAGGATTTGGGAAGTTTTTACAGGAGGGCAACTGCACTGAAAAACAGCAATAAATTTAGGAAGGGGGGAAGGGTCAGGTCAGTTCAGTCTGCAGCTGTACTTCTCTGTGGGTCCTTTCTGGTGGTTTCTAGGCGTCTTTTTTGGAACTGTAGTCTCTCATCTCCTGAAACATAAAGTCATTTCTCCTACAGGACTTCTGGATACACTACTCCTATTTATTATATGATAATAACAATAATAGTAATAGTAATGAGAGATACAAAAGAGGTCAAAAATGTAAATTGGGCCAGCGTCCTTCTTACATAAACATTTGAAGGAACAAAACAGATAAAAGCATAAAATATTTTATGCCAACCTTAATGCTTTCTATAAAGGGGGAAAACCTACTATAAAATAAAACATTCAGCATAGGACTATCACCAGTTCTAAAAAAAGTTAACTAAAAAAATTACTTTTTGTAATTTATTTTTTACATATTTTATTTAACATTCATATACAAATGTGTGTTTGGATCAAACCCACCCCCATTTTTCCCCCTCCATTTCCTCCCTTATCCCCCCCCACTTTCCCCTCCTAACTTCATACTTCATGTTCATGCTCATATTCTCTATCTATCTATCTGTCTGTCTGTCTATCTATCTCTCCTTTTAGTACTGCGTGTATGTAAATGGGTGTGACACCGTCTGCTGGAAAATGGGTAGCCTCTCAGCATCTACAACCCTGAAAAAAAAAATGGATTTCTCCCCAATCAACCACCAATCCAATATGTCATCATACGGGGGTGTGGCTTCAGGAGCCCCCCCCCCCCCGCCACCACCACCACCTGCTGGCGTTTGGCTGGCCTGAGCCTGTGCAAGTCTTGTGCAGGCAATGCTCGCCACTGTGAGTTCTTGTCTGGCAAATACAGGCCCGCTACAGATGTCCACTTCCTCAGCCTCCTAGACTCTTCCCATCTGTCTTCCACAGTGATCCCTGAATTTGGAGATGGGGGGGTACAACTGAAATATCCCATTTAAAGTTGGGTACGCCACAGACCCTTGTTTTCTGTACAATTGTTCCATTTTGGGTCTCTGTAAAATCATCACCTACGGCCCTTCCCCACTCCCAAAGGTTTTTCTGTTGAAGACTGAGGTATGCAACAATCTATTATTGCATTTATCTTTATGTCTACCTGGCAAGTTATTATTATGTCTATCTGGCAAAATAATTGTACTAGTTTCTTCAAAGCTGGCCAATGAGATGGTTCACTGGATAAAAATCACTTGCTGTCGGGCCTGACCTAAATTCAACTCCTGGGACCAACTTGATGAGTGGAGAAAGCTAACTCACAATAATTGTACTCTGACCTCCACATGCACACTTGTCCACACACAACTAAGCAAGCATAGTAAAACATTTTTAAGTCTTACTCTGATTATAAAGTGGTTACAGGAAGGAAATATACATGTTTACCTGTTTATTCTAAGAACTATAAAGTATTTAATGGCCACTCATATCTAACATAGAATGTCAGAAATCAACACTGGCCAAGAGGGCTGCTAAGCCATAGAAAGAAACCTCAGATCTGGTACATGGTACAGGCAAAACTTTTTAACCACTGACTTAGAACATAAATTCCCCAAAGGGAGCCATAACCCCATGAGACATTCAGCAATGTCATGAGATGCTTTTCAGTGTCAAACTTCAGTGGCAAGAAGTGCTTCTGGTCCGTGGCTGGTAGAAGCCAGGAAGCTGCAAGTGTTCTACAGTGCACAGGACAGGGCCAGCAGAGAAGAATCTGGCTTGGAAAACCAAGAGTGCCACAGTTCGGAGGCCATTGAAATATCACCTCACCTTAATAAGTAAATTGACTGTTCAGAGTTGAATTGAGGCATTTGGAAATTGGAAATTGATTTATGCTGTCGGGTTAGCGGCAATCCACTAAGTGAATTCAGCTTGCCTTTTGCACAAACACTTCCCTATGAGAACAGGTAGGATACGGGGTCTCACCCAGTGTCAGTCACATACTCCTTGGATGTCCAGAAGAGCATCCTGCTTTGACAGAAAGAACCCACGCTGAATGAGAAGCGGACTGGTCCATTTGGAAGGCTTTGGCAAGACTGAGGCAGAACCTGTCTGACCGTCTGCAAGAATGTCTGTACACACAAGGGTCTGGACTCTAAAAATCATAAGGTCTGGAAAATCCTGTGCAGAACTTGAGTCCAAAAAGTATTGGCAATAGGCTGAAAAAAAAATAATAAGTGGCCCACAAGACTGAAAAAGCCTATAGTTTGAAGTCACGAGCCAGAGTGCGGAAGCCTGCCGGTGTGATTCTGAACCCAGCACTAATGTACTTACTCGAAATGCCCTCCCTGTCTGCACGCTTTGTCTGTGCCCAACTAGGAGAGCATTCAGCTGAAAGCTGGCTGGGAGCCCAGTGCACTGCCATTTTAAGTCCTCCTCTCAATATGGCAGAGAAGAATGTTTTGAAACAAAAATGAGAAGGGCAAGGCAGGGGAATGGAGGTGCTGCTGGTTTCCACACTAAGATATATAGGTATATGCCTCAACCTCTTTTTAAAATATAGCAGGCGCTCGGCACTGATTGAAGCCTGTTCTTTCATTCTTTTAGTCAAGGATATGCATTAAACATACAACCCCGTGCTGAGCATAACGGGATTGGCAAACCTATGCTCCGTCTTCCTCTCCGAATGTCTTACATCAGGTAAAGAGAGTGGCAAACCTGCAGCGAGCACAGAGGCAAATATGGCCGTCTCTGGAGACTCATTCCCTTCCCTCCACTGCTAGCTCGTCAGAGAGCTGCCTCAGCTCTCTGAGAAAATACCAACACTGGCTCCCTGAGCACCTCTCTTTCTAATAAGGCCACTTCCCCAACCACAGCTTCCAGTGTTATATAACAGCATGGATGCGCCTTACTGAACCTATAAATACACAGCTGACAGGCCTGTGGCTGCGGTGCATGCGGGCATCCGTGTCTAGCTTGTGCTCTGATACAGGCGTGCACACTGATAGACAGATGCCTGTGAACTCTTTTCTGACTCAATTCCGACATAAGAGTGGTATGCACCTTGCGGAGTGGGTACAACTGCCGGAACTAGCCAAGGCATGCTCACTCTTCACTCTCAGTACAGATGTTGCGAAATTCAAAATGTTTCTATCTGTCCAAAGCAGATTCAAATACGAATTTGCTGAAAAGCGTTTCCCAAAAATCAAAAGATACATGAGAGGGCAGATTCAAAAAAAAAAAAAAGAAAGCTTCAGCCTGAGCTAACAGTAAAGGCAGGCTCATGAGGGGAGCCTCGGGCTCCCAGGTGGCATGGTGTTCACATCTCAATTGCTCTGGGACTATACTAAGTCAGGCTTTCTGGGAAGTCCCACTAATCAAAAAGGGGTGAGCTGGATGCCTGGAGAGTCCTTGATAAATTGTGGGAGCACTAACCTCCATGGCAAGGTTACTGAAACAAAGGGGCCCTTGGATGCAGAATGTTGAAGAGGCACTCGGCCTCAGTGGTCCATAATGTGCAAGGTAGCTCGTGACAGAGCCAACAGCAGCAGTGAACCCCCCTTAGGTTTTCTCCTTTCCCCCTGCCTCAGCACCAGAGCGTCAGTGCTGTCCGTTCCTACTTTCTCCTCCCACACTCTGGTCCTCTCTTAATTTGTCCAGTTGTCCTTCATGGTCACTTTTAAGAGACAAGATCTACAAGTACAAATCACACACACACAGAGAGAGGGACAGAGAGACAGAGAGAGAGAAAGAGAGAGAGAGAGAACCCACAATTGATGAAATCCTGGTTGAAAGTATATTATTGACAGAGCTCCGTCAAGGACCCCAATGCCTCAGTCCCCGGGTCAGGCTCAAAGGAATGGCAAAACCTTCCTCTGGTCCAAGTAAGAGTGTTTTAATCACTGTCTGCAGGAACTGCCAATCACGACTTCCTCCTCAGTGGCAACAGAGACCTGAAAAGCTCCCCTGCACAGACCCACAGCAGAGATCAGCGAACCCCACCTCCTCGGTAGTTTCCAGGCTGCTGGTGGTGCGGCTCCATCAGAGCATGTGGCCCCTCAATTCCTGCTTTTCTGTCCTCTGTTCTTGCTTTATTTTCTCCTCACCCCAGTCAAATCAACCCGAAAGCCATGCAGGCTGCTTTCACTAGCCAGATTAGAAATTTCCTTTACACGTGCTTTCAAACAAACAAACAAACAAACAAACAAACATGTTTTCAAAACATTGCAACAGGCGGCATTTCTTTTTTTTTTATTTTATTGATTTTTATTGTGCGCTGCATTTTTCTCTGCTCCCTCCCTTCCTCTCCCCTCCCCTTCAACTCTCTCCCAAGGTCCCCATGCTCCCAATTTACTCAAGAGATCTTGTCTTTTTCTACTTCCCATGTAGATTAGATCTATGTATGTCTCTCTCTTAGGGTCCTCATTGTTGTCTAGGTTCTCTGGGATTGTGATTTGTAGGCTGGTTTTCTTTGCTTTATGTTTAAAAACCTCTTCTGAGTGAGAACGTGTGATAATTGTCTTTCTGGGTCTGGGTTACCTCATTCTATATGATGTTTTCTAGCTCCGTCCATGTCGGGCGGCATTTCTAACTCACCTATGCTCCTTACCCACAGCGAGCATCAACTACAGCTTTTACAAAGGCGCTCGGCAAAGAGCGTGCCCTTCAAAGTAAACGCTGGATAACTAGCCTCTCCTCTGCGTTTGGGGACCCTGCTGTGATGTTCAGTGAGTGACACGGCAATCTGGAAATTATCAGATGCTAGAATATGCATATCCTAGCGCACAGACATAGAACAGTTGTAAAACAAATGTTACTTAGGTTTCTTTCCTTTTCCCTAATTTCACCAGTCCAGAGGTTTCACAGTAACCTCAGAAGTTGATTTACTTACTATAATAAAAATATACTTATCATATATGTATAACATGTGTATATTTGTATACAATATATCAATATATGTAATATAATGTATAATTTGTTTTTTTGTTTTACCAGAGAAGAATTTCCAATTAAACATGCATTCTGATTGTGATAACAACAGGCAGGCATAGGAGCGCTGTGTGCCTAGGCTATCACGCAACCTCAAGGCCTTAGAATTCTTAGGTTTTACAAAGTTTAAGCTTATTACATTATCTTAGGAAGCTGACATATTTACAAGCCCTAATTTCATCAACACTGATGACAATGAAAAGCATCAATCGGTAAAACATTAAAGGCAGAATGAACGGCACCAGCTGAGGCAGCCATCAAACTCCACTTTCTCGTTCCTCCTCCCGGAGCACACAGGCTTCCTTCCCATGAGCCACTGCTGTGACAAATGACCACAAGCCAGCCTGCCAAGCCAGCACAGATTTGTTACCTCACAGTTCTGGGGAGTCAGAAGTCCAAAATGGGGCCCCAAGCACAGTGGCTTATGTCTGAAATCCTAGCATCAGAGGGTGAAGTCAGGAGGATTGGCAGGATTGGAGGCAAGCCTGGGTTACACAGTGAGTTTTCAGCCAGCCAGAACTGCTTATTTCAAAAGCCCAGAGAGAGAGGGAAGGAGGGTGTGAAGAAGAAACCAAGGGAGGAAGGAAGACTTTATAGGACTTGTGATGTTTCCAATGCTGGAAGGAAGGCAGGGCAGGGCAGGCAAAAGGAAAACAAACAAACAAACTTTACAGACCTAAAATTAACGCATCAGCAGAGGCTTGTTCCTCGGGAGGCCCCAGGGCGAGACTGTTTTGCCTTTTGGCTCCTATAAGCCATTTGCCTTTTCTGGCTCACAAACCTAGTCCTCCATTTCCAAAGCAGCAAAAACAGCTGAGTCTTTCTCAGAGCGTTCGCTCCCTCTTCTGCTTACAGGGATTCTGTATCAGTCAGCCTTTTGCTACTGTAAAAAACGATACCCGACATAAATCAACTTATACGTGGAAAGTTTTGTTTTGGTTCACAGTTTCAGAGGTGTCAGGTCCATGGCTGCTTGGCTCTATTGCTGTTCATCACGGTGGGAGTGTGCAGTGCAGCAAAGCCGCTCGTGTTAAAGAGGAAGGATCCCACTATCCCTTTCAGGGCATGCTCACAATAACTATCCAGGCTATCCAGGAAGTCCCACCTTTGAAAGGCTCCACCACCTCCACACTAGGCATCAAACCTTAACATGTGGAGGTTAGGTACACTTAAGATCTACGTTATACCTGACCCCAGTGATGGTGGGATAACTGTCTGCCTCAGGGTCAGCCAATAGTCAGTCTTTTGTAATGAAACAAAGCTGCTATGGTTTGAGCTGCCCTCCAAAAGCTCGTGTGTTATGACTTCAATTCTGGGGGGAGGCATTTGGATCACGGGAATAGACTCTTGTGAATGAATTAATGTCTTTCCTTTGAGTAGGCTTTAGATTTCCTTGGGCTTGACCTGTTGCCACCAGTAGGCGGCATAAAAGCACATCTGTCTTCCATAGCTTGATTTTACTCTCTCCTCACATGGTACTTGCTTTTATTCTGCTATAATCTGAAGAAGCATGAGCTGCTCAAGCAAAATCTGGACTTGGACTTCCCAGCCTCTAAAACCATAAACCACGGGCATGGCAATAAGGACTGGAATCAGGGCTGGAGAGATGGGTCAGAGGTTAAGAGCACTTGTTGTTCTTCCAGGGGTCCTGAGTTCAATTCCCAACAACTACATGGTGGCTCACAACCATCTATGATGAGATCTGGTGCCCTCTTCTGGCATCTAAGCATACATGCAGACAGAACACTGTGTACATAATAAATAGATAAATAAAGATTTATTTAAAAAAAAAAAGGGGGGCTGGAATCCTAGAACCTGAGGGTAGACACAGGGCAATCAGGAACCCAAGGTCAGCCTCAGGTACATAAAACCTTTGTTTCCAAACTAAAATTAAATTACGTTTAAAAAATACTGTGAGGCAAAACATATCACCCCACCCCCCACCTCTAGAAATTTACCCAATCTTGAGTATTCTGCTAGAGCAACAGACTAAGATCCATGGCTTCTGGTGGCCATCTCCTGTCCAGGACAAGTTTCTGTGGAATTCTTCCTGAGAGATTTCCAATGTCAGACTTTCAATGCGTAGCCTAGAGTTTCCTGACAATCAGAAATATCAAAGAGTTACTAAGACAGCAGTTGTCTATAGACTCAAGCGAGTGCTTGGTGAAAATCACAAATCCTGCATTAGTCCTGTTATTTTTAAAACCTTCTGAGCTTGGCAAGTCGGTTTCATAAAATATTGAGGACTAAACCCAGTCAATACCCAAGATTTGTTGACTCAGCCTGCCTGCAAAATAATTTCAGGCTGGAATTTATCCATGCTCATATTTGTGAGTCTAGGAGGGTTGCCAGCTTATGTCAGGAAGCTGCACCTGCTCCCTGTGTAACACCCAGAACTGTGAAAGGGAAAAAAAAATAAGGCTAGGCTTGCCGAGAACCTACCTCAGTAAGTGTAAGATAACAAGTAGTAGCACTCGGGGAAAGGGCAGAATGTGACCTCCTTACAATGCTTCGCCTCTTTTAAAAATTAATCAGTGCGCTGTACAGGAAAGGGTTAATTTTTTTTTCTTTTTTGGTTTTTCGAGACAGGGTTTCTCTGTGGCTTTGGAGCCTGTCCTGGAACTCATGCTGTAGACCAGGCTGGCCTCGAACTCACAGAGATCCGCCTGCCTCTGCCTCCCGAGTGCTGGGATTAAAGGCATGCGCCAGTGTGTAAGCAAGGGCAAGTTCAGGTCAAACTCCAGATTACAGGCTTGGCCCTGTCTGGCTGTTATTCTCATTCTAAACTTGCCTCTGACCCCATCAGTTTCTCACTAGGTCCTGAGCTCTTGTCTTCCAGATTGCTCTGAGACTGCCCTTCAGGATTTCCGGCTCACCTTGCTTGTCCTTCACATCACAGATCCCATGGTGCCCACATCTGAACTTTCCTGCTTTGCCCGTCACTCCTAGCACAAGGCCTATGGCCCCGTATGACCCCTTGCTTGTGGAGCCATTCACATGGCCTTTCCGTTATTGCCATATGAAACCTGGCCAGGGGCCTGGGTGGTGCCTAGCTGACATTCCATTCCAACCACAAAACTACCAATGCATGGTTGGATAACCTGGAAACAGCTATTTTACAGCATCAGCCGAGGAGGTCCTGTTTAACCAAGAGGAAGCAGGAGCACAGGCTCGGGCAGAAACTGAGGTTCTGTTCCAGAGTTTCCTGGGAACCAGCTGGGGAAATCATCAGTTTCCTCATCAATAAAAGAAGGAACCTCAGGAGGTCATCCCTGTCTCCCATAGCCCTGTGACAAGTGCAGTAAGATTGAAGCGAGGTGATATTTTAACACCATGCTACATATTAGTTCTTAAATTCTCCAAGGGTTTCTCTCTCTACCCCACCCAGGGGGAACTGTTCTAAAACTCTTTTGTCCACCATGGCGACACCAGCCCATGGCCCCAGAATTTTACTTGGAAGGCACAGGCAGAAGGTCAGCCTAGGCTACCCGGATGAGTTCCAGGCTAACCAGAGCTATGAACAGTAATACCTGGCCTTCAAAGCATACATATATACATACATACATACACACACCCCCCAAATGAAAAACCTCTCTTGCATATTACACATGTTCATATATTCTGAATGTTCCTACAGTAAGCATTTGTGTGTATATATTACACAAATATATCTAATATATATAAATACATGAATATCTCTGAATACACACATATAAATATCACCACAGAGAATGGTCTAATGTGATGGGGTGAGCTATTTAAAATGGAAGAGTCCCTAGAAATGAGGAAGAGACATCTAAGTTACTACATTAGAACAGTCAAGGCTACACAGAGAAACCCTGTCTTGAAAAACTTTTTATTTTTTATTTTATTTTTGGTTTTTCAAGACAAGGTTTCTCTGTGTAGTTTTGGTGTCTGTCCTGGAACTAGCTATTGTAGACCAGGCTAGCCTTGAACTCACGGAGATCCGCCTGCCTCTGCCTCCTGAGTGCTGGGATTAAAGGCGTGTGCCGCCACCACCTGACTTGAAAAACTTTTTAAAAGAAAGAAGGAAGGAAGGAAGGAAGGAAGGAAGGAAGGAAGGAAGGAAGGAAAGAAAGAAAGAAAAGAAAGCTTAAGAATAGAGTCTACATTTCTACATTATTTGGGATACTTCAGGCAGGCATTTTTCCAGAAAAGTCTTTATATGACATGTGTATTTTTCACTCTTTGGGATTCTAAACCAGCACTGTTCAGAACAGAGTTGGGGGTGGCATGGAGGGTCCCTTAGACACAGTAACCAAGAACAGATAATTTCCCAAGGACTCTAGAGAAAGCGCCATGCTCACAGAGCTGAGCATTCCACCCCCTGTGTAACTGTGCCTACTCCCTGTCTCCTCTGCCTCCTTATTCATCCGGATCTCCTGGGACATCCCCTGGCTTTACTTGTGTCCCAGCACCCAGTGGAGTCCTTGGCATATAACAGCCATTCAATAGTGTTGAGTGAACAAGAGTCTAATTAATTGCTAGAAAGTTACCCGCACTCTAATGCCATGGAAACATTTTATTATTTTCTGATTCATGGAAGAGAAAGAATGCTAGAAGAAGGTGCTGCTAGCTAACACATTTCACATACCTGACAGTCAGACGACAGAAACAGCACCGTCCTTTCATATTGAGGGACATAGGTCATGATTTCATCTGAATATTGGAAACAATTTCTGAATATTTGAATCAGTATCCTTTAATAATAAGTTCCTAAAATTGAGATGCCATGTTTCAAACTTGCAGAACATCATTTAAAATCTTATTATATTCATGACTTTGCTACTAAATGAACGCCACTAGTCACTCAAAGGAGCACTGTCACTGTGGAATCAAATCCACTAGTCGTGCCTGGGAGCTTTGACTATCACTAGGCACTGTGCATAGTGCTTCTGAATTCAAGTAAGCAGAATTAGACAAGCTGCTTGTAAGATTGCTAAACTTATAAACTTCATAATAGGATAAAGGATTGGGTGAGGATGAGAAGGCTGGGGCCCTCTTTCAGAGAATCAAAATAGAGCATCACTTGACTTGGCAACAGTGGGATAGGGAAATGGTCATCTCCAAGATAGACTCTGATGCTATGATTGGCGAGCCTTTCTGATGGGTTAGCCTTGCATTGAGGGTGGTTAGCCTAAGTTTCCAGAGAAAGAGAGCTGAAATTAGCCGGGTGAGGAAAGACCAAAGAAAAGCATGTCTGAGAACAATGGGCGCTCAAACTTACATGACAGATTGGTTTTCTAATAGGCAACCATGTGGGGATAATGAATAATGGGCAGTTGAAATTCAGGTGGTTGAGGCTGAAGTTATAATTCAAGAGAAATAAATAAAAGAATACATATAGATAGAAAGAAATGCCGTGGAAGGATTGAGTCCTGGCTTACACCACAACTTAGATGTCAGATGACAAGGCAGCAGCATCAAACACCTGAGAACCTTAAAGGCCAGAGAGAAGCCAAAGGGAGGACTCCACCAAAACCAAGCTCCGGTCTCTCTCATGTGCAGATCCTAGCTTATCACGTTTATATGGATGCATATGAGTGGGGGGCACAGAAATGCCTTGAGGAAGGGGAGGGAGGGCAACGAAAATGGAAAGTCTATTGGGGGGAGAAGGATACAAAGAGGGGCAGGAGAGGGGGGGGGGAGAATCAATCAAAACCAATTTTGCTTGAAAATGTTGTGATGAAACCCAATGTGGTATAAGCTAATTAAATTTTCGATAAAAATATGAACTCATATAAAATATATGCTTGTATTAAATGTCTTATATAGCATAGTTCCATGTGCAAAGAATATACACAAGTAGAAAATTAAATTTAAAAAAAGTGCAATCAATCCTCTCAAATACTGCTGCTAAGACAGGCAACACCATTGCCTATAGCAGTATAAAAGTCATTGGTGACCTCACTAAGAACAGTTCCAAAGGATTGTGGGGGTCAAGATCCTGAGTGAAGAGAGCCCTACACAATAAAGGAAATGTATAAGGCAGAGGATTGAGCATTGTCTAGAGGAAGGGCTGTTGCAAGAAGCAGGTTCTTAGGAGAGCCCCGAAGGACCTGGGAAGTATGCCAATGGAGATGGGAAAACACTGAAACTTGATTTTGACCCCATGACTTATCTGCATTTCCATCAATTGTTAATGCAATATCAGCAGTCTGTTTAAGCCACAGGAATTGCATTGCATATTGCATAGGGATGGTTGCAGAAACCTCAGCAGGCTTCACTGAGCACTGTGGCAAAGGTAGTTTTAATGCCTGTAACAAGATCTCAAGTGACTGCGACGTTGGCACAGGGGCATTCAATTCAGCTGCATCTCTTTATGGGGGAAACCCAAGCCGCTTTGTTCCTTTTCTATACATAATCTCTTATTAATCACTATATCAGAGACAAATCATTTTCATTGTTTAAATTGAACAGATCCGACGAGAATCTTCGATCTCATAATATTACACAGACTTTTGGAGCATACGTAGTGCAAAGGTTATATCTAGAGAGAACTTTTTTTTGCAGCGGTATGCTTTATTTTTGCTTAAAGATTAAAATGTAATTTTAGCTTGCCTTCACGTTAAATGCATGAGCATATTAATACAGAAAAAATGTCAGCACACCCTATCAGTTGAAAATATTATTATTGCTGATAATTCTCCTTTTGTCGTCCTGTTTTACGTGAAGCATTTAAAGATGTTGTCTTGAGAAAGGCTTCACCATGACCGTACTCACAGCACACCTGCTGAAATGGAAAGGAGAGGCGGACAGGAGGAGGAAGCAGCATCCACCCGGGATGTTACAATGAGGGAGGCTGAGCAGAGATGGGGGAGACTGACCACGCAAGAACAGGGAGAAGTGCTGAAGCTTATATCCTGAGTAGGCAGAGATCAACCGAGTGCACGAGGGGCTGGGGCTGGGCAAAGACGGCAGCACAGTAACAGGAGGAAGGCGGGTAAGGGAGATGCATGGATGTGGCTGTGGCGGATTCTCTCCTTATTGCTCCGGTCACTTTATTAAAATGAAGCACAAGACCAGCAGTAGAGGGAGAGGTAGGGAGGGATGCCATGGCTCAAGGGAGGAGCAGAAGGTACAGACAGAAAGGAAGAGTAGGAAGGACGAGTGGCGGGCAGCGTAGCTGATGCTTGTCATCTTTAATGATGATGGGTTTGAAGTGAGTCAGAGTGACAATCTCACTCGCTCTCATCCGGCTGCAGGGGCTAAGTGGGCGGAGCACCCCAGACAACCAAAATTGCCCAATAGGCGACACAAGAGAGCGGCACCAGGGCCCTGTACAGTAGAGGGGAACTTGAGACCAAGACCAGTCTGGGTGGTTCTATCTACTGCTCCCTGTCCTCCTCCTTGTCAGTCAAACATGAAGGAAAGGGAAGTTGTCAGCGCACATTGAAAGACCACAGGGTGGGAATACGAAGTGGGAATGTATAGGAGTCTGAGTGTGAGATACCCCAAGAGAACGTCAACGCGGCTGTATGTGGTGAACATCACAGAGAAACCCAATCGAGTCCGATGTTCAGCCTGACAGGAGAGCCTGGTGCTAGGTTGCTTGGATTTGGGAGTATGGACAGCTGCCCGCACACAAAGAAATTCAAGCAAATAATACTCATATATTGTCTAAGCTTTGAAAATCTTACTGACTGACTGTCCGTTTATGGGTGGGGACTTTAACTTGCCTGGTGACCCCTTCTTCGGCACTGTGATGGCTGATCTCAGTGGTTAACGTGACACGCTGAAAAGGAGGAGCCTCAACTGAGGACTGGTCTCCGTCAGATGGGCCTGTGAGCACATCTATGGGGACATTTTCCTGATGACTATTTGATACAGGGGGGCCCAGATCAATGTGAGAGATGCCATCCCCAGGCAAGTGTGCCTTGACTGCATAAGGAAGCTAGCTGAGCCAGGCAGGGACAGCAAGCCGGTAAGCAACATTCCTCCACGGCTGCTGCCTCGGTTCCCGCCTCTGGGTTCTTGCCTTGTGTTCTGCCTTGACTTTCCTTGGTGATTGTGACTTAGGAGTTGTAAGATGAAATCAAAACCATTCTTCCCCAAGTTGCTTTGGGCCAATGCTTCAGCACAGCAACAGAAAGAAAACTGGGGCAAACCCTTTCTATTTCTTGGATTAAGTAACAGATACTTGAATGCTAGATTATAGTGTAACAGAACCAAAAGCAGGCCGAGGATGAACCTATTAGACCAGGATCACACCTCATGTATCCCCATGCTTCTATGACATGCCTTTGCGTGTAGAAGGAAGTCCGTCAATACACAGCCACAATGATGTTCCTGGGATTGCACCCTGATTGCATCTCATCTCGCTCTGTCCTCTAGAAAGTCTGATCTACCCAAGTGGTCAGAAAAGTAGGTGGACAATATGGCTAGGGTTTATAATTTGTACATCTGTTTAGCAAATAATTAGAAATAAAAAGTAGCAGAACAGATTCAGTCTGCTGAGTTCAACAAACCACTCTTTTGCCTCTGTGCTCTCCAACAGCCTGACTCAGGGCTTCATCCCCTTCAACTTCTGATGAAGACATCATATTTCAGCTTAGGACACTCACTGACATGCCATCCAAAGGGTGGCAAGGGGCATAGCACTCATGGTCCTCCCCTTGAGGAAGCAAGGGAGGTGGAGCCAGGAGGAAAGGGGTATTCATTTTTCAAGTTCCAGAGGCAAAAGGGAAGGAATTTGTAAATCCAGAAAGAAATCAGTCACTAGAGCACACTTGAAACTTTCTCTCACCGTATCTTACAATAAGAAATTATCTTTGTTTATCGACTTAGGAAATGTGTGTTTGTGCACACCTGAAACATAAAATTCATGGTGGTTAGAATATGTAATACTCTAGTATTTCTCTCCTCGTTTTACAATTTCATTTCTTTTTATAAATTTCACTCAGAATAAAAGATCTTGGGGTCCATGAATGTATTATAACCTGTAGTTTGTAAATATTAAACCATGTGATAGAGAAAACAAAGAATACTGTTGTCCTTATAACAGACAGAGCAGAAAGATGAAAAGCAAACTTCCCTGGAGGGACTGAGAGGCACCAGTTCATGGTAGCTTCACCTAAAATCACTGTGGATCTGGGGATCTCAAGACACTCAATGAAAATTTAATGAGACTTGGTAGAGACCCGGGTAAGTTGTTGGTTAATATATGACGTTAATATAGTAAAACCACGAGTTTCCCTTCGCAAAGCAAAGAACCCAATAGAAAACATCCCACTCATGTATGATTTTTAGATCGGTCAAATACTCAGGGGGTGGTGACATAACATTTCCGTGTCTTATATGAAGAAAATTTGAGTCTTCCCCTCTGCTCACAAAACAACTGAAAGGTTGTCCACTGCTCTGGGGTGTGTATACCCCACGTCATAAAGATACGCTTTCCCCGTGCTCAAAAAGCATGGATCACAAACAAAGCCCAAATATGATTTTTTTGGTGAAAATGTTTGAAATCATTCCCAAAATCACATGGAAAAATAAAATTGTGTTAAGAAAACTGTAATGGGGGTAGAGGGATGAATGGGGAAACGAATTCTACCAAACTTCAAAATTATGTTTTACAAAGCTACAGTAATTGGAATAGTCTGAGGGTAGCACAGAAAGAGAGAAAATGGCCACAAATACAGACTTTAGATAGCCATGCACATACGTGTATTTATGAGAAGGATAAATGAAGCCTTTCAAAATGGAGGCAGGCAGAGCAGACAGATAAGGAATGATAAATGTTGGGATGGCGGTTGTGACAGAACGAAAAAGTCAGAATAGGTCTCTGTTTAGTAATCTACTGAAAATTTCAAATGGATCAAAACTTTAAGTGGAAATCAAATTAAAACAAATGTTATGCCAGAATCATTTTTTTATATTGCGAATAATGAATCATGACCCAAATTCCAGAAGTACAATAGTTGTGAATCAATTTGTTAGTATACTTTGAGGGTTTCTATGTGCAGAGACTTGCTATGTTGCCCAGGCTGGCTGCAATCTTTGAAATTCAAATGGTATGCCTGCCTCAGCCTCCCAAGGAGCTGGCGCTACGTATGCATGCCACTGTGGATGGCAATATTTAGAACGCCGGCCTTCACATAACTGTATGAATATGTTCCCTGTGGTGCTGGCTGTAATATCACCACACTGAATCTGTGTCGAAGTGTCCTTCAGCCCGGGGATGGGGAAACAGGTTATGGTGCAATCCAAAGAGAACTGGGCGGCAGAAGCTGATTAAGAATCGGCCAGTAAGTGAGCATTCTGATGGTATGTATTTTGCTGAGTGGGGAAGGAGAGTTCCAAGACATTAAGTACTCCTCCATTCTTAGACCAGTTAATTCTTAAACATATGTATATGCCCACATCTGCATGTCTATCTTTACATATCTCTGTATTCCTATATTATAATTCATTATGTAAAACACATAGCATTATACTGTTTATACTACTCTGTAACCTTTGTTGACTCGGGTAGCAAAATATCTTGAAAACGGGACATACACTATGCTATCTGTTGCCTTGGGGACTTTTTATTTATTATTTATTTTTGGTTTTTCGAGACACGGTTTCTCTGTGTAGCTTTGGAGCCTGTCCTGGAACTAGCCCTGGTAGACCAGCATGTCCTTGAACTCACAGAGGCCTGCCTCTGCCTCCCTCCTGAGCGCTGGGATTAAAGGCTTGCGCCACCACTGCCTGGCTGCCTCTGGGGACTTCTATACTATTTGAAGATTTTTAGTTTCTATTATAAGCCTTTAAAGAGAAGAAAACAGAAACATGGCAGCATCATACCCAAGCAAGCCCTGCTTCCGACTCTCTGACTCCAGTCACGCTCCAGTCCTTGCCAGTTAAAATAGATAAACCTATAAGCTCACGTCCTGCCTGTGGGCTCGCAGGTCATCCCAGGTCACTACAGTATACTAGCTGGCTATTGACCAAGAATTGCTGAGGCTCCTGTGTCCCTTACTCTGAAAACAGAACCAGTTTATATGAACGATGCTAACCTGTGATTAGAACACAATGTCTGGGTGCCTGTTGGTGATGTGTCTATACACAAACTAAGCCCTGAAACTGCCCTAAAGCGGAGGGTGGCTTGGCTTTAAGCTTACTTATAAATGCAGGTTATCTTTAGCCTATCCTAATTATTTTTCCTGAAGAGCTTGCTTGTCCAGTCTAATTGAGAATTGCATTTGGAAGGCGTGGCATATGAAGGCTTGTTCTCAGCTGACAAAAGGAACAATGCTATAGAACATTAATAAAATTCAGGCACTGTTAAGTGTAAGGGCTCGAGAAAGCTCTCAACCTCATTTTGAAGCTCTCTCTTGGTTCCTGGCAGTCTTTTTGTGCCTTCCCAAGGCAGGCAAAGGGCATCAGAGCAATAGTGGGTAGGCCAGCTCATTGCCACACTCTGAAAAGCTCCCGGACACTGGTGTTTGTGTTCAGAGCTGACATGTAATCATTGCTGCTGTTTTCTTTAAAAACAGTGCCTGTTGAAGCTGCACGGTAGAAAAACAAAGGCGTGGGCTCCACCTCTACTCATCGTTCCCTACAGCCCGAAATGGGGAAAGGGCGATCTAAATTTCCCCCTGCCTGGGGGCCATGGAAACTTGTAGACCACCCATATCTTCTGCGGCTGTCAAAAAGAAGCAGCTCTGTGCCTGCGCGACCTGGAGGCAGGGAAAGTACCTGACAGGCATGGTCTCGTTTCTGTAGGAATAAAAGACCCAAGCGGACAGGTGTGTTCTCACATGGCTGTGCAGGGAGGAAAAGGAGGAGGGAACGGCAGCAGGCTGGGAATATCGCGTTAGTATTAAGGTGGAGATGATGGGAGAACAGGCAAGAGATCTAATTGTTAGAGTAAGCACAAGCTACTTCTGCAATTAAAACAGTCTAACGTAGGAGGGGGTGGTGGCATTTTAAGAAGACAGTAAAATGGGCTTCCGGGCAAGGACACATATCAGAAGAAAGTTCCTGTACTGGGTCAGCAATTTTTTTTATCAAATTAGAAGGTCCACAGATAATATATGACCTCAGAATTTGGTAAGATCCAACCAAGAACAGTTTATAAATACCACAACAGTAAGGGGATTTTTGCCTGTGATGCTAAAGGTTATATGTCCAATAAAACAAGTTGAAAGTATGCTGGAATGCTACCCCAGTCCCTCAGAACTGGACATTTGCAACTACGGTCTTCAGAGAGATAGTCAAGTTAAGTTGTAAGGCCACACACTGGCCCTTGGCATGTATTTGAGTGCTTTTCTTAAGCCTCTCTCTTCAAGCCCAAGTTTACATCTATGTAAACCTTTCCTTAATAAACTCCAAGATCACACAAAAAGTGGGCACTCATGCCATGCACTTGTGACGTTATTGAAAGGAGAAGTTTGGGACTGAGTAGGGGATGTCTCTGCACACATGAGGACCTGGGTTCCAATGCCCAGCATCTACCTAGGAAGCCAGTCATGGCTGTGTTTGCCCATCACCCTAGTTCTATGGGACAGAGAAAGCAGCTCCCAGAAATCTCACTGGCCAGCCAACCAAGTCAACAACAGGAAGCTTTCAGTGTAATCCTGTCTTGAGGCAATAACTCTGAGAGCAATACGGGAAGATGCTCCAATTCCCCACTTTGACCTCTGCATGTACACATGGGTGCAGACAGCTGCACGATTTGGAGACAGTGGAGATATACTAGAAGAAAGTCGCCACATTGTCACGAGCCAAGTAAGTCTCAGGCTGTCCACAGATGAAGGATGAAGGATCCTCCTGTAGTTAGATTCCTATTTCTGTGATAAACATCACGACTGAAAGCAACTTGGGAAAAAAGGATTTATTTGGCTAACAGGTTTCCAGTACATCGTGAGGGGAAGCTAAGGCAGAGGCTGAATCTGAGACCTTGGAGGAATGCAGCTCACTGGTTCCGCCCTCAGCTTTCTTCTATAGGCCAGGCCACCTATAGTGGCACCATCCTGAATGAGCTGGCTCCTCCCACATCAATCATTACTCAAGACAGCACCTTAGGGACTTGCCTACCAGCCAGGCTGATAGAAACATTTTCTCAACCGAGGTTCCCTCTTCCCAGATAACTCTAAATTGCCGAGTAGACAAAAACAAAACAACAAAACCCTAACCAGCACAGGTCAGAGGGAACATGTCTCAGCCGGTACCTTAATTTCGGACTCTCAGTCTCCAGAACATTGAAATAATAAACTTCTGAGTTCTAAGCCTCCCAAGTGGCGGTACCTTATAATAGTAACCTCTCCCAACAAGTGCAGTATCCGAGGAAATGTAGAAGTCTCAGTGTCTAGGCCTCCGTCGGAAAATAGATTTCCCACTGTTAGTATGCTATTAGCAGGGTTATACTCTCTGTCCTGCGGAGACACGCTAGCTCTTCAAATGGCCGCAAGGGCCTCTGGTTTGTCTCATGTGCTGCTGCTGATGTTGTTACTTAACAGGGCATCAAACCCGCTCTGCTCATTTATATATAAATCCGCCGCAGTCCGTGAGTGCAGTCTTATTGTTCTTCTCACTTGTCTTTTTATAGATAGGGAAAATGCTGACCCAAAAACTGAGCGGTGTTCAAGAGAACACCCTGTACAGCTGGGGCTCCCATCGGGACCTGTGCACACCAAGCTACCTGGGAAGCCAAACTCCACATCCCCTACAGATTGTGACACCGTGGTCAGGGAAGGGTGGGCTCATTACACTTTGACTCCTTAGCTCATGGGACATTGGGATTCAAAGTCAAAATCTTCACATTTTGAGGTCTGTAGACTTTTTTTTCCCAAATGTACAGTCATCATAAAAACAAGATTGAAAAAGTCTTTTTATAATGTGTTAAGATTTTCTGAGGCAGTCCTTCCTGATACACAGAGACCCAGCTGATGAAGCAGGCACTGGGGTTGGAGAAGGAACCCGCAGTGCAGTGATAGAATCTGACGCCCCAAGAAGGTCAACGCATGTTCTCTCCCTTAAAGAGGGTTAAGAGGTGTCTGAGAATAGAACACCTGGGCTCTATGGATCTTGTAAGGTGTGGAGAGGGTGGAAGGGTTCCTGCCTCTCAGAGAAAAAACTAGTTTCTCTGTGGTCATTGTCACCACCACCATCATCACAAGGGATGACATGGACAGACTCGTGTTTCACGCATACAATAATAATCTCTGCCCTCTTCCTGTGGAGTGGAGACTTTGTAAATCTGGGAAAGGTGAAAAGAACCAGTGGAGTAAATAAATAAAGCCATCTGGTAAGATTCTGAGGCCAGAGGAGGGCGGGGGGGGGGAAGAGAGAGAGAGAGAGAGAGAGAGAGAGAGAGAGAGAGAGAGAGAGAGAGAAATGTCTAAGCACAGATACATGCCCGTCTAGTCTGTGGAAGAACGTAGTGAACGCGGTGTGGCGGACTGCTTCGCCTCTCCACGAATCTTGTACCAGACCCAGCGCCCGCTTCTTAGCAAGCGGTTTCATTTATTCTATTTCATAAGGTCTCAAAGGCAAAAGACACTTAGCAGAAAGGAACACCCAGGTGTGAACCTTATTAAAATCCTTATTTATGGGGCTGAAGAGGTGGACTCAGACAGTAGAGGGTTTGCCACATGAATATGACACCCTGAGTTAGATCCCAAACATGTTTGGAAAAATTGGGTCTTGATGTTATCCAGCTTTGGGGAGACATAGGAAAAAGGATCTTGGCCAAGTCAGTCTAGCTAGATAATTGAGCTCCTGATTCATTGAGATCTTGTCTCAAAAAGGAAAAAAGAAAAAGAGGACCAATTACTGCAGTAACTGAAAAATATCACTAAAGATGGTCACATATGTGGATGGAAACCACTTTACTTGGAGATGATGAGACAACTCAGAAAAAAATCAAGTTATTTTGTGCTTATAGTATTTCATTCCTAATTGCCAAACATGACGTTGATAGGAATTTGAAATGGTGACAAGACTTGAAAAAAAATGGTATTGATTAGGCTGTTAGTCTACACGGTAGGATGTATTCTTTTACTCCGTGGAAATACAAAAGTTTCCCTTCAAGGAATATGGAGTACTTAGAGAAAGGAGAGATGGATTGCCTTTTCAAAGACTGTTATTATCCTTTTGCCCCAATTTCTCACAGACTCACACCTACACAAACTCCTGAGCTGCCACAGGTCAAGTCCGCAGAGCCTCTTGGGAAAACTATCGGGCCAGCTCTCAAGAACAACGGGAACAAGCGAGCATAGCTCTATTAACTTTAATATTTCTAAGAACTGACCAGTTAAGCAGGTTGGTGCATAAGAAACTGGAGATGAAAAATAAGTATTCGTGAATGTTTCTGTGCTGTTTGAACGGAAATGGACACAGCTTTTGCTTGGCCCCTGAGAGTCCGTGTTAATTTTTCAGGGAGGGAAAGATCAAACAGCCCGAGGCTAGTCATTCTTAACCGAAGAACGCTACGAGAAGCCAAATCTGCTGCTCGCACAGAGGCTGTGGCTGTCTGGGAAGGGAAGGTCAGATTTGGGCTCCTAAGAATATTTAGGGTCAAAGGACATTCTCCTTCTATCCACGTCTTCAGGGGATTTTAACCAATGACCTTCACCAGATGTGCTAAGACCACCCAAGAAGTTTTGTGTGGAAAAACTCCCTTAGTTACATCCCGCTACAGACAGTAAGCGATTCCAGGTGGAAAGGAAGTGTGCTGGCTACTTCCGGCTCTGTGAACTCAGGTGCTTTGTGCTCAGATGTCCCACAGCATTTGATGATCTGGCCATTTGTGTATTAACTGCTTCTTTGAGGAATAAAAAGCAGTCATCCTGGGAGCAGGCTGGCCCTAGAGAGTGAAAACCACTTCAACTCCTTGCATTCTCAGGCAGGTCCCAGGCCTGGACTATCCCTCCTTAGGGACACAGGATATCTAGTAGTTACATCATTGGATATAAGTTAGATTGTCTTCCTGAAGATGTTTTATTGGGTCTAATATGAACCAGAAATTCCATTAAAACCGCCAGAAAGTCCTCCTGTTCCTAAGATTATAAATGCTGATGGGGTTTTCAGGACATTAATCACCAAAGAAGCTTCAGGTTATTTTAGAGGCCGTTGCTCGAGAGGGCATCTGGTGTGGCCATCTGCCTCGGTGAATGGTCTTCTGTGGAGAGATAAGGGGAGGCACCTCAGAGAATACCCATGGTCGGAATGGAAAAGGCACAGATTACCCACGCACCGAGTGTCAGCCGTAACTATATTCTACTCCATCATCCTATATGGAAATGAGCAAATGAACACAGCTCAGAGCTTTCTTCTCGGGTAAAGCCCAGGTACCTGCATCAGATGGTCTGTAAGCCAGGAGGGCTCTTACCTCTTCTGGACCCTCAGACCGCCCCTGCCAGTCCCAGAGTTCGATTCTACAAGGGTGAGTCACTGCTTTAGAGTTTCATTTGTGTAATCAACCAGAACTTGCTATGAAAATGCAAAGATCTCTGGGAGCGGTTCTGCATTAAGCCTTCTACGTTCAGAAGAGCGATTACTTCTTAGCTGCCAGAGTAGTTAACAGCCTGAGATAAAGAAAAAGAGAGGGAATTGAGATGCCTGTCCCGCAGAAGAAGAGAAATCTTTCTTGGTTTTCATGTTTGGCATGTGGACAATATGTATAAGATTCTGAACTGATATAAGCTTATATATTGCGGATAAAATAATGAAAGTCCCCCCAAGAAATGGATGCAATGTTTCTGAGTCTGCACGCCAAGAAGTGTTTGCTGTTCCAGGGGGCATTTGTGGCTGCTTTTTTGAGGACACTGTGATATTGTGGCCATACAGTGACTTCTGGAGCTGGCAGCAGAAGGATGGAATCCTGTGCCATGACACATACCCGACAGGAGCTAAACGGTTACTTATTTTCTGGTCAGGAAGTCCAAAGTCTGTTTTCCATTATGCATATTATCACCTGATTCCAAGGTTGGAGAGCATCCTACAGAGTGTCCAGTTCATTTCAATACCATCGTTATAGCAAACGTCCAATCAGTGACTGCCCAGCCTCTACCCCAACATCCATAAGATCAGGAGCTCACCCACTCAATTTTCTGAAAACTACATTTTAGTCGTTCATTTGTTGCTGTTGCTTTTGTTTTTAATTCTGTCTCCCTGAGATTTGACTCCATTGCTCCTAACCCATTATCTTCAATTCCCTTACAACAATCTGGACTCCTCTCACATAGGAAACCCACTTAAATATCTGAAGACACCCCTTTTGTCTCCTGGATAGTGCATGTGCCAGAAGCGGTAAGTATTAAACATGGTGCTTTTGACTTACAGAGATTCTAAACACTTTCCCAACAGCTATGAGTTAATAAGAACAAAGGCTTGATGGAGGACCTCTCTCAAGTATACTAATATGTTAGCATGGTACCTGATCAACCAATTTTAATTTGTCTAGTAGATATGAGGATACTCACAATCTGTTATCTAAAAAATAGTGAGTATCAATGAAAATGATTTCTAACTGTTCGTTTCCCCCTTTCTAGTTATATATTTGCATATGCTTTGTAGAAGGAATATGAACTATAACATTTTGAAATCTTGAACCCAACTTGACTAATCTATGACTACTTAAAAAAAAAAGCCCTCCCCAGAGAACGTTTCCTTTGCCCCTCAGTGTCTTTACAAAAATGCCTTCCTATATGAGTGCAGAAGCGGAGCTGGGAAGGACCGGACCTTGCTCCGGGGTGTATAACTGGAGCTTTAAAAGCCAGCCTTCACCTGAGGTCAGATTTCTAGGAGTAAAACCTTTCTTATTTCAGAATTTCACTTAGATGTCAAGATATCGGGAAGAATAAAAGATCAATGCTGGAGAAGCAATCAGGTGTGGAAGCCCATGCCTATAACCCCAGTGCTCGGGGCGCCAAGGCAGGTGGATTGAATGCTCAAGGCCAGCCAAGCCTATATAGTAATTTCTAGGCCATCTTGAGCTATACAGTGAGACACTGTCTCAAAAACAAACAAACAAACAAAAAAGTCATTTGAACTGAGTGAAGTTAACCACTGTTTCTTTCTCCTCTGGATCTCTGCCCACCCCCCTTGCCACATGAGCACACAAAGCCCAACCTGGAATTTCTTTGCAATTTTAGTTTGTGTTGGAAGTGTGTATAGTGCACATACACACACGCAGTCTTGAGCAAAATGCAGGGGCAGGGCGGGAGCGGGGCAGGGGATCAGGATCAGTGTGGTCTAAAACTACTGTTGCTTTGTGTTGATGGAGGAGATGGGTGACTGCCAGGAAGCCTGATTCCATCAGCTCTTGGCCCTTTATCAGATCTCAGTGTTTCCCCACCTGTGAAACAGAAGTGATGCTTCCCCTTTATCTCCTAGTTCCCCTGTGGCAATCCAATAAGCCAGTACCCTGCATGGTTTCAGGACGTTCATCTTTTGGCTTTTCCCCTTTGCCTTCATTACTGTGGGCACTTCCTTGAGAGGAATCATCACTAGCAGAGAGAAAAGGAACCTATATACAGATTTTTCTATCAAAATTATTTTATTTTTGTTTTGAAATAGGGCCTGACTTTAGAGAAAGGTTTCAGGGTCCTCAGACAAGTCCTAAGGGCCCTGAGAACAAATGAGAATGACACAAGGCTGTCCCGGGCTGACAGGCTGATGTGACCCTGCAAAACCCGAGGCAATGCTCTTCTCCAGAAGGTGAGGAACCTGTACCTGCAGAGGTCACTGCACTTTTGCATCACCATCCACAGAGCCTGCTCGTGACCATAACAACTCCATCCAAAGAGCTCCATGTCATCCCATCTCTATACAAGACCCTTTTCCAACCAACCAAAGTTGAGCATACACACACGGAGGTGAGGCGGGGCTGGGGAGGTGAGTGGCTGCCATTGGGCCTGGACAATGTGGAATTCATCCTGCTATGAAAGGTCCTTTAGAAAAGGAAAAAATACTAGGCAAACACAAGAAATTAAGAAGCACACAAGAAAAGGATCTTTCACAGTTCCTAAAGTAAAAGGCTTAGTCTTTTAGTAAGAGTGGTGGATGGCTGATAATTTCATACAGCTTTGCTTAAAAAACCCTCTCTACTCCTAAATTATACTCTTGTTAATGTTGAAATGATATAGAAAAATAAATTATTCTAGCTTAATAAGAAATTTCCCCAAATAATGGTGCCCAGACTACCTTTTCCTTTTTATGCATTCTGAGACTCACAGAAGAGTACCATTCACACTTAGAGAGGACCTTGCTACTTCAGTTAACCAAATCTAGAGACTCCCTCACAGACATGCCCAGAAGTTTGTCTCCAAGATCCCTCCAGATCCTGTCTAGTTGACAACTCACTCTCGCCAGGAGATCTCCTAGAGTTTGGATCTGGGATATCCTCGAAGGTCCGTGTGTTAAAAGCTGGATTCCCAGCTTGATACTACTAGATGGCAGTGGAAACCTTTAACAGACAGACTGTCCTGGGAGGGTTTAGACCATGTGGGATTGCCCTAGAGACAGACTACAGAATGACATTCTGAATGAACAGGCTTTCTCCTCCAGGTACCTCGGCCACAGTATGTTGTCACAAACCCAAATGAATAGGATTGATTATCTAATACAAAATCTCCTGTATGGCCTTAAAGAAGAACAGGTGACAGCTATAGAAAAGCAAATGTAAAGAAGCAATCAAATGTCTTTGTCAAATAGTGTTATGACCATAAAGGATCTCGGAAGAAGAGTATGTGGACAGACTTTCAACACTATCACCGTCACTACAGTGCTCTTCTTTTAGGTGGTCAAGACAGGGGACAGAGCTAGCCGTGACTGTTACATTCAAAAAATGTTTTGTTCACTTTCTGCATCTTCTCAGAGATACTACATGGAAGCCCACTTGTAAGTGCTATGCACTCATCCTGAAAAATTGTTTGTCTCTAAATAACAGCATGGGAGAGTCTACTGCGGTTAGAATAAGGCTTCATTCAGCCCACAACTTGGAGTTTCACAAACTGTATATACAGGCCATGCTTATAAATCCATTGCAGAGGAAGTCAGTAACTGGCCATTAGTCACAGCACATTTATGGAGGAAACTAATAGGTTATCATATCAGGTCCCTGTGAGTAAAAGCTCATTTGATTATTTCCTGTGCCCAACTGTGTCATGCAATGTTCAAACAAAACCAAGCATCTTAAGGTGGTATGCTTAAGGTGGTATGCTAGTTTCAATGTATTCTAAAAATCAATGCTTGGAGCCAAGGGAGAAGACACAAGTGCCTGTTTCCCAGAGACGTTCTAACAGTTCTGTGGATCGTATCATTATAAACAGCAAGATGAAAAAGTAAAGCAAGCCTTCAATGGGAGGAATAAAAACTGGACTCAATGTAGCATGAATGCTGTATAGCAAGGGACTCCCCTTGATTCCAATGCTCTTCATTTCCACTGCAGCTCAGAGAACTGATAACTAGCATTCCTCCAGACCAGAGGAAGAGATACAGATACAGTGATGGGTGGTCCTGAAATGCCCATCAATACCACCTCGTACTGTGCTGCTGGCTCTGAAATGTCCTCCTCACGCTGCTTTGATGAGAAACTTGACTGAAACCTTCAACAGTATTAATGACCATCTTTAAGATGGATTATGACCCCTGGGGGAGAGCATCCACATAGAATGATGCGTATAAAACCTATGGAGATTTCTTCTGGCTGAAATGATGGCCACATAAGGACACGATAGAGTTTAATACAAATAGATAAATGACCTTATTTCTGAGAAAGAAGAATGAATAAACTACCCAAATAGTCAAGAGAAGTATGACATAAAAATGGGACAAATATTAATTAAAAGGGATTGTAGTTTTAGTTGACTATGGCACTACTATTAACCCCACAGTCAAAAACTAGATTGGGGTTCAGTTACAGAGACCACAGGGTAGGAGGAAACTACCAACCACGGGAGCCTCAGAGGACAATCAGAAGGTAAGACTTGGAAGACTCAAGTGGAGAAAATGGTAATGGAGCATTTGGGGGAGCAATATGCAAAGAGGCAAACATTCACACAACAGTACTTCTTTGTTTTTTTTTATTTTATTTTTTTTATTAAAGATTTCTGTCTCTTCCCCACCTCCGCCTCCCCTTTCCCTCCCCCTCCCCCAATTAAGTCCCCCTCCCTCGTAAGCCCAAAGAGCAGTCAGGGTTCCCTGCCCTGTGGGAAGTCCAAGGACCACCCACCTCCATCCAGGTCTAGTAAGGTGATCATCCAAACTGCCTAGGTTCCCACAAAGCCAATAGGTGCAGTAGGATCAAAAACCCATTGGAAAGGACAACAGTACTTCTTAAAGAACAGAATAAAGAGTCCAATGGACAACTATCATAGACTCCAATTTTGTCTGTATTTGAGAAAAACATTTCTGAAAAAAAATTGGTGAAAATGGAATGTACTTCTGTAAGTTGCCCGTCAAGGGGAGCATTAAAATTACTGCTGAATGATGGCTTGTGGAAGACATTGATTGTACGGTATAGAATTAGCCTTCTCAATGTCCCTTTCAGTGATGGTATTCTGTAATGCAGAGATTAAAGCAATAACAACAAAGAAAAACCATGTAGAAGCAATTCAGAGACTATGTTTGGCTATGAGTTTGGCCTCTAACTGTTGAGCCACGTCTCAGCCCAACTCAGAGTCTGTTTAGAAGAATATTCATATACACAAAGAGAGGCATAAGGTCAAAGTTAGTCCTGATTCCTCAGGTCTGGTCTGGTAAATAAAAAAGAGCTACTATAGGCACCAAGCAGTGGACTGCTATAGAGACATCTATGAAAACGGTTCTAGCAAAAACATAGGGACAGAGGAAAAAGGAGTAAGACCCAGGAAGCCAGAATGGGCCTGAGGCAGCAAGTAACTAGTGAGACAATGAAGGCTGGGTGGGCCAATAGAAATAAGAGAAAAATGTAGCAATATGTCACATGAGAAAAACTGCCAGGATTTAGTCCCTAGCTACTTCCCGGGGGTGGAAAAATGTGGTTGGAACCATGAGTACTCCAAGGAAGAAATTATGAAATAAGAACAAGATAAAATTCTAAAATAAATCTTCGGAAATAACAAGTCCTATGAATTCTTATGTAGGAAGGATTATATGATTAAAAGACCTCAGACAACAATTAATAATGCCATGAATCTCTGTTGCATTACAAGAACGAAATTCTGTCAGGATAATTTTATGAAGGAACATATAGTTAGCCAACTGTCTTTATTACTTCTTATTGCTGAGATAAAAAATTCTAACAAGAGGAACTTGTAGAGGAAGGCTTCATTTGGGACCACAGCTTCAAGGAGATACAGTCCCCAGTGGTGGGGAATGCATAGCAGCAGACACGTGAGACCATACTACAGGAGCAGGGATGACAGGAGGTAGGAAAACTCAAGTTATGAAACCTCAAGGCCCAAACCCAGGAGCATCCTTCCTCCAGGAAGGCCCCACTTTCTAAAGGTTTCCAAAGGTTTCACCTTCCCAAACCCCACCAACAACGAGGGACCCAGTATTCAAACTGAGCTTGTGGGGGACACTGGTGGAGGACCAAGGGCATTTTATTAGCATCAGTTTAGCTTTGCTGAGGGCCTCGTGGTAGAAGGAACCACAACAGCAGAAGCCACTGAGAGGGAGAGATTCCTGTCGATACAAAGGAAGCCATAGGAAGGGACCGGTCTCGCTTTTTCTTAAGAACAACTTTCATGATAACTAATTCAGAGGTCCTAAGGGAATTACCTCGCCCTTGGTGACTTTCCCCTGGACGCTAAGCATTAAAGCTCCACCCCCATCAACATTTCCACGCGGCAGACGAAGCCTCCAACACATGAAACCTAAGAGGAACACTCAAACCTCAGCTAAACCAAAGCAGAAATATCCAGGAAATGAAAGAAACGGCAAGTAACAGCTGTCCTTGGAATCTAAGATCTGCTGTGTCAAGCAAGATCTTCAAAAAAGAAGTAATTTATTGTGGATGAGTCACCCATCTGGACATATCACAGTAGCTCTATTTCCATTGGATGGGTTGCACTTTCTAAGAACTGTGTGTTACGTGGCTATAAGTTCTGGCTAAATACACAAACAGTCACGCTCAACAATGGCACCCACGGTCTAGATTATGGATTTGAAAAGTTGAAGCATCAACAAGTATGTCCACACTAAAACTATAATACATTTTTCATTTAATGTCACAGCTCTAGTGCATACACTATCAATTTAAGAAGTATACAATCACCATTAACCCATGAAGCCCCCAGTCACAAGACCAGGTCCTAAAGTTCTTACAGATGGAACTATGGTCTCCTGAATGCACATATTAAAACTCCCAAGTTCTTATTGGTTTTGGTAGTGGCTGTGTGCTCTTGCTTGTTTTGAAATGGGTAGCTCAGTTTGACCTTGAACTCACTGTGTGTCCCACACTGGTTTCCAACTCATGATCCCCTGGCCTTTGTCTTCTAAGGGTTAGGATTACAGTCCTGTAGCATTGTGCCTGGCTGAAACTAACTACATCTAACTACAATATGACTGCTTTTGAGAAAAGAGCATTTCAGGGAGTTAAATAGGTCTTAAGTACAAGGCCCTGATCTCACAGGAGTTTTGCCACTCCAAGAAGATCAATAGAAACCAGAGGCCTCTGTGAGTGTGCACTTGAATGAACACAGAAAGGGGACCACATAAGGGCTCAGTGATAAGGAGCTGACCACAAGAAAGAAAAGACAGCCTTGTCAGGAATCAGCCCGGCTGACATTTAGATCTTGGGCTCCAGACTTGAGAACTATGAGAAAACACATTTCTGTTATCAAAGGCAAACAGTCTGTGGCATTTTGTTCATGGCAGCCTGAGTTGAATGAGCCATGGGTTTGCTTTATACAGCGCTAATACGATCAATCGCCTAAAGCAGCTTCCTCCCTTCACTCGGTGCCGCAGCTCTGGGAGGGATGAAGTTCAAGGTACCCGGAAGTGCTGCTGAAAGAGAGAACCCACAGAATCACCAAACGGGTGTCAGGGGACTTATGATCAGTGTGTTCATTAGAACAACTTCTCAACTTTGCCATTGACACTAGACGTTCATCGGAAGAAAAGTTACATGAGTGAAGGGAAAGCATTCAAGTTTTGGAGACAGAGTTATTCCAGGACTAGCTCTCTCAAGGTCTCCCAGTGCAGAGGCAGAACAGTCAGAAAGAGTGATGCTTCCTTAGAGAAGCCAGAAAGCCATCTTTCCTGCATGGGCATGGGTAAATGCGCCTACAAATCCATTTCCCTGTCTACAGACTGAGAGGGACTGGAGAGTTAACATATACAAAGCTAGAACACCAGCTGGCAAAGCCAGCACAGAAATGTTAGCTATCACTGCTGTTGTTATTACAGGAGTATTGATATCACTTCATACTGTTAATATTATAAATGCCTTCCCAAAGAGGTTTTGGTGACCAACCTTCTTGATTTGCCTGGGACAAGATGGCCTTAAATTTCTCCATCACTCTCTCTTCTAAATGTTGTTCCTGAATGCCAGGTGACAGGAGAAGGCGTTGCGTGTCCTTCAGCGGCATTCCTAATGTTTCATAATGACCTTGACAACTTAAAATAGCAAAATGCTAAGGGTGTGTGCCCTGTGATGGCTGATGAGTTCCAGTGGGCACTCCAGGAGAAGAGCAGCACTTCAGGCTGGGCTCCTGCACAATGTCAGGAATCGGGAACATTAGGAACAGGGGTGACAACAGGAAGCAGAGAAATAAAGAAGGAAATATCATTCGAACAGGTGCAGCCTTCCTTCCTGACATTATCAGAAGCAGGCAGGTGAGGCAGTCACTTGGCTGAATAGATCCTGAAAGGAGGACCATTGTGACTCGGGAGAATGGCAATTCTGAACAAAAAAAAAAAATATGAGTAATCCCGGTGTCCTGTTACAACTCCTGGGGTGACATGTGCTCACAGCCTGAGATGTGACTTCACGCCAACCACCCAAGGAGAGTCATCAGATAAAAGATATCCTTGTGTGACTGATGTGAACAGAAGAACAGGCCTCAGGAAAGACGACTCAGCTGAGAAGAAGAGATGACGTCAGATCTCTAGAAGAGCCCGCTGTGGGTGTTACTGTGAGCTATCTATCCATCAGCTCAACCATGAATCCATCCAGGTAGGACAACACCTACCTGGGTAAGCAAGTCTCCCCTGTGTGTCAAACAGGACATGTCTGAGGCCTGCTTACCTCATGAGCCACTCTGAAAGCTGAAGAATGGTAGATGAAGTATTCTGTGCAGAAAGACTCGCCTCAGGTGCTTAGGAAAGACGGGGCTATCTGCAGTCCCTGGAGGATTCTGAATGGGGCTCCAGAAACTGGAAGCTAGCCCACTTTCCCACAGGATATCACCGCAAAGTAGTCTGGGTCCACATTTTCACAATAGCGCCTGCAGGAATTGTGGATCACATATACACTCCATAGCCAGAATTGGGTCCCACGTGGCCGTGGAAATGTTCACGCGCTTGTCAGATGCACTTCTGGAAATATTTGCTGCAAGCTCATTCCCTCTGAGAAGATGCTCGAGTTCCCAAATGCCATGAGTCTTCAGCCTGGGAAGGAGGTCTGTTCACGGGAGCAGGCGCTGCCAACTCTGCTTTGCCCTCTCTGAGCCCACTGGCATGGGCATCTGCCCATCACAGACCTCAGCAGGGAGGCAGAGCTCAGACTGTCACCACCATTAGGAAAATGTCCACTTGTTGGCCGACTAGTCTGTGGCTTACAAAAACAATCAGCATAGCTTTAAACGGGGGCGGGCAAGCCAAGTGCAAAAGTGGCTTACTGGGGAATCTTTTCTTGGCTGAGGTTGCAGAAGGTGGGTGAGGGCATGCTTATCCTTGCCAGGAGCAGTGACTCACTTAAAGCTCACTTTGGCTTTTGGTGTTTGGTACTTAGGCACAAAGCAACGTGAGTGTAGTCCACAGAGCCACGGCTGCATCTACCACATTCACTAAAAGTCCCCTATGCGGAACTAGCAATGAACTTGGTATCACTTTTTTTCCCTTAGAGGCCCAGCATTTCCTAAGTGGGTCTTTTCCGTTTCACTGCAATCAAAAGGCAGCAGCCTGACCTAGCACAGGCTGGGAAAGGTTATATAATGTAGGCCTCACAAGCACAGGGCAAGAGACAGACATGCCCACTCAGGTCCTTGAATGCCCATTTCTGTGCTCTGACCCGCAGTTACTAAAAGCAGACTGAAACGGGAGATGAAGCTGCTCTCGCTACGTGCCCTGCAGCGGCAGGGCATCTCTGACCCTGGCTACAGCACAGAATGTTAGAGGGATGGGGCGGGATCTGGATGGCTGTGTTGATTTCAAGGCTTCATCCCCCCCCTTCTCTACAGAAAGCTTGACGGTTTGAGGGGAGAATGCACGGCACTGCGGTTATGAAGCGAGGTGTCACCGGAACCTACCTCCTGCCCTCTCCAAATTCATTCCTTCTCTCTTTCATTTCTCTCTTTCTCTGCTTTCTTTGTTCCTCTGAACTCCTCTTGTCCCTGTCTGGTCATCTGATTCTCTCCTTCCCCCCTCTTCTTCCCTTTCACCTTTTCTTTCATGAACGAGCACCTACTGGAAGCCTATTACCTCCCAGGGAGCAAGGATCCTGCTGTCCCTGTTTTGTTGTTGTTGTTTTAGTTGGGTTTTTTGTTTTGTTTTGTTTGGCCAAGCATAGGCCACACTATTTGAGATATAGGAAGAACTAAAGACAGGGATAATCCTGTCCTTCTGAGTCTAGCAAAAGACACCAACAAGAAGTCAAGGAGTTGAAATATAGATTATCAGGAGCTCAGGCTGGGAGTCAAGAGGAGCTTCTGTCAGGCTGATGCTGTGGAGCCTTGGAGGAGCTGGGTTAGCCCTGCATGCCAAGGCAAGGAGGTCTGAAAGAGTGTGGTCCACTAGGAGACCTCCCAGGAGGTGTTTGAAAGATGAAAATACTGTGTGGAAAAGAGGGAAACTGAGGCTAAAGCCCTAGAGAACGTCCATTAACACAACAAGGTCCAGATGAGCCGCCACAGACTCTGAAGACCACGGTGAACCATGGAGCACTTCAGAGAGCTGCTTTGCATTTTCAGAGAATTAACCTGATGATCCATCACTCCATGGAAAAGACTGCAGGCAATGAGACAAAGGTGACTTCAATCATCCCAAAGGGAGACCGACCAGGCTGACGCAAGCAGATCTTTGTTCCTTCTCAGATCTCTCTCAATGCTGGTCTGTAGAGTATACATTCCTGGGTGCTTCCGCTGCTGCCCCAGCCTGCACAGGTCCTTTCCTGTCCTCCCGATGCTGGCCCGACAGCTGTCCATCAATACCAGTTACAGTTCTCAAGAGAACTAACTTTTTGTAGTCTGTATCCCAGCTCCATAGGCTGGTCTCGAACTCACTATGTAGCTGACAATGATCTTGATGCACTGATCCCCTGCCCTCCATCTCAAGTGTTGGGATTATAGGTGTGCATCTTTGTGCCAGGGTCCAGTTTCTCCAAAAGTTAACAGAATTGCTATACACCAGTCATTCGGTTTCTAATAACATTCCCCCAAAGATAAAACAGGCACTCAAGCAAACTTGTGCTTAGCTGTTCCTAACCGTACCGTTCAGAACAACCAAAAGGTAGGAACAGCCTATATGACCATCGGTAGATGAAGGTAGCATGGCTACATAAAACGACACTCCTTAGCCAATCATAAGAGGAAGTGCAATCTTATATATTTAAAGAGCAGAACTCAGAAGCATTATGCTCAGTACAAGCCAGACACAAAAGCCACAAAAATGACTCCAATTTCGACAACACCTCCAGAAAGGGTAAATCCATAAATGCAGACGAAGAGCGGTGGTCTGTAAGGGAGGAAGGGAGAGAAGCAGGAACTGCTTACTGGCGAGAATACGCTGAATGGTGAAAGTGCTTTAGGTCAGAGCGAGACAGAGGTGGGAGCTGCACCCTCAGACTGTACTAAATGCCATGGGGTTGTCTGTTTTAGAGGGGGCAGTGTTAATGCATAGGAATTCCACCCCAATTTCTGTTTTTTTTTTTTAAAGCCTACTACATCAATTTCACCCTTTTTCTTTCTCCATTCCTCCTCCCTTCTGGTCCATTTGCAGATGCGTTGGCTATAGGAGGCCTTCCAGAGTCGGTGCATGCTCAAAAATGGCTGACCATGCTTCCCAATTTCTCTTAAAGATGCTGAGTTGAGGAGAGCAGGTAGGATGAGTGAGAGCTGGTCTCCATTCACTCCCAGGAGTGCAACAAAATGAGGTCTGGGAAAGAAGGGGGCTGTGAGAACACGATGGTTCCACTGTACAGATAGGCTCAGCTAATGGAGCCCAGAGATGCCCTCAGCTGCCAGGGAGGTCCTGTTTCTTCTCAACAGAAAAAAAAACCCACTACTACTAAAGAGGCTGGAGTGCTCTGCACAGAAGCTAGTGAAGCCTCCAACCTCCAGATTTCAAGAAGGTGGCTTTCAGAAAGCCCTCTTCTAGTAAATAAAGCTGTGAGATGTTAATTAGGTGCTTTGAGAGCTCCAGAAGGACTCCAGAGAGCTCAGGAAGTTGCAGCATGTACTGAATGGGCCTGTAAGCCTAGTTTGGAGCCTCAACTCTGCCACAGACCAACTGTGTCTAACCATGACTCAGTTTCCTCATCTGCGAAATTAGAGGTGACATATGATCTCTATCCTTATGAGAATTCAATTGTAGACACCATGCTTTTACAACAGTCAAGTGCCAAAAGTTATTTGATAACTGGTGCTAAGCATGTGCCAATCAGAACACATGATAAGATACCCAATCCGACTGGACATCATTCATCTTCTATCCATGAACGCCACAAATAGCACATAATCAACTCTAGAACTCATGGTTTATAGAAAGTCTTCAATAAACAATAACAATTATTTGGAAATGGTAACTAGAAATAGGATTCTTGGGGGTCATTCTTTCTGTACAACATAGGGCCACTCTTGAATAGTCAAGAGCCAAGGCAGGTATGGAGACAAAACCAAACACATTCTGAAAACCTCCTCTGTAGATGCCCTTAACAGTGGGCTCTCTCTCTCTCCCACCATCTCTTTCTCCCACATCCCGCCCTAAAGACAGGTGATTACAAAGCAGGCCCTGTTTAGCTAGGCCTGGATTCAGTTCTAGAGTGCTTGACTCGGATGAGTGATGTCATCCTTACACATAGCCCACCCTAAAAAATATTACTTTTTAAAAGTTAAAAGGAAAGGGGCTGAGAAGATGGCTCAGTTGGTAATATACTTGCCTTGCAAACATGAGTACCTGGGTTTGGGTCACTTATGTAAAAGACTAGTTATAGTGATGTGTACCCACAATTCTAACAGAGGGAGACAAGCGAAGAGAAAATCCCTGAAGATCTCTTGCTAGCCAGCCTTGCCAACCTGGTAAGATCCGATTCAGTGAGAGGAACTGCCTCCAAAATAAATAAATCAATACATAAAATGAGAGCAATAGAATAAGACAGCAAACATCAACCTCTAACCACCCCCCCACACACACACAGAGCACAGGGGAAATGAAAAAATGCCTACGTTGTATTTTAAATTCCTTATCATTGACCTTAGAACTCTAGAGACCACAAGAGAAAAGATGTCAGCATCTGCTAACGTAGCACTCACTGAGTCACCGCAGGATAGAAGAGGGAGTCTGGAAAATAACACAAGGATGTTGAAAAGCCATACAGACACCTACTATTTGGATAATTTCCTAAACACGCACACCAGTTTTAATACCATACAACAGGGAATAATTTTCCTCCTAGGAGTTATTGGTTTGACAAATGAAAATACTAGTACCAGGTGTGGTACCTTACCTTGAGTTGTTCTTCGTGAGGGTTCCACAGAGAGCACTCCCAACAACAGAGATTATTACCACTGCTCTTGGATGCCTATGAGAACACTTGATAGTAAGACCCGATTGATGGAGACACTACACACTCTGGTCACATGATGTGGAGAAACCAAGCTGGTACTGACCTTGAAGCCTCCTCCCTGCGGGCTAGCTTTCACAGTACCAGAAGATGCTATGCAGGCTGTGTGAGAACAGTGGTCAACAGTCTTACACAACTGTGAACTCCAAGAGCCATAACAGTGTCCAGCCAGTCAAGATAAGCCCACGGCACAAATGTTATGTGGGTAACCAACCGCATTCTGATTGAATTTAAGGCCTGTGCCATAGACACAAATTCATGCCTAATAAATAATAATAATTAATAAATCTGGCCAAGAATCCATGCCTGGCAAGCTCATAGACTCCAGTAGTGAGCCTACTACTCCTCTTTTCCTACATGGACAAAGTATCAAACTGTCCTATAAATATGGATTTCTTTTTTATTTATTGTTTTTAAAGGAGCTATACATGGAAAATGTATAAACATGGATTTCTATACCTGTAGATTGGTGCAGTTCTCAGACCTCATCAGAGATGAGGTCTTGTGCAGCGGACAGCAGTCAATACAGAGTCACCACTGGTCGAAATTGAGCCCTCACTCCTAGCTGAGGAGCTATTGACTGTTGACAGCTTCTTGGGGAGGGAGAGTCAATTTTTGTTAGCGATAATGGTCCCTGTTAGGTTGACCATGTTCCACTGGAGAGCACCACACATATGCCATCATGGGCACCACTGCCTGGATCCAGTGGACTCCTTAAAAGATAGGGCAGGCATGGAGTTGGGAAGTAAGCCTGGGAAGGCCTGAAATTGGCTAGAGGAAATGGAGACAATTGCAATCAATATTAATTGGATGCATGTATGGAAAATCTCAGAGAATTAAAGACATACTTTTAAAAAATAATAAAGTTTTAAAAGGCTGGCCCAGAATTGAGATAGGAACTTGAACTAGAATGTAAATCAATGCCCCAATTCTTTCACCTGACAAGGACTGTATGGGGGGCAGGTGGCAGGGGTGTCAGACGGATGAAAGGCATACTTAGTGTTGGGGTTGATCTGTCACAGTTTACTCAGAATCACCCAGTGCACTCGCAGTTCAGGGAATGAAGTGTCAAACTCGGGGAACTGTGTGGGGGTGAAAGCTGGGCTTGCGCTTAGCTCGGCACTTTGCAAGCATGGCACTGAACAAAAAGACAGGATGAAAATGTAAGCGAAAGGCTTGTGAAAAAAGGCAGCTAAGGGATGCGCAGTGGGAGAAGATGAGTACCCGGTAGGAGGCGAGGGGCACAGTCTCCGTCCTAATCTGGAGGAAATTAGGGATGACTCAGCTGAGGCTGCAGCAGCTGATCTAATGCACACTAAGAGGCTCCATCACCACCACCAGCAGCAGCAGGAATACCAGCTGCATGAGGTTGCCAAGGGCTCCCATCAGCCATGGGGGAATCAAAGGACTTCTGGGATTCTCCCAGCGCAAAGGAAGCATCCCCGCCCCTAGCAATGAAGGATCCCAGAGCCAAACCTGATCTCAGCTTCTCTCTGTCCTTAGTTTGCCGAAACACGATGTATCTCTTCTTTCCTAGCTGCCTGACCTTGGGCAGTGCCCCCACGATATGCGTGACAAAGTATCTATATCATCAAGTCATTGGGAACGCTAGGAGAAAGGACCCATATAGACCACTTAGAACCATGTTGACCCTCAACAGATTACCATCTGTTAGTTGCTGTAATTATTACATTCTATTTGTCTGGCTTAAATATTCCATCAGTGAAAATTTATACATCCTAACTCCATGCTTCCACATCTTTTCATGATTCTCTCTCTATTCCTCTTGTGCTTATGTTTCAAATCTACGCCAAACATCATCTGATATCCTCTCCCTGATGTCAATCATCCTCAGCTGTCTTTCAACTGTAAATTAATATCTATAGTATTGAACTACAAGGCATTAAGAATAGTATTTAGTACTCTCTATATGATACCCACATGGATGTCACATAAGGATACTATATTCCCCCTTTTACTGATTAAGAAACAGAATAATGAAAAAAGTTTAAAAAATTATAAAAATTGTCAATAAATGAAAAACACTGTAAATCCAATTCTTCTGACACACAAAAGCCACCCCGCTCTTTGCTCCCTCTGCGTTGTCTCCCATGCATCGATCTCTGGTTCCCTGTCCTTACCTCCTAACCATGTTCACACTGAGAACATCTCATTTCTAGTACCACCATGAAAGCTGCTGTAACCATCAGCATGGTGTGGGAAGTCATACTTGGTGACATTTAGCTGCTCAGCGAAGAATGTGTGCATAAACAACAATTTGTGGCACTTGGACTATCTTACTTGCGTGCACACCAATATAGAGACACAGAGCTCCACTGTCTTCAAAACAAATTCCACCTCCTTGGTGAACAATAGATTTGGACACAGAACTTAAGAAAGGTGCTCCTGTCTTAACATGAAGGACTTGGGGAGTCAAGGACACCTTCCCAGTGAATCTGATCTTGATCTACGGCAACTCTGACCAAGAGACTGAAATATGGCTTGGAAGTAACTATCATAATGTCACCTTGCCCTGCACTCTGTCTGTGTGACCTTTGAGAGCCTTCACTCTGAACTAACGTAGCAGCAACCAATAGAGACGGTCCTCAGTTCTTTCAACGCCAACCAAATACTAAGGCTATGGAGTAACAGCACAATCCCATTTAGGCAGAATTATTTCTGTGAACTATTTGTAAGTAGCTTATAAAGAATGGACTGGGATGGGCTGACTAATTCCCTCACTGGTAGCAAAGATCTGAAGAAAATAAAAAGGTTTATAAAGACACGGATGAAAAATCTCAATGCCAAATGCCATGAAAATTAAGTATCTTTGTTCTGTGTCAAATTAGTCCACTTTCTGACTGACTTCCTGTCATTCCTGTCTGTTTGTTCTCATGTGGCTACTGAGAAGACCATGAGAAGGCTGGCTTGCACGGAGCTCACTCAGAGAACTGACCTCATTTAGAGAGTCACAGCTTTCGGGTATGGCCATCACAGACATAATAGCTCCGATAATAACACAGTTGCTAAATTACAATCCAAGCTGGAAATAAAAGAGAGGAAGTCGCAAAGATTCTATTTTCAAGAAAACGTCCCTGAACGTGTCCTTGCAAATGAGAAGAAACAAGACTATTGCTGTGCAGACTGCATTATCCCTCAATGAAACATCTCCCCATGTTCTCTGTGACAAGTCGGTACCTCCTGGGGAGCGCCCGTCACTGTTTCAGAGCTGTGCCAGGTTCAAGACTACTCTAGACTTTTACTCGCCGGGTGGAGCAAACCGGTCCCATTTTACTGTGCACAGGAAAACCAACACTACAGGCTATAGTTTTCTTTCCTTCATTCAACACTGGTTTGTTGCCTGTCATTGTGCTACGTCCTTCTTTGTTTTTAATCAACTAATGCATTTATTTATTACTGTGTGTGCATGGTGCATGTGTGAACCACCTCGACTATGTGGAGGTCAGAGGTCAGCTTTGCTGAATGGATGTTCTCCATCCACCTTTCCGGGACTTCTGGGGATTGAACTCAGGTCTCTAGGCTTGTATAGGAAACACCGTTACTCACTGAACCATTTCACCTAACGACAATTCAGTCTAGGTTAGCCTCAAACCCATGATACTCCTGTCTCCACTTCTCCAGCCAATCCTACCAGCATGTGCTTCTGTGACAGACAACATGTCTTCCTTGCTCATCTCTCTACCCTTGCATGTTTCAGGCTGGGGAAAGTGAGAAACCTACCACAAGCAGAACACAATCCTTGCCCCCCATTTAATGCCCCAGATAGTAGGGCCGATGCCAATATTAAAATTAAAAAAATAGTTTAGACAAACTAGAAGACCCTTGTAGAAGAGGAGTTGGGCTTTGCACGGTGCAAAGTTGTTATAGGGGATTTGAATAAAGAAGAGCTTCCCAGGAGAAGGGAATTTGTCCACAGGTCTTGGACTTGAAACTGGGTGTGACTTATTCACGTGACTGCGAGAGGCCCACTCATGGTTAAAAGCAGCCCTAGGGTGGAAGCTGGGGAAACAGCAAGTGGCCGCTAACAGGAACAACTTTTCTTTCAAGACTAATAATACATTCTAAGACTGACTGTAGTGATTTGCTGAACAGCTCTGGATATAAGAAACCCACTGAACTGCCTCATGTGAGTAGTGTGTGCTGTATGGATGATACGGAACAAAGCTGCTACTTTCAAAGAACTTGCTGAAAACGGTGGACCCCAGAAAGGAAGCGGGCGGCAGAGGTGTGTATAGGAGGGGGACTGATCTTGCCACAAACATTACAGTCCCGTAGGAAATACATCACATTGAATTTTTAAAATGCTGGTCATTTAGTTCTCTAAAACCTACAACCCCTCATTTAAATTTTTTCTCTTTCTTTTGAAAGTTATGATTCATTTGTTACTGGTGGTGCTGGTGGTGGTGGTGCTGGTGGTGTGTCTGTGTGTGTGCATGTGTGTGCACTCACCAAAGAACTTATATAATGTAGAAATCAGAGCACAGCTCGTAGGGGTTGGCTCTCTCCTTTCAGCATATTATTCCAGGACCGAGCTTGGGTAATCAGGCATGGTGGCATTTACCTTTGACCACTGAACCATCTCACCAGTACTTGCTTGGCTTTTCTTTCTTTTTTCTCTCCCAAGAAAAAAAATAAATAAAACAGTAGATGGCCAAGGATGAATGAGTGTCCCTGGGAATCCCTGACAACTACATAACATATAACCATTTCTAAGCACTTCCCTAGATTTCTCTTGATTTCTAGGGGAATTAAAGTTATTGAATTTTCATTCATTCTAGCAACCACTTATTGAATGTCTCAGGACAAGCATACAGTGCGGGCAAGGCTGCGCAAGGATAGGGAGATGAGTAAGATAGACAAGCCTGCCTCACAGTTCCCACTGGTCCAAATGTGACCTCACACGGGCACCTAAGAGAGAAGGGAGTCTTTGTATAAGCTCTCAATAATCTGACCCAGACTCTCTCAGTCACACTGCGGTATCTGCCAGGTTGGCAAGTCCTAAGCCCCCTAAAATAATTAAGTCCTGAGAGAAAGCCTGATCCCAAATAATGAACCCCAATTTAAGACCCTGAGATAATCTGCAGCAAATGTGAGGTTCGGTGTAAGGAACCTCAGGATCCCCCTCAGGATCAGCGCCCCAACTTATTCCGATGCGTACTGGTTCTTCAAGAAGCGTCCTTCGAGAGAAGCAGTGGTCCTGAGATTAAACTGCTACTGTGGGTTACTCCGGGCTGTGGAACTTTGAGAAAGAGATGTAGAGAATGGTAGTGACCACCAATCCTACTTGGCTGAGGATGCATATTTATTTTTCATGTATTATGCAACATTGATGGCTAGAAATTCATCTATGAAAATTAGGAGATGGGAGACTCTGGGTCAATGTTATGATCTACCTCTAAACACAACAGAAACATATATAACTCATCCAAGAACACATGACAAGTTCCCACTACAGTTTCTAAATACTACACAGTCAGGTGTATGAAGTGGAGTTTAAGACCCAGAAACTATATAGCGGAACATCACTATTCCTCTACAAGTTCCTGGTTGCACGGGACCTTGATGGAATCTGTGACTTTCTTAGCCAGGAGTCAAGGTCGAGAGCTGGAGAGCTGAAGCCTTAGAAGCTGCCCTGGCTCCTAACCAGCACTCAATGGACGGGGCCAGGAGACATCAGAAGAGACGGCAAAGTTCCCAGCTTTGGCAGCATGGCAGTCAGACAGTCTCTTAAGTCAAATACAGAGTTCCTCTCTCCCTTTCTAAGCTAATCAGCCACTAGCCCGATGCAATGATAATCACAAATGCCCCAGGTTCCCACTTCTGTTTCCACCTGGCACTGGCTAGTGCAGCCCTGTCATCTTTCCCAGATGCTATTTCCACAGCTTTCTTGCAGGACTCCTTGCCTGAGTCCTTCCTTCTGCCCTCCTCAACACACTTTCCTGTTTAAAACCCTTTCACGAGGACCGGAGCTGCGGCACAGTGGTAGAACACTTGCCCCTGACGCCTGGAGATCTAGGTTCAAGCTCCAGAACTGCCAATAAAATAAAACACACGAAAAGATCTCTCCCAACACCTCCCGGTTACCTACCGCAATTAATTTCTCCCAAAATGTGGTCAGCAGAAACCTAATGTGTGATCTACCAAAAAGGGATCTTGGCAGCTTCTAGAAGGCTTGCAGAGGGCACTACAACACCTGCCTTTTCCCTCCTTCTATCTCTTTCTTTTGGAAGCTGACTAAAGCCTGGGTATGCTTTCTCTGATTGTCTGAGCCTTTTCCCTTAATTCTCTGGAGACTTAGCCACCCCCACTTCTGCCATACAGAGGCTTGCCAAACTCCATTGCAGAAACACGCTGGCTTCCTCAGCTCCTGGCTTTAAAAGGCATGGCTTTGTTTTCTCTTCTCCATCTGCTGTCTTCAGGCAGCTGTCAAGGTTTACATCGTGACTGCCCTGGTGTTTTGCTCTCACACTTCAATAAACTGTCCTTGAGCTTCTAAGTCTGTCTTTAAATTCTTTTCTTATCAAGACTGAGAACCGAAGAGAGGTTTCCGTGTCTTGGAACATAGGACCATGTCTTACAGATGCAATGCAGCTGGATGCTAGACGCAATTGTAAATGAAAAGTGATCTGAGTGCTGGGGCTGGTGGGACCCTGAGCTAAGGAGGGGAACCAGGAAGAGAGTCCGCCTCTGTGCTCAGAAGGACATGGAGAGGAAGCAGGAAGTGCATGGGCATGACTTCCATTTCCACAACTTTGAAGAACTCAATGGAAAAGACGAAACACAACAGACTTTGGCATCTGGCCCGAGCCAGGGGGCTACTGGAGCCCAATGGAGCATGCTCACCTGACCAGCTCACAAAGCCGGAAGTGGAAACCAAGCTGAAAATCGGCAGAGGAAGAGCCGGACTTGCTTGGCTTCAGGCTGTCCCTCCAGTGAATCCAAAAAACCATGGAGGAGGATAAAACACTGGAGCTGAGAAATGAACGTGGGATTCCACTGCTCTCCCCAAACATCACATGCTGGAAATCCTGGGCTTTCATGGTAACGACATTCAACATAGTCTTCATTCTCTTTAAAAGGGGTGGGGCTCTCTTCCAACCAGAGGCTGAGTGATTTCTTGTGGAGACACACTGCTGTCTGTAATAGTGGGGTCTAGTGAAGTATTTCCACTCATGCATACAGCATCCACTGATCAAACCCAACCTCTCTGTCCCCATGGCTCCCCACGTTAATCTTTAATGCTATTTCTACTTGGAATCAATTTTTTTAGCATCTACACATGCTGCTTGTCTTTCTGAATCTAGATTGTAATGTAAGGCAATGCATTACATAATGTCCTACAGTTCCATCCATTTTGCTGCAAATGATGGTATGTCATTCCTCATGGCTGTATAATATTCTACTGTGCATATATGCCACGTGGTTCTAATTCATTGATCTGTTTGTTGATAGGCCCCTACACTGACTTCATCTTAGCTTTTGTAAACAGTGCCATAATAAATATGGCTATGTTCAGGTATCTCTGTGGTACACTTAATTAATTTCCTTTAAATATATGCTAAATTAGTAAGTTCATATGTAGGTCTATTTTTGGTTTTTGAAGACTCTCCATAATGACTCTACTAATTTATTTTGCCACAACAGAAGCGTTCTTTCCTCCACATCTTCACCAGCATTTGCTATTGTTTAATAAGGAGAGGCTGAGTATTTTATCTGTAGACAAAGAAAACCATCTACCGGTACCTGCTCTCTCCTTGAGATGAGAGAAAATTCCAGTAACTCATGCTTGGTACCGTGTTGCTGCTGAATAGGCTTCAAAGGCCCATGTGTTAAAAGGATAGCCCCCAAAATGGTGCTACTGGAAGGGCACGGGACCTTTTGGGGCGGGGGGGGGGGGGGGGCAGAAGTCTTATGAGATAACCTTACATCATTTGGAGCAAGCTCTCAAAAAAAGATTGAGGAATGCCAACCCCTCCCTCCTCTTCTTGCTGCCTGTGAGGTGAGCAGTTTCTCCACCACCTGTTTGTTCCCCATCTTCGTCATCTGAGACCTCTATCGGCAGTTCAGCCATGGGGCTGCTAGATCATGGGCTGGACCCTCCAAAACTGTAACTCAAACTAAAGCTTTTTAAAGGTGCCTTCCTTGCCAGGAGTACATTGTATGCTTAATAAATAAATAAATCTTTAAAAAAAAAAAAAGAGCAAGCTTATTACATCATGCATTCTGCTCCAGTGATAGAGAGGTGACTAATATACACCAGAAGACTAAAGAAGAAACACTTCCATTGCCCCTCCCAGTTCTCTTGACCGGGGAGCCTCGGAAGTCATATAACAATAATCCACATTTAAAGGATAACAGATACTTCCCCCCCTCCCCATGATGAAGTGGTTTCACACACAGCCAGTCTGCTGAATAGTCTCACCACCTGCAGGAAAGCAATCTGGATGCTCATACACCTTCTATTCAGTACTTGGGGTTGGGGCTTTCTGCTTAGGGGATACCTTTACAAGTTCTTAGAAACTGAAAATGTATACACTCTAGAAACCAGATCAGTCACAGCTGGCAAAGTTCTTGCTGAGTGTCAAGAACAAGGTGTGTGATGTACCCGCTCCACAGCTTCCTCAAGACATCTTTGTAATCCGGTCACCAAGTTCGACACAGCTCCATCCTGGAGCGGGCTGCTGGCTGGCATTTTGAAAGCCAGCTTCTCAGTGCAAATGCAACACTCGGATGAAAACTGAGCGGCGAGCTGCACATCTCACAGCCAGAATGTGTTTTAGTTGAAGGGATATGAATCAAAACACTCATAAAATCTAGGCTCTGCATTTCCTTGTCCTCTTTCTGCCTTATTCGAAGCTCCCTCTCCCTCTCTACCCTTCCTCTGCTTCTTCTCTGATCCTCTTAATGTTTTAAGGAGAATTCACCCAACTAAACTGTGAAGTAGGTATGAGCAAATGCATCTAAGCTACATGTTCGCCTGTGTATTATTTTAAACCAGAGCAAAACCATGCATTTGCCAATGCACCCCTCGATGCTAACAAAATTCCGATAGTTAAAATACACAGCACATGATGTTGTAGCTATGACACAAGAAGCTAGACACATGCACATGCACCCACACGCTATTTAAAATACATTTAACAACACACTTCAACAAGATCTACCTCACCCTCATTGCAACACTATGCTCTGCACTGATTAATAACTCCAAAATTAAACCCACAAAAATAACACCAACCTTGAGCATCTATGGTGGCCCATCCCTTTAAACCCAGCATTTAGGAGGCAGAAGCAAGCAGATTTCCATTAGTTTGAGGCCAACCTCTTCTACATAGCAAGTTTCAGGGCAGCAAGGGCTAACCTGTCTCAGAGATAGACAGGGGAGAGAGGGAGAGATGGGGGGAGGGAGGAGAGGGAGAGAAAGAGGGACCAACCTTTAACAAACAACACATATAACTGCACTGGAGAGAGAGGGCTCAACAGGTAAGACCACGCATTGGTCTTGCAAGGGACGCAAGTTCAGCTCTTAGCACCCAAGTTGGGCAGTTCACAGCTGCTTGCAGTCCTAGCTCCGGGGCATTGGATGGCTCTCCAAGCACCTGCACTCACATGCATACACATGCATGTGTACATACACAGAATTAAAACTAAAATAATAAAACCATATGTAGATACATATGAAAGTGTCATGACTTCAAATGCTAACCTAAAAATTAATTGGAAAAGAAAATATGTTACATTCTAGAGTATGAAAATATTCAAGCAATGTTCTGATAATATGCAAGACTCACTTAGCTTTAATATGTGCATACATTCAATTATTTATTTTCATGTTTCTGTGTGTGCGCTTGCACGAGTTCATGTGTATCATGTGCACAGCAACCTGAGGAGGACTGAACGGGAGTCAAATGCCATGGCACTGGCATTGCAGGCAGTCATAAGCCACCACATAGGTTCTTGGAATCAAATCTGGGTCCTCTGTAAGAGCAGCAAAAGCTCTTAACTGCTGAACCATTTCCCCATTTCCTCCCTCTTACATATATCTAAACACTTATGTAGTGCTGTGATGTACTCTGTATGAATGTATTTTGTTACCACTGGTTAATAAAGAAGCTTCGTTGGGCCTATAACAGGGCAGAATAGAACAAGGTGGAAATTTCAAGCAGAGATAGAGGAGAAAAGTAGGCAGAGTCAAGGAGATGCCACGTAGCTGCCGAAGAAGACAGGTGCCCAGGAACCTTACCGGTAAATCACAGACCTCATGGTAAAATACAAAATAATAGGAGTGGGTTAATTTAAGATGTAACAGTTAGTTAATAAGAATCTTAAGCTAATAAGTCAAGCAGTGTTTTAATTAATACAGTTTCTTTGTAATTATTTCGGGTCTGGGTGGCCAGGAAATAAACAATCAGTGTCCACCTACAGAAGTGCCTTTTCATCAAATGTCTCTACCCAAGGACCAAGCATACACACTTTCGGGAATCAACATCTGAACATTAAAATCTTACTGAAATGATTGTCCATGAAGATTCTTGACTACCATTTGGTTCTATAACTCCAGAACTGATTCTTAGCTGTGGCCACCAGCAGAGTTCTTTCCATACAAGAACCAGCTCTCACCACTGAGAACCACCTGGTTCTGACCCTGCAGAAACTGCTAAAAGCACTGGGAAATTCCAAGTCCTCTTTACCTAAGAATTGTGTCTACGCCAAGAGATGAGATATCTGCTGATGTATGCATATAGCCACGACAACAGCAGTTTGTCCCCTAGGGGACAGCCCTGATGAGCATCACCAAGGACACCACCATCTGCTTCAGGCACAGCTGGATGGACCATATGTCTCCATGCCAAGCTAACAAACCCACCAGCCCAGGGCCAGTGCCTTTTCTACACTCTGGACTCCAGCAACTAATCAGTGTAGGATTCCACTCCCTTACACAGTTCAAAAGACCTGACAACGGGGAACAAGGTCCTTATTACAACTGCCCCCCTCCCAATCCCACCTTCCTGAACACTACCTGTTTAACTTGTTTGGCCAAAAGAAATGGAACTTCTATAACTTCCAGGTAGAGAATAATACAGGTTCAGAAATATGTTCTAGTCCTAGGTGCACAGCTGGATGGAATCGCATAGATTAGCATGCTATGCAAACAACAACCAGTCAAAATTGATTTTGTTACATACACATATAGAGTCTGCATGACTCTGCTAAAATGGCAAGGCCTGGCCTCTTAGTAAGGTTTTTTTCCAATCTTCTGATGCTTTCCACATAGTTCTTCTTTTAACACTGTATAGGAAATGTTGCCTTCCCTTCCCACCCAATAATTGCATCTCTTCAAAAGAAAGCTGTTGTCAGATCTGTAAACTCTTAACATTCTAATCCCGTTCATACTGACCCTCCTAGTGTCTCATGTAGTGGGAACCATTGAACAATGACTTTTAGAGAGATCCTAAGAATTATTCTAGTCTGGCCACGCCGAAGGAGCACAAGTCAGTTTGCTTGTGCTTTTCTGTATCCTTTCATTATCTATAGAGACCTCTGTGCACTATAAGCACCTTAGTCTGTTTTCTGCTGGGCTAACAGCCAACCACAGACTGGGTAATACATAGGGAAGAAATGTGATCGAGTCGGGGTCTGAAGCTGAGGAGTCTGAAGACGTGAAGCCACATTGGCATCTGCTGAGCTGTTGCTGGCTCATATCACAAAACACACCACTTAGTGAGATCGTAGTACCAGCTCTGACCTCCTGTCCACTTCCTAGCCTCTGGTGCCACCCTTGCAGCCATGTCCTCATGACCTAATCTCATCTAACGCTAATCACTTTTCAGAGACTTCACTTCCAGATGCAGTCTTCAACAGATCAAATTATAACATCCTTTAAGCATCGCTTCCCAAGTTTCTTCACAAACCTAAGACATTCATTTTTCCCTATTGCTAGACTGTTTTACCCAAGGCTCCCAAGTCTTCGCTAAAACATAAACATTGAAATTAAGACTCAGATAAATTATCTTCAGAAAGTTATGTCTATCTATGAAAAATCAAAACACATCTTAACGGAAAATTACCAGCAAGTCCTTGATAGCCCCAGTAGCATCTTCAGAGGCATGTTTTGGGGATACCGTCAAACTGCACAATTTCATGGACCCTTTTGAATATATACTCAGACAATACAGTGAGACAGACAAAACAACCTCGCCTTGCTTTTCCATGGCAACACCCACCCATCTCCAGCCTGCTCCTGCACAGTGTGACTGACCTACAAACTCTGCAATCTGTTCTCCAGTGCTTTGACCAACAGAAGCCATGGTTCAAGAGAATGGACGGAGAATGGCTACCTCTGACTTTCTTTCTGAGGACCACTCCCAGGCAGGTACCCCAGGGTGGAGGTACCTTCAACAGAGAAAGCTGTGTGCTTGATTTATGGGCAGAACTCAGACCTTCCAGTGTCTTCTACATACCCTTCAGCTTAGGAGGAGAAACAACCGTGTGGTTGCCAGCACTATCTCCAATAGCTCCCTCGTATCCTACTGATATCTTTGCATTTCATTAAGCCCTTCCAAGCTACTCTCATTTGAGCATGGCTACATTTTTTCCTTCTGACAGAATCAGCTCCTGTCACAGAACTTATAATTCTCTGTAGCTTTGACAAATATCAGTGTCCATTTGCCTTTTAAATATATTGCTAAGAAACCATGCAAGTATTTTCTTGAATTGGAAGCTCGTGGACACGAATTGTAAGTGATAAAGACAGAGAACGAAATGGAACTTGAATCCTTTCCGCTAAAGCCAGATGTAGCATTGACTTACAACTCTCACCAGGACCTGCATACAAATTATAAACACTTGAATATTTCTCCAAACCCCCAAACCTCTTTCCAATGTCCTCCAGCATTGAAATTTTATATTCACTTATGCTTTATGGATTTATTATTCCTATTTTAATCCATCAGCAACTCAGGACTTTCAACTTCATTACAGAGCAAAATCAAACAAAACCGTGAAAGAAACTCTGTAGCAAATTTGAGCTAAACAAATAAAGGTCTAACTATAGGGCCCGAGAGCAGCATATTCTCTGGGAAATCCTCTGTCATGCACCATATCAACATATGATGCAGCCCCCTTTGGGGAGCTGTCTAGTTTTTTAAACATTATGGGTCCTCAGAACCTGGCATCACACAAAAGAATATTACCCTAGATATTGTACATGATAAGGATATGTACAGAAGGTTCTAGGTGCAGTTGTAACTCCAATTGTGACATTCTGAGAAAGGTGTCTAGCCTCTCTGGGTCTCGGGTTTTTCAGCTACAAAGATGAAGCTGAGGATGGGTGCGACTTCTGCAATTTTTATTAAAAAACTAGCAACAAATTATTACAACAGAATAGAATAATTCTTCCTAAGCTACCAGAAGCATAACCCTGGAAAAAAGGTGCTTCCTATAATCAAGACATGTCTTACAGTTTTATATTTCAGACTGAATGCTTTGAACTGGTTCAGTATTTTTCTCAGCCTGTAAAGGATTTATTTTAATCTAAAACCAATTTGTAATACTCACAAATAAAAACAAATGTTAAATTTGCTAATCATCCTACCTAGAAATTCTATCTACCGAAACATTTTGGGGAAATGCTCCCTGTATATACAAATATCCAGAGGAAAGGATGTGAAAGGCAATTTTTATCTGCAAGACAACTAAATAAATATTCTTCTTAATCTTTATCAGTGGTTATAGCAGTCTGAATGAGAAGTGCTCCCTCCACAGGCCCACATAACCAAACACTCGGTCCCTGGTTAGTAGCACTGATTGGGGAGGATACGGGACCTTTAGGTAGACTTGCAGAAGGACATCACAGAGTAGCGGGCAAGCTTTGAGAATCCACAGCCTCATCCCACTTCCAGCTTGCTTGCTCTGCCTCTTGTGTGTGGATGCACATGTGATCTCTCAGCTTCCTGATCTGGCTGCCCCCAACCCGTGATGGACTCTCCCTCGGGAACCACAGGCCAAAATAAACTCTATTCCATAAGTGGCATACAGCACAAAACAGCAGCAACACAAAAGAACTGGATAGAGTGGGTGACCTTTTTTTTAATGATACAATCACACAGTACAACCAGTATGTCACCCAGGCTACGAAAAGGAATCAACTGGCATGAAAAATAGATGGGGTACACTTTTAGGTGTCATAGTGGGATGATATCTGCTTTGATATTATTTGTATTTTTTCATTACAAGTGTGAGATATGTTTATGGATGTTTCTCTAAATTTCCATGTTTGTAAATATATTGTGAAAAGAACTGAAGAATGCCCAATAAATTAATGATCGCTACCAGCAGGGAGGTAACAAGGTAGGAAGTTCTCAGAGACATAGATTATTATACCCAGTTTTACATTTTTTAACTTTTTCCAAAATATCTCATTTTCCTGGATTGAAGATGTTAACTGTTCTTAAGACAGTATTAGACTATGTACAACTGCAGTTAAAAACACTGCCAATAAAACTATGAAGCATCATTAGTTTTAGATATAGCTCTTAGAGCTGGGCGGTGGTGGCGCATGCCTTTAATTCCAGCACTCTGGAGTCAGAGGAAAGAGGATCTCTGTGAGTTCAACGCCAACCTGGTCTACAAGAGCAAGTTCCAGGACAGGCACTAAAGCTACAGAGAAATCCCGTTTCGAAAAACAAATAAACAAAACGAGCAAACAAACAAAAAGATACAGCTCTTAGATATGTTAAACATGAAAACTTTATGTACAAATCAATAAAAAAAAGTGTACTCCTTATAAATGGTAAAATCTAAGAGGAAATTTACACTGGTACTCTACGAATATGTATAATGGGCCCAGAGAGATGGTTCTATTGTTAAAACCATTACTGCTCTTATAGAGGACCCAGGCTTGGTTCCCAGCTCCCACATCAAGTGACTTACAACTGCTTAGAACTTTAGTTCCCAGGCATTTGTCATCCTCTGGCCTCCTCAGACACCTGAATGTACGTGGAGCACATAAACACGTGGAGGCACATAGACACACATGTAAATAAATAAATACATCTTTTTATAAAATATATGCATGGTGGTTTACGTAACCATGCTTTCTGCTCTCAGTTAACAAATGATGAAACTTGACCATCAGAGGTATTTTCCTTTAAATCCAACACATGTGAAACCTCTCCAGCCCGTGCAGTTGTCTTCCATATGCTACTCTGCAATCTCCCAGCACGTCACAAGGGCCCTGGTCATCATGATGACTAAAGGTCCTTGTGTTTTCTTGCCTTTTCAACTTTAGCCTAATTCCAGTATGGTAGTCACAATCACATGATCAGATGGGAGATGATTTGAAAATGTGAAAAATAAGTTATTAATTCCATCACTTGGATCAATAGAGCCATTGAATCAAATAAGCACCAAGGCATTAATCTCTGAGGCATCATTTGAAACTGATGGCATCAAGTTATAATAATGGTTCTTTGAAAATAGACTAGGGAACCAATATGTTTACCCACTATTTTAGCATAATACTCACCATATTTCCTTGTCATCATAGATGATAAATTTTTGTTCTAACTCTTATTCAAACATGATTTAAAGGAATATTTGAGAGACTGAGCTCAAGTCAAGATTTCCACTTTCATTTCTATGCCTTTGAACGTATCATAAAAACACTAAGTACACTAGGTACAATTACTTTTAAAAGGAGAGCCTGATTCTTAAAAGGAATCAATGCTCCTAGAACTTACTACACTTCTGGAGGGTTCCATTTAGTTGATTATTGGCTTTAGAACATTCCAAACAATAATCTCAGCACTAAGGATTTCAGACCTAACATATATATATGTATATATATACATATATATATGCGTGTATTACAGCTAATGTGTATACATACTATTATTGATAATGAGAGTCATGTTGATCACAAAAGAGTTATTCCAAACATAGTGAGTGCCTAACTCTTAACAAACAGCTTAGACACCTCCATTAGAAGAAAAGATGATTCAGGATTATAATTCCCTTTCCTTTGATTGTCTGAAAGACCAGCAGGAACTCACTTCTCACAAAGCTCTTGCGCTTTGCTGTTCTTATGGCTGACCCTTGAGTGTTCCAGCCCAGATTTCTGGGGGATGAGACACAGGACAGGGAAGCAAACGAGAAATAGACAAAGCACCTTCGTTGGCTTCTTAAGTCTTAAGTAAAACATTTGCCTTCATAAAGTGTAGTCTTCCCCCAAAACTGTACCGAATACACTTGCTTCTTTTAAAGATCCTGAAAAAAGCCAAACACGCAGATTTAAAACCCACACACTGACACCTTACTCAGTGTCTTACATAACGCCGTGGTAATTGATCATTTCAGAAAGCAAATGGCAAACAGTGGCATTTGTATCCCAAAGGAAGAAATGCTTATCCACAAACAGAACACGATTTCAGATGCAGAAAAAAAAAATCTTAGAAACTATCTAACCAAATTTCTTCATTTTATATGAGGAAAATTGTGGAGTAGGGAGGTAAGGTGCCCGTCCCAAGACACAGCTAATAAGAGGCCAAGGCCAAGGCCAAGGCCTCCAAATCCTGGAATTCTTTCAATGATACTCTATCACCTCCTTTTCCGAAACACGATATGAATCGATTGTAAGCTCTCAGGAGAGCAGCGAGTCTTCTGCCTGCCACCACTATTATCACCCTGCATGTAGTTCTGCGTTACTACTAACTTTTCTACACAGTACCTTGTGTAGAATGTGACCCATAGTGAGGACATCCACACAGACATGGAGTCACAAGAATATATTCTCTAAGATTTGGGAGAATCACTATAAAAAAATTATGTAAGAATGCTAGAAATAAAACTAAGTTCTTGGTCAGAATTGTGTAGTAAAAGGCAGACTTCAATCCCCAAAGCAGAAGATTATCGCATATGGGATAAACTTTTACTTCAGGGATATTTATGATATATATGATGACTATAATGTAGATCAATAATTAATACGTTTTAGGGGCTTTAGACATATTAAATAACTTAATTTTTGGAACCACCAAGAAATCATTTTATTATTGTTTCATTATTGTTGAAGTTACAGAGACAAGGAAATCAAGGCACAGAAAGCTAAGAAGCATACTCAAGAGACGTCTTAATCAAACCCCTGTCCTCAGTGCCCAATGAGCAATTTGGAAGGGGGGGGGCAGAAAGACTCTAAGAGCCAGAGGTGGTGGGTGACTCCAAGGGAAGAGCATCCTCCAGACACAACAGGGCAGATAAACATATGAGATCACAAAGCCAGTGGCAGTATGTATAAAAACTACACAGGTTCAAACCAGACAAAAATCCCAGCATGGAAGAGGGAAAGTGGACACAAAGCCCCACTCCAAACCAAAAGGCTATCTTCAACTGGTATTTGCTGGGAAAGGGAAAAACTGTACTCTCCAGTAGAGCGTCACTGGGCGTATTAACCACACTCCAGGGCGGCCCCGGAAGCACTTGACCATCACCAGACAAACTCCATGTTTTGTGTATGAACTTTTGTGTTTGTTTTGCTATTTTTGGTTTTATTATATTTTTTGTTTGTTTGGATTTTCATTTTTTGAGAGAGAGACAGAGAGAGAGACAGAGAGAGAGACAGAGAAGATGAAGTTGGGTGGGTAGAGAGGTATGGGAAATCTGGGAAGTGTTGGGGGAAGGGGAAGAATATGATCAAAAATATAGTGCATTAAAAAAAATAAGAGAAAAAAGAAAGAAACATACTTAGGGACAGCACTAAGAAGTGAGGAGCTAGACACATTCCCAGGCGCTCTGGACAACATTATTAGACTACAGTGTTGTCTTATAGAGTGAAAAATTCAAAGGCAAACTTTACATTTTCATAGCTGACACCTATGTTCAATATAAAAGTAAAAAGTTTTAAGTTTAACAGAGAATTAAAAATACCAAGAAACACCTTAAGCTACAGCCATATTATTGACCAAAATTTTAACCAAGCAGGTGAGAGCAGCGACACTGAGATCAGAATCTGGGGTGATTAAGATGCGTTAAGATGCCATAAGAACTGTTAAGAGGCAAAATCAGAGTACTGCCATCTTCAGTCTACACCAGCAGGCTCATCTACAACACCAGGCTCTTAACTGGGGATCGCCAATATTCACATAGGAGTAAAGCTTTCATTTCTGGTCTCATGAATGCAGAGGCTAAAAGAAAATCCAAATGCTCCCATTTATTTTACTTACTTTGGTTTTTTTAAAGAGTTTCTGTTTAGGGCCTCAGTCTTCTGAGTACTGAATTACATGCATGACCTACTACACCTGTTCAAAACATCCTACTTTGAGTGTAAACTTTTTAAATATCTCTCCAATAGATTAAAAACAGGACATGTGGAACACTGACAGTGGAGAAGTAGCTAAGTCAGCCACTAAAACTATACCTTGCTATTCTAAAGACCAGATAACTGTGGAGCCAGAACAAGTTCTGGTCTTCCTAGTGCTCACAAATGGCCTTGAGAGCCATCGGGGCTACCTTCGTCCTGCAAACCAATATGTGCTGTCAAAATGGCAGCAGTTTTTCCATTAGCCTCACACTCTCCAAAGTCTTAAAAGGTTCAATGCCCAGGTTATGAAAATATACAACTCCCTATCTCTGCCGTTGTTTTATACAAACTGTAAACTCTCTTGGGAGTGTCCTGTCTTTAATACGTAAGGCGCCTGCCTCTACTACACAGCTTTGGCAATGTGGGTTGCAGTCCAGTGTGGGGCTGTGTAACTAAATGCATCATCACCAAAAGTCTGACAGAAGTTTCTGAACCCCCGTGATCAAAGGCGTCAGGTTCTAGCATGGAATGAATAGATGGTGTGTCTGGCGGCACGCTCCCCTTCTCGGGGCACAACTTGACTGCAGTGTTTCATACCACCATCATGCCAGTCAACGCCACCATCATGTCAGTGAAACACCTCTGCGCAAAGTCCAGACCTGTATGTTAGAACCTGCGGTGTTGTAGTAAGAGGGTGTTCCGCCGCCCGGCTAGCTTAACCCCTGAAATAACCACAAAGAAATTGTAGTAATTAAATTAATGCCTGGCTCATTAGCTCTAGCCTCTTACTGGCTAACTCTAACATATTGATTAACCCATTTCTATTAAATCTGTGTATCACCATGTGATTGTGGCTTACCGGCAAGAGTCTAACCTACGTCCATCTCAGGCAGGAGATTCATAGTGTCTGCCACACTTCCCTTCTTCCCAGCATTCTGTTCTGTCTATTCCGCCCACTTAAGGGCTGCCCTATCAAAAGGCCAAGGCAGTCTCTTTATTCAACCAATGAAAGCAGCACACAAACAGAAGAACCTCCTACACCATTGGGTGGTACCTATGAAGTCACCTCTGATAAGCGAATAGTAGTATAATTACAGAAACTAGACTTTCTGATTTTCCTACCATTATTCCCCAGCATGGAGGTTTTCAATACATAGCATAGTACTAAAATTTTTTATTGTTATGTGAAGTTGCTAATGGGTTTCATTTTTTAAAAGTTTACATAAAATTTTGGCTTGGGATTGGGACAGAATTTCCAATAATTTCTGAAATGGTCCTAAATATAGTTATGCCATTTCATACGATATGTTTATGAAAAGTGAATTCTCAGCATTGATAATTATAAAATCAAAATACTGGTCAACTCTGTTCTGTAGTATCAAATATTCCCCTAAGATGTGATTGTTTAGTAAGTTATTTTATATGTATGATTGCTTTGCTTATGTGTATTATTCTGCACATGACAGAAATGAGTGCACAGACACATGAGTGTCTGGTCCTGCAAAGGCCAAAAGAAGACATTAGATCCCCTAGAACTGGAGTTAAAGACAGGTATGAGCCACCATATGAGTGCTGGGAATTGAACCCAGGTCCTCTGAAAGAGCAGTCAGTACTTATAACTAATGAACCATCTCTGCATCCAAAAAGTCTGTTAGTTTGTTAGTTTGCTTGCTTGCTTCCTTCCTTCCTTATTTACTTATTTATCTATTTGATTATTTATTTACATATTTGATTATTTGTTTGTTTGAGAACTTGGCTGTTCTGGAACTTTCTATGTAGACAGGGCTGGCCTTGAACTCAAAGAGATTTTTCTGCCTCTCTCTCCTGAGTGCTGAGACTAAAGGCATGTGATACCATGCCTGGCTTAATTCTTTGTATGAAAGTAAACGGCTTTCTGACCCAGTGTCTGCAGTGATACAGATTTTTGTAAAGACCCTTATGGGGAAGACCATCACCCTTGAGGCTAATATAATAGAAAATGTAAAAACCAAGATCCAGGTTAAAGAGGGAATTCCTCCTGATTGGCTAAGGCTGCTTCTTGCTGGTAAGCAGCTGGAAGATGCCATACTTTGACTTCAACATTCAAAAGGAGTCTACCTTTCACCCTGTGTTGGGACTTCATGGTGGTGCCAAGAAAAGGACGAAGTCTGACAGCATTCTCAAGAAGACTAAGCAGAGGAGAAAGGTTAAGTTGGCTGTGCTGAAACACACATTGAAACATTGTGAGAAAATAAGATGGATGAAAATGCAAAATGAGCTGCCTTTGTTGAGAGTGTCCTGATGGAAGTGGTGCTGGAGATTGCATGGCCAGTCACTTTGACAGACATTACTGTGGCAAGTCGTGTCTGACTTACCTTCTTCAACAACCCAGAAGACAAGAGATGGTATGAGTTAACAAAACAGACAGGAACAAATTTAACCAAGTACATTCATCTAACTCATATGGAAATTTGACTTAGTCTTTAATGGATGGTGAAATTATAGGTATACCAAAGGAAATGTTTTAGTACTTTCTGAAATTTGTTTATCATTGTATGTTCATGATGATGTATGTGTGGGCATTTGGGACAGGCATAGGACAACTTTATGGCACCGTTTCTCTCAATCAACCTTTATGTCGTTTCTGAGGCTTGAACTAAGATCATTAGGCTTGTACACTAAGCATTTTTACCTGATGAGCCATCTTGCCAGCCCAAAAAACTGTTTGAAAATAAATTACTAGCCGGGCGGTGGTGGCGCACGCCTTTAATCCCAGCACTCGGGAGGCAGAGGCAGGCGGATCTCTGTGAGTTCGAGACCAGCCTGGTCTACAAGAGCTAGTTCCAGGACAGGCTCCAAAACCACAGAGAAACCCTGTCTCGATAAACCAAAAAAAAAAATAAATAAATAAATAAATAAATAAATAAATAACTTATAAATTATCAGTAAATTCTTAAATTGTGTATCTATATGTATTTATATAACTATAAAATTGCATAAAATTTTCCCATGTAAAAAGGGGCCAGTCTAAGTCAGCTGGTTAAAATTCCTGTTTTCACAGCCCCATGGCTGATACAAACATACTAAAAGCATTTAAGTCTGCCTGTTTCTTAAGCAGACTAGAGATCTGTAGAGTTTGCTGGTCTAATTTTGAGTTTAACTCCACTGATGTGTGAGTGAAATCACAACGTGACTACTATTTGAAAGGACAAGGCAGGGAGGCAAGACAAGATGAAAAGGGATGACCAGCGCAGTCATGTCCTCTATTCCCCCTTCTTGCCTTGCTTACCTGGAGAAGGGATGTTAAAGAAGAGATGGAGACCAGAACGACAAGGACTATCAACATAGAAATAAGACCCAGTGGAAATGGAAGACTAATTGCAGAGGGAAGCTGTGGTCCCCTCACTTTATGATGCGTTTGCATAGTTACTGCTGGCTTCAGACTGAGCATCACACAGAAATCTGCCACAGGGTGATGTGGCATTTACTGAGGACATATCATTGGAGCCACGGTACTATATTCTAACACTCTGGACTCAATCGTGCTATGGATATGAAATGTCCCTCAAGGGGCTTCTTTGCCAGGTGATGGACTTGGGGGAGGTGGATGGATTCTGAGGCCTCTTATCTATTAATAGAGTCATGGATCCATGACTCTATGGCATTTATCAAGAAGTGCTCAAAGGAAAAAATTTAAACCTATGTGGAAGAACTAGGTCACAGAAGCTATATTCTGGTCCCTTTCTGTCTTCTTTTTTCTCTGCTTCTTATCTACCACGAGATGGAGAAGTTCCTCTCCCACACATTGCTGCCACGGTGATATTCTACCCAAGAACATGAAGCCAAGAACCCTCCAAAACCTTGAGCCAAAACCCACTCCTTGAGCTGTTCTCGCAGGCACTTCAGTCATACAATGAAAAAATAATTTCCCATGACTTGTTATAAACTAAAGAAATAAAAGCTGCACCTGAACAGGGGTGATGGTTGAGATACATGATACTTTCACCTGTGACCTCAAAGTAGCAAACTAACAAGAAACTAGCAGGAGGGGAAAATTCATGGGTTCTAGTCAAATTTAAGGGCTTTTTCTCTTAGCATCATAACAATTTAATGTGGCAATCGTTTCTATACATATTTTAGAAACCATCTTTTATAGGAATTTGATTGAAGAAAAGATTGTGCTTACCATTTACTTCACAGACCCTGGCTTCCCACCACAATAGCTCAGCTGAGAGAAACGACTGCATTCCTTGGTCAGATCGCTCACACAAACTACAAGCATTTACTTCTCGAGCTAGGGATGCCAAAACCCAGCCCTTAGACTCGTTTACAAATGAAGGTTCCTACTCTAGAAGTGGACCGTGAAGACTTCCTGCCCCAGAAGGGATTCGCTGAGCCGCCAAAGAACAGAGGCCTTTGGTTCAGTTGTTTCCAAGAGAAATCCACACCTTAGTGTCTCTAGAACATTTTCCTGAAGACCCTTAAATACATCAACCCTCAGTTTGAAGTTTATCTTCATCCCTAAGAAGCACAAGGACATATCGTCATACACAAAACAACTTCGCGGCACCTTTGAAAACAGTAACCCTTCTTTCTGTGGTAGAAGTTGTGGCTTTTCAACCGTCTTGCATATCTTTCATCACATCAAAAGCGGTTAATCTTCCTTCTCCTAAATTTCTATGGTAAAAGCATCCCACTGAATATCAACCATCAGTCAGCAAAGCATGAAGCATATCCATGTGTGTTTGAATGTGATGTATGAGATGGCACAGTATATACACACATGTGGGGACACAGACATTTAGGCAAACAGACAGTTATGCAGCTTATTGGAAACAAATAGTTTGAAAAATTCCTATGTTGTTACCCTTAGAACAGTGCATCGTACATATAGATTTAAATATAACATACATTATAATTGGTACAATTTTCTTTCACCTTATTTTTTACCACTGTAATCACTCTATTTACACTGATAACTACTTTATATCTCCTTTGTGTGACTGAGAATATTTTAAGACTGTTTCCCTCTGTAATAAAGGCTTTGAATTAAGGCCTGATCGTCTTTCTCCCTGAAAATGACCAAGCCACCTCCTTTCAAATTGAAGCATCTAGAAATGGAAGAGCTTGGGCCTAAGATACCAGCTCCTCTGTACAGCCAAGCCTGGCCTCACTTTGCAAAGTACTCTGAGAATCTATGCTTTCTTTAAGAGCATTCAGAATTCTACGTGGCTGTGCAAAGCACTGCCTACACTGGCTGGCTCCAGGGTTAGCATGCTTGGTATTTAGTCCGGTGAGGACAAGACTTAACAGACTAGGATGTGACACACAGTAGCACGTTGACACGGCTGGGCATTGACAGCCGAAAATAGCACGACACAGTTAAGCAGTGATTATCTGAAAAGTAGTGGATCTCAGGTAACCTTTCTGCTTTTTGATTCTGCTTATTCATTAATATTTTAAAAAAACTATGATTATTTATATAATAAGCCACCAGTACCTGTATTATAGACACTGGAGCAGTAAAAGTAGGGTGCTGGGTCACACATACACAGAAGCCAATGACAGCCTGTATACATGACCCGCTGTAAGTGGCCCAGTGTCAGCACAGACTCGTCACGAGGACAAACTCTATTGTTCATGTTAAAGTGAACCGCGAAGTAACGCAGGGCTGTGGGCAAAGCTCAGAGGTGGAGTCTTCGCCTGGTATGCATCCTCAGAGAAACCAAAATTGTGAAGTAATGTGACAGACAATGCAAAATCTCCTACTCATACGAGAGACCTTGCTAGGGCCACTGAATGGGTTTTTCATTTTTGTTGTCGTTGTTGTTTTGTTTTGTCTTGTTTTGTTTGTAGTTTGTTATCACTGGGAATGATCCTGGCCCTTGACTATCTTCCTGGAATCCAGAGCAGAAGCTAACCGACTTGCCCAAACAGGCTGGCTCCTCAGGACTAAAGAATCCAATGTGTCCATACTAAACTACGTTCCAGCATGCTTCTCTATCCTTTCTTCTGTGTGCAATAAGAGACCCAATCCACAGTCTTCCATCTAGGGCCCTAGAAAGATAATTTCCACCTGTGGGCCAGACTCTTAAGAAAAACCTCCCGCCACAGTGCCAAAATCTTCCAGGTCCTGGGACTGGGATGTGCCTGCAATGCACATTGATGCTGTATTCTTAGAGTAAAACATCTGTCTCTGGGCAAGATGCTCTTTTACAGACTCACGGCATGAACACACTGACTATTAGCGTGTCCGACATGCTGATATCCCTCCATTCACCCCACAAGGATCCACAGTAGCAAAGAAGGGTGGGGACTCCCCAGCCCCCCAGAGGAAGTGCCCTTCTGAGCTCTTAGTGCCTGTAAATTCTCAGGAGGCAGCTGCTAGGAGCGAAGCCTTCCATACCTATCCAGCAGAACCGGTCCACGAGCTCGGCTTTGATCTGGGCAAACCCCACACTTACAGCCATAAATGCATTGGCCCTGAGAGGGACTGCCGAGGATGTGGCACTCCAGGTGTGGCTTTATCTGGCACTCCACCGGCTCAGCTATTTGGGCCTAGTCTTCTCCATTGGCTTGAAGCTCTGTTCACACCATCTTGGGTAACACATCACATTATTCTTCCTTATAAAAACAAATAAACTCAAATGAGCATCCAGGGTCAGGTCAGTCCTCTGTGAACATCTCCGTATTCCCCTCTGATGTATGTGCCCTGGTTTTCATCCCACCCCAAAAAGGCCTCCCGGACTCTCAGGTGAGAACTGGCCTTCCTTCACGCCTCAGCCTGTCCACCTGTCCCCCTTCCACAGATGCACACCGTCCCCAGGAGACTCAGCCTGCTGGCCACCACTGAGTCACTGGGAACACAGCATTGCAGTACCCAGCACTACCCGCCAGCAGCTCCAGTCGCAAGTCAAGCCACCCTGCAAGAAAACCAGCTGTCCTGAGAGGCTGGACCAAAAGGCCAAACAAATGTTTCTGTACTTAAACGGCTCCCCTCTGACCCAGTGCATCTGAAATTTAGACAGTTCTGGAGAACAAGGAGCTGCACACATTAGTTCCTAGGCTACTCGGCTGCTCGCAGCAGCTGGCTTCTGACAGCATTTCGGGCAGATGAGCAAACAAACTCCAATCCACTTCAAAACAACACTGCCCGAGTCCAAAATCACGATCAAAAGGAAAACTTACAACTCAAGAAGGCATCGCATGCTTTATAGGTGAGTGTGGGGACAGAGCGTAAGAACTGGCAAGGCCCCAAGGAACCCAGCAGGGAAGCCGGGGGCTAAACTCGGGAGTTATCTCTTGCATTTCTCAAGGCTACCTGCAAGAGTGAGCCTTCTTGGCTTCAGCCCCCACGTTACAGACTACACTCCCTTGCAATACACTGACAGCCTGGTCGTTCTGAAGCACGCTGGGCGAGATGCAAAGAGAGTTTTCAGGAGAAGAAAACTAGAGTTAGAGTTTGGGCTCACACAGACAGGAAGGAGAAATGGAGAGCCCTGTGAGACCCGAGGGCTGCTGTCTGTCGTGGACGGCAGCTGTGATGCATACGTCTACACTGACGTACGCCATAGGGTTCTTTTTTCTGTTATAATCTGTTTATTGGGTGATTTAGCCAGAGCACCTTATATAACACGTTCCTGTTTGGAATGTGGCAACATGCAAGGCATTGTACTCATATAAAATTCAGACTCCCCTCCACCCCCCGACAGCATGTCCCGTGGGCCAACTCTGAGCATCCTTCCTTGCGAGGTTTCGATGTAACCGATGCAAAAACAGGTGCTACCACCGGCAATAGTAAAAAGACGAACCCAGTCATGGGTTTTAACCTCTATGCACATTGTACATACAGCATACTATGCTACAAATTCGGGATTGCAGAAAAGCATTTCATCCTGACTGGAAAACATTGCAGGGGGCTGAACTATCAGGGGAACAGCCTGATAACAGTCCAGTTTTCTAAGACCAAACACATGTAGTTCACTTCGGTCTTCCAGGACATAGTACGGGGACACCACCTACCGCCTCTGTGCTGGAGTATTGTGTACACGACCCTTGCATCTGATTTCCTTAACAAAGAAGCAGCAGAAACGGCTTGTTGGGCCAGTAAGCACATAATGAGACCGCCACAGCTGAGGACCTACCATTCATGCCAGCTTAACACTGTTATTATATAATGAACGAGTCTTTCCTGCGAACCCTGCGACTGGGAAAAAAAAGAGCACTTTCTGCATAGTTTAAACCAGTCTTCAAGGGGCCGTTACCCCTCGTGAATCAAACGTGGCCCTGGTCACACAGAAATCCCAACAGCCTATTCTCGTAGGTGGCTTCGCTAGCAAGTTAATTTCCCTCTTGCTTGCCATAAATAATCTCAGTTAGCCGCAAACTACACAGCGAACACACAGCTGCCAGCAGGCACCCCAATGCTGTTGGCTTTCAGCTCCATGTTTCCTGCGTTGCCTGAGAAATAGGAGGGGGAAATGGGAGGAGGAAGAGGAGGAGAGAGGGAACCGGCTATCTATGAAATACTTACAGCCTCCGAGTCTTCAACTCCATGCAGGTACAAACTGTCATACATGGAGGTCTGACAATCCACAGCACCTCTTTTAAGGCAAAAACAAATCTGCTGCAGAAACCACAGCCAGAGCTAAAAAAGAAAAAGGCCTCTTTGGAAAAACTGCGCCTTGCCTTATCAATCCCTGGGAATTCAGCAGGCAAGATGCTATTCATTCACATCCCACAGGGTGAGGTTATCCCCAGAGGCAGTCCAGACCTGGCATTTTATCTGCCTCCCCTTATACAGAGCATAAGGAGCAAAAGCCTTCCTCAACCACAGACTGGTGACAGAGCTAGGAAAGCGGCCTCTGATTGGCTCGGCTTCCCTGCTTCAGTCAGCTGAAGAGCGTTCCCTGGGAGAGTGGAGGGTGACTCCAAGCATCCTATCCAGCATAGAGATGCTTCCTGTTTCGCCCGGATCATTAGTTCCACAACGAACACTGAGCAATATCGAAAAGGCTGCTTGAATGTTTAGAAAGGAGGGTTATCAGATATTCGAAAGACAGTCGCTCATCCTCTTGATTCAATGTACAGATGGAAGAGGAAGCAAAGGAGAGATTTTATTTTTGACTATTCATAGAGAGACAGGCATGCAGATACCAATCTCCACCCAACATCTGTACTTTTTGTGGAGGTGATTTAACTGAAAAAGACACTAAGTCATACAGAAAATTGTAATCTCAGTGAAGGGAAGTAGATAGGATACTGAAGGAAAGATCTCTGACATTTCTATGGGAAAAGTTTTCAATATTTTCCTCTCTCTCTCTCTCTCTCTCTCTCTCTCTCTCTCTCTCTCTCTCTCCCTTCCTGGCAAGATAACGCCCCTGTGTCAGTAGTAGAGTCTGGAGAGGAAGTCAAAAGCCTCCCAGCTTTTAGATGCAAAAATCAAACAGTCTTTTAGTTCAATTTGTTCAACACTCCTCTTTAAGTAGGAGACTAAGGTTTTGCTAGAACCCTTTGTCTGCTTCCTGTACACAAACCTTTAACAGTTTGGAAGAGCAGAGAGCATCCCCAACAACTCACCCAGGAAGGTCCAACTCCCTCCTACTCCACACCATACTCACACCACCCTAGGGCAACCTCTATAATGGGGTCACCTGAGATGAAGTTCCCCTACTTACTTAAGGCTGCCTGCTCACCAGTAACAGACAGCAGCCTAACCCGGTAAAAATCTACAGCTCAGTCTAGCAAGAACCCAGTTACATTTGGAAAGATTTTGGTAAGGGACAAACATCATTACTAGAGGAGCTGCAAAAACCACTGGGGTAAGAAATAACCCAGAAACCCCACCTCGGCTTTGCCACTCCCTTGCCAGCTGACTTGGCCAGTCAGTCCTCACCTCTGTGGGCTTTAGTCTCTTCAGCTGTGACACCGAGGAAGGAAAGAACTCAGAGAATGAACTTTGCAGGTCTGAAGTGCAACATAAACACTTACCAGGGACAACCCTGCTTTGTCAGCCAGAAGGCATTGGCTGCAATTCCTGGGCACTCAGCAAGGAGTCACTGGTCCAGACCTGGGGAAAGAGGTCAGTCTCCCAGCCAGTATCTCTGAAAAGCCTAAGACTAGAGCAACAAGCCGAGCTATCAAAGGTCACCCACGAGCTACCAGATAGGCTAGCACAGCCATTCTTCCAGGTCTGGGATGCCCCAACCATTAATGGCTTTCAGCCATACTTGTGCATCTAAATACCTAATCACTTTCAAATCTAAAAGGATGGCAAGGCGACTGGGTTCTCCAATCTCCCTCAAGTTCACACAGGATATTGGCTTCGAGTCTGTGCCTACCCAGAAGACAGCGGGAGAGGAGGTAGGTGTGTTCAACAGATTCTACACAAAGAATCCTGAGCCGGCTCCATCTGCTGCCAGATGTATGCTGGTGCAGGATGCTGGCCAGTAGACCGCCCAGCTCCCCTAAACTCCAGATTGCAAGAGGGCTGGGCCGGAGGAATTCGAAGCTCAAATCCATGTGTCAGATTGGGTTGTATTTTAATACAGTATTATTAAGTTTTTGAGAATGGCGTACAATGTATTTCATCGTTCACCCCAACTCTTCCAACTCCTCCCAGATCCAACTCCCACCTCCTCTAACTTCAGGTTGTTGCTTTAATAAACTTTTTAACTAGTGCCAAAAAAATGTCTTAGCCAGAATATGCAGAAAGCCAAGACATGGTCTTTCTTTCCTCCTCAAATTCCCCAAGATAATTCCTTCCTTTACTACTTCACCTGAGAGGATAGCCATTTCCTGATTACTTTTAAACAAGAAACAGTTAAAGAGAAAAAGAAGTTGTCTGCTTTTAGAAACAACCAAAGTGGGTGAAACACTCCCTGCTGGGAAACTGTGCAAGGATCTGCTGCTCTCCACATCTGGCTGCCCCGTGCACTGTCTGCTAATGCTGTCGCAAAGCCTAAAGGCGGGGTGTAAAGAGCAGGGTCTTGCTTCATGAGTGACTCATACGACAGTCTGCCACTGGACTCGGGGCAGGCTGGTCAGGACAGAGGCCCTAAGAGTAGATGTGTCAAAGGACCAGGCTGCCTCTGCCTGCTTCCTATAAACCAGAGACAAATGTCAAACTCAGAATCTCAAGCCAATAAGGGACCCCAGAAGTCACCCAATCAAGGCATTTTTCCCACCCAGAAAGGATAAATTGCTTTCTTCAACATCTGTATTCTATACATGCCTTTCTTGACTTGTATTATATGTAATTTAGAGTGTTCTCTTCTTCCCCTGGCCCTGTCCCCAAAAATGACATAACCAGCTTTGCTCTTTCTGCCTCTCCCCCATCTCCATCCTTTTCTCCCTCCCTTCTGTCCCCTTCTTTCTTCTGTTACACAGGGTCTCACTGTGTTGCCCAGCTATCCTCAAACTTGAGATCTTCCTACCCTGCCTCATGAGTTCCAGGTTGAAAGGCTCACACCATCACGATCGATTGTCCTCTCCTCCTGCTCTCCTTTCTGTTCTTGTGTGTGTGTGTGTGTGGTATACGAGTGTGTGTGCACATGTGTGTGCACATGGGGGCCAGAGGTCAATATAGTTATCTTCCTCATCTGCACACTTTTTTTTCCTTTTTTTAAAGAAAGTATCTCTCACTAAACCTAGAACTCACCAGTTTTGCAGGCCTGAATGGCAGCGACTTTGGGTACCTACTATTTCCCCTGCATCCCAGCTCTGGGATTACGGATACACACTGTATCTTTCACATGGGTGTTAAGGATCTGGATCTGGGTCTTCACGCTTGTGTAGAAAAACACGAGCCACTTCCCCAGCTCCCCAGCACCCACCTTCATGATGAAGCTTTCAAGATAGTGAGAAGTGGGAGCATGTTCCCAAGAGTTAGAGGTGAAGTAGAGAAAGGTCACCATGGTTGGGATGAGGGAGAACATCCTGTGCTTTCCTACTTCCTCCATTGGGAAAAGTGTCTAATCAAAAACCAGCTAGAGGCCAGTAAAGCAGTGTAGGTGTCAGTAAAGGTGCTTGTATTACGAGTTGTGAGACCTAGGTTCGATCCGCGGATAAAGGAGGAAGGAGAAAACTAACTTGCACCCATAAGCTGAGAGCTGCAAACTGAACAAGAGACTGGGAGGTCTGCCCCCTTCGGGACTAGAACCTGCCCGAACTACAAGTCACCCAAAGGTCTCAACCCAGTGCTTGAATAGATCCCACAGCGCAGATAAACCTTGAGGAAGGACTTGGTTCTAAGACTCCCTAAAGGAGAGAAACAGAAGAAAGAAATTGGAACTGCTGATGGGCCTGGGAAGTGGCCATCTCTGTTCTCAAAGGCTGCGTGGCTTAGAAGTTCTGAAAGGTCCCCCAAAGTTTCCTGTTTCACACCATCTCAGGTCCCCAGCATTGGATGAAGGAGTGCAGCAAGGCTATCAGGCTCAAGTTCCAAGAGCCAAATTTCCAGGATGTCCCCCACAGCAAGACGTGCGAAAAAACCCAGGACAGTATCTTCATGCTTCTGGCTATGAGTTTTCCAGGCTGAAAGGATAGCAGGACCACTTCCTCCTGGTTCTCTACATCAAACTAAACTGAGATCACTGGGACACCCGGAAGTTTGTATTGCAGTGGTATTTCAGTACCACACCTGCCTCTTACAATTGAGTGGCTTCCAAACCACTGAGCCTCCCGCAGAGACTGTCACAAATGGGAGGGTGCTCTCCCGACTGGGTTTCTCTAGCACACTTCCTTTTACCTCGCCATACATGCAGTGGCTCAAGCCAGAAGCTTCTACACCAAGGCATCTCCCATAGGCTTCTATGTCTATAAACCCTGCACGGTTCTTACAGAGCTTCGCCTTGGTATTTGACAAATGCCTCAACTGACTGGATGAGCTGAGGAAACGACGGGGCCCAGACCAAACCACCTGATGTGGTAGGACATCATTTTTTCCACTTTGTCTTCGTTCGCTTAGACAGGGTGATCTGTGAGAAGTTACTTTTCTTTACTGAGCCCTGAGGTTCAGCAAACTCAGGGGTTTGTCAGAATACAGAACCAAGTATTTTTGTCTTCTGTTTGTTTGGTGAGGCTGGGAGAGAGGAACAGAAAAGTTGATATGCTATGAGCTGTGAGTAGCCACGAGCAGGATAGTTGGAGCAGTTTTAGAAGCAAAAGAAAGTGATACCCAAGTTTTTTCAGCCAGATTTCTCTGAAATTTAACTCTTCTAAGTCAACGTAATTATATATTCTATGGCAGGACTCTTGGAGGTCCTGAAAGAGGTTGAGGGGTAATGTTTGAACCCAGCAAAGCCAGCCTTCCTGCTGGCCCATGGACTGGAACACAAGCATGATGTCTTTGGCAGGTTAGCCCTGGGAATACACTGCTATTGTGTCTGCGTTTGTGGCCTGCTGGCTGATTTTCTCCTTTTCAGTACCATTAGAATTCTGCGCGGCACTGCAAGTGTTAACACCACAGCTTTGATTCTTCCCTGACTCCCTCAGGCAATGTGGCGGAAAGGAGAATGAGAGGAAAACAAAATTTAAATCTAACAATCAGAGACATCATATTCTGCATCCAGCAGTATTTGCTATTGTCTTCTGAGTTTGTCTTCAGCCTCGCTACCCAGGCATGGCCTGGAATCCTCTGGGTCTCATCTGTAACTGCAAGGTAACAAATGGTCCTAGAACTAACGCACTAATGTGGGAAAGACACAGAGGCGGTAGAGTAGACAAACTGGTTTGTGTTTAAGGTAAGTAGAACAGAAGCAGGGTTGTGTAGACTACCACCTGGAAGGCCTACACAGTGCATTGTGGGTAAAGGCAGTTGTTGGGTCATGCACCTGCACTGGGTGTGTCAATACCTGGCACTGTGTGACAGGGTCATAACGGGAGTTTATGAGGATGACAGCGTATCTCCACGGGACTCATCCCAACTAGGCAATGCCGAGTTATTCTGCCTTTCTGTGCCTCACTTCTCTCACTTCCAGACTGTGGATCAGACCAAGGTTCTTGTGCAGGTAGAAGAGGCTCATAAGGATGCCAAGCACAGCCTCAGGGCTCCCCCCATGTACGCTGGGCTGCTGCCGTGATTATTCTCACTCTCAGCCTGGGCTCTGGGGTAGCTTTCCTAATGTTTGCACCTGATACAGGGCCTGATCCTGTCAATCCCCATGTAGGTCCCTGGGCTCAGTCACCAAAGCTGAGACTGGCATCCTGCCTCCTGTTGCCCTACTTAACTTCATGCCAGCTCCTTCCGGCTGCCTACCTGCTTGATCTGGCCTGGCTGACTGCTCCTTATGCTAACGTTGGCAAGCTTGCTGGAGCGCCTCTACCTCCCAGCATTCACCACTCTCGGTGCCTCTGGCACACCCTCCTGCTCTCCAATTAACCTCTCCAATTGTTTGGTTTTTTATCACCACAACCCCCCCCCTCAACCCGATGCCTAGAAAATCACCCTCGGAAAAGCCCTGGAATGAATGCTACTGATGGTCATATCAAGGAGGAGAGAGGAGAGTGGGAAGGACAGACAGAAACAGAGAGGTAGCGATGAAGAGGCAGACACTGAAAACTCCTGAGACACCCCAGGATGAATATGTGGACCAGCTCCCCTCTTCTTCCCTGTCACATTTGATGGCTTCAGGAAAAAAGACTTCATAATTCATAAAAGAATGAGTGAAGGTAAGGCATATTAAAAAAAATACCTGTGGCCTACTCAACTTGCCAGAAAATGACAGATTTCCCCTGTGATTGACATATTACTCAGAATCTCTCACCTTCTCAAATTTCTGCTGGGGAAGAAAAAATCCATCTCTTGGCAAAAAATTCCACAATGCCGCAATTTTCATGAAGGCAACAGTCTTTATTTTCCAAAACAAACCTAGGAGATTAGCGCACTGGTCTCCTCCCTGTTTCCTAGCCATTGCTGACCCAGTGTTAATAATACCCCAGACCAGCTTTCCGCTGGTGGTCACTGCTGCTCACAACCACAGTAACGACTGGGACACGAAGATCAAGACATGGCTATGCCTCCCCCGCCCCCGCAAAGACAACCAGAAGATGACAGCTACCACAGATATACCGAAGCAAGGTCTGGACCATGGAGATGGCTGCAATCAAAGCCCTCACCTTTTGAGAAACACTGATGAGGAATGGGAAGTAATTTGATTCCTTTATCTGCAAAGATTCAGCAGGAGTGGGAGGCAGGAAGGGGGCAGCCCTGCTCCCTCAGCAAAGCTGAAATGAATCAGCTACCGATTCCAGGTCTGCTGGGAAGGATAAGTGGTTTGGTTTTGGTTTGGGGTTTTATGGTGAAATGTATGCCCTTCCTTTGAGGAAGAGCTTTTCTCTCTGATTTGATAACCAACCAATAGCAAGGGTCCATCCATTCTTACAAACCACCAAAAATCTCTTCCCAATAAATAGATAAATAAATAAATAAAATCAGATTATGCTGGCTCCTATCAAAAATCTTCTAATGCCTTCTCACCATTTTGGAATAAAGACCCAAATCCTGAAAACGGGTTAGAATGGTTCCTGCATTTTTTTCCTCTTGGATTCCTCATTCTGTACTCTCTCCCCTCTACAGCCAATCCAGTATCCTCGGACACATCCATGTCCATCCACCACTAGGCTCTGTCCATCCTGACTCTTACTCTGAACTCTACTTCCTCCCAGGGGCACACATGGGTGAGAATGATGACCAGTGTCTATAACCTGTGAGTTCCACGGTGTTTTAGTCAGGGCTCTACTGCTGTGAAGAGACGCCATGACTGTGACTATGACGATTCTTATAAAGGAAAGCATTTAATTGGGGCTGGCTTACAGTTCCTTAGGTTTAGTCCATCATCATCATGGCAAGGAGCATGGCAGCACGCAGGCAGACATGGTGTTGGAGAAGGAGTTTAGAGTTCTACATCTGGATCCGCAGGCAACAGGAAGAGAGAGCCACTGGGCCTGGTTTGGGATTTTGAAACCTCAAAACCTACCCCTAGTGACACACTTCCTCCAATAAGTCCACAGCTCCTAATCCCTTCGAAGTCCTGCCCCTCCTGATAACTAGGCATTCAAACCCATGAACCTATGGGGCCATTCTTATTTTTTTAATTAATGGATTAACTTATTTATTTATTTTACATCCTGAACACAGTTTCCCTCTCCTCTTCTCCTTCCAATCCCTCCCCCAACCCAACGCCTTCTCTGTCCTTACCACCACATATGGGAAGAGAACCTACAGGGTTCCGTTCCTCGTCATCATCCCACATAGCATGGTATTTGTACGTGACTGGCTTTCCACAAATCTAACAGTTCATGACTGCCTTGAATACTTGACTTCCTCTGCGCCTTGGCTGCCAAAACAGTGCAGTGACCAACAAAAAAAAGTTTACAAAGTAAAATGTGGGGGTTTGCTTTGTTTTTAGGTTTTGGCTTGGTGGCATCTTTTTAGCTAAGGAAACCGTGAGTAGCTCTCACCTTTATGCTCTTGCTGCGAGGTTGAGGATATGCTCAGATCCAATGTTTATAAATCAAATAATCTATGCCTGGCATTCAAGTATTCTTTAGCAACATCTTTGTTTCAAATAAAAAAAATGGCTGACAATGTGCCTGTGGAAAGGGTTTGCAGGGGGTTCTTGTTTATTGGTCAGGCAGCTGATTGATAGAGACAAGATTTCAGACAAGATCTCATCAACTTCCGTGTTTCTATGCCTGTCTGCTGATATCCCCTCTGTCTAGAAGACGGATACCTACACTCTTCCACCCTAGCCCCTGGCTTTTTTTATTTGGTGAACATAATCCTTCCCACAGGTACAATGTAAATGTCACAAAGACCTTCTCTCACAGTTAGACGGTACCGTGACCTTCTGCTAAACCCTAACATCCTCCTGCCTCCATAATCCAGGCAGCCTCATCTAGTAGAGACTGTGTGTAAGCACACAGAGAAGTGGATGAGCCAGGAATGTGCAGGTCAATTCAGGGCTACTCAAGATTTAGTAAACCAATCACCAGCTGGAAAATCTGTGTCAGGAACTCAGATCTGAACTGGGCCTGTGTGAGCGTGGGAGCTCTTCTTGAGTAGACTAGATGTGCAGGTGGGATGTCGGTGAAGGGCGAGAAGGGAGGAGTGAGATAGGGAAGACGATATTTCCCAAAATGAGATTGTGAAGAAACACTTAATTCCCTTTGGGGAAGAGTGCCATGCCACCTATCCCTCAAAAGGAAACACTATGTCTTAGGCATCTGAACGCCGTTCACTGACCCAGTGCCTAATACGATGGCAGGTAAATGACTGAAGTACAAAAAGGCGGTAGAGCAAAGCTAGTGAAGGTAGCATGACAGAACTCCCAGGAAGGAAGGAAGCAAGGAGGGGACAGTGAACCTAGCTCCACGTCCAAGCATTGGGTTCTCCACATGAAACCCTAACTCCCTTACACTGCCTCTACTGCACCAGATGTTGACTGTGCTCTAACCAAAAGACTGGGAACCCAAGTCATACACATAATGCCCACACCATGTCCGGAAGAGGATAACGCCCACACCATGTCCGGAAGAGGATAACGCCCACACCATGTCCGGAAGAGGATAACGGCTGCACCACCATATATTCTTCTGCCTGTTCCTTTAGACAAGGTGTGGACAAAGCAGTTTATGGAGGACCTCACATTAATCCTGAAGATTTAGCAGGATAATGAAACTTCTACATTATTAAGTGAAAGATATTTTTATTATCGTAGGATAAATTCTGGGAGGGGGAGTTTTTTTATTGCAGCAACTCAGTTTAACTAAACCAGCTGTGAAGACAATGAAAACACAGAGGGTATTTGAATGAGACAAAGGCAATCCTAAAAATAGGCCCAGAAGATAAATACTAGACTTAGAGAAAGGTAACTCACTAGGTTACGTCATATCCTCTACATTTTCTTTAACAAAATGCTAAAAATGTCCCCAGAATGGTCACCAACAGCAAACCCTCCAACTGCCCACCATCCACATCAGAAACAGAATGCTTAGCTTGTGTATTTTCTGAAATAAAAAACAAAATGCTGTGAGCTATACACACACACACAGAGAGAGAGAGAGAGAGACAGAGAGAGAGAGAGACAGAGAGGAGAGGAGACACAGACAGAAACAGACAAACACACAAAAATAGAGAAAAAGAGGAGACAGAGACACATAAAGCGAAATTTTTACAAAGCCCAAATAAATAAGTTCAGAGAAGGGCTTTGACTGGAGCTTTTTAGGTAGGTCACCACAACGAGACATAGTCACCACTTTTTTGAAAAGCCCTTGAGGACTTGCTGGGAGAGATTTGGGTTTTCGGTATCACTTCTGTTAATTCCCAGGCTGCGAGGTCATTTCCGCTGCAGTACTGGATGGAACATTTGTTGGAGCACCGAGTGCAAAGGCTTTCCTCCAGAGGCGTGAATGGAAACCAACTAAACTATTCAATCTAAATTCCAAATCTCTGAAGTGATTCTCACATCAGATATGCAAGAAAAATAACAATAATCTCCGTGGAAAATAGTACAAGTCGGAGAAGAAATAACAATTAAGGCTCAGTTGTACCGAGAGAAAAATAAAAGAGTGTAGACAACTTGACCCAGTACTCCCTTACATGAGCAGGTGTGTCTCACAGACACTAACAAACTACAGACTTCAGTAACACACATGCTCACACGTGCCTTTACAAAATTATTTGGCAGTGTGTTTTAGCAGAAAATGAATTTTCACATGTTTAAGAAGGACGGACCAGAGAATTAAAAATAACTGTACCCAAATATTTGCCTATTACATGCCATGCGGTACGTCTGGCTCACTAGATGTCTGAGTTCTGTGTGGGAGGGAACGCTATAAATACTACCTGACCCTCTGATCTTCCGTGCCTCAAAAAATCTCTTTTCTTATAAACTGTGAGAGACAACCATACCATAATTTTCAAAACTGGTAGTTTAAACAAATTATTCTAATGGTCCCTGCTAGTTACCTTTTCAACATTAATTAGGTTTCAATAAACAAGCAGCATCACAATATAGCTAAGCGGAAATCCGTACAGAAGCGCTGTCCAATGCTCCCTGTGGCTCTCTGACCTACAGGTCCCATGAGCACAGAATGGCTGCATCAACAGGCCTTGAGTGTCAGTGGGTAGAGCAAGACACTAACCCACACTAATTATCTATTCCAGAAACTTCAATGATACATCGGTGGGGTTCCCAGAGTACTAACAGCTGGCGTGAGAATCGGAATATTGTTAATAAGTGTTCAGATTTTCATCACCTAATGAGAAATTACAAGTGTTTCTCAACCGGTTTCCTTCAAAGCCCTCTATTAAAGTCTTAAATTGAAGGGCAGTGTCAGACCGATGGTCCATGGGGCATCTTACTTGAATAGGAAGTCATTAGCCAACACAGCAACTCTGAAATCGTTATCCTAGCCTCAATTAAATGAATCAGCTATTAAAAACTGAGGCTCAGAAGAAAAAGGGATGAGCACACCAACTTCCAAAGCGGCCGTCTTCCACTCCCTTACCCACCGGCTGCCGCTGCATCCATGTGACACCTAGCTGAGCAACAGAAGGGGACCAGTATCAGAAATCATGGGCCGCTTCCTGACAGCACACAACCATGACCCTGGAAGAGAGTAAGCCCCACGTGCTGGCTCAAGGCCAGCACTCAGCAGGCTGAGGACAGTCTTAGCCACACAGTGAACTGGGGTTTAGCCTGGGCTACATGAGATTCCGTCACAAAAACAAAACAAAAATTAAAACTTTTGTTCATTGTATTTATCTGCCTCATGCCCTGTTTTCCTGTATTTCATTTTGCCTTCCCTGCTACCTATGACTCCAAGCTATTTTAGCTCCTCTCAGGCCAGCTGAAATTCTCCCCCAATCTCCTCCTCGCAGACTGACTCGATATAATGAGCTCTCCAATGTCCAACCCTTTCAGAAAATATTCGCCTTTAAAGCGCTGAGTGGATGTTTCCTTTTAATTATAAAAGGAAAGCATGTTTTTAAAGCGGTATTATTGAAAACCCGAGACAGACAGGAATGCAATCTGTAGCCTTCTTACTGAGGCATGAGTACTGTTACTTTGGTGGGGTTTTTTTTTTCCATTTCTGCATGCATTTGTTTTACGTGTAGCATGTGTTCTGTGCAAACTGTCAGATTCTCTCCACAGCAGGGTCAGCCTATCCTCATGTTAGTAAAACCTCGTAATGAACACCGTGCGTCAAGGTCCTGTAATATCTCATATGTGGGCATACTGTGCTCTTCCATTGTCTTAAGTATAAAAATGCTAGGATTATACTAGTCTGCAATTCAGATAATTGTCCTGGGCCATATTCCCAGATATTCTTTGGCCATAGAGTAGGAGCAGTTTAAGCCTCTTGATCACACTGCCAAATTTTGTATGGAAAAATTGTAGCAATTTACATACCTATTAGCTCACTGTGAAGTTCTACCCATAGCCCTATTGCCAGCAACGAGAGGAGAGGAGAGTACAGTCCAATTTTTATCTTAAAATTACAACTACCTACGCATCATATTTGCCATTTCTTATTGAGTAAATTTGTTTTCTAGGGTCTTGTTTTTAAACTGCTAACTTGCTATGGAATATATCTCATGTTACTGTAGTTTTCCTTTTTCATTCTTCCCAATGAATAAGCAAATGTGAATACATGCAATATTTTTGTAAGGATGGCTAACTTAGATTCTCTGGGTGAGGAATTTCCACATCTAAATAAAAGAGACTTACAGTGGGCTTCGATCGCTTTCGAGAAACCCCCAGAAACAGTATCTCAGCGCTCTCAGGCATGGCAGACTAGAGTTGCTTACGGAGGCATTTAAAACTCCACTTGCACTCAAAAGTATTAAAGGCTGTATAAGCCAGATTATTCTTTAAAAAACAAAAACAAAAAAAAAAAACAACAAAAAAAAAAAAAACAAAACAAAAAACTCCACAGCTCCTCTATTAGGTACTTGACTGAGAAGCCACCGGTTCACGACCACACTAGCTAGAATCCACACTCAGGAATTGAATGGGCATGAAGCTGTCAGCATAGAGATGAAACATCCACGTTTTCCTTCCCCAAACTATGATTTTGCTCCACAGTTCTGGCCTCACCTCTGTGAAGCAACTTGTTCATTATGTGAGGTTGTCTTTTCCAGCGTGATACAAACGTGGTCAAGGCTGCTAGTCTCATTTCTGAGAATGCGCTTCCTTTACCAGAAAGGGAAGTCATCTACACAGCGGTGGGCCTGGCACTTAGCTGAATGTTGACACAATGTAAGAAGAACACCTGGTACGGATTCTCAAACTGCCACCCCTTTCCATTCAGAGCGTCATCCGCAGCCCGTGGGGGCAGGGATGGGAGTCCCTGTTGTTTCCTGATTTACAGTGGAGTTTACAAAAAAAAAAAAACATGAAACCACAGCTGGCTCTCCAACCTACCTGCCATCCCACACCCATTTCAGACTGCCAATCGTGTCCTTGTGAAGCACGCTGGAACTGTCTGCGGCTATTGAAGGTAACGCTTTTTCCAGCATAATCCACCTGAAACGGCAGGGGCTTACCTCTGCTCACTCTTAAAACTTGGTTACCTAATACTCCAAAGGGGACTAATGTGGAGGGGCCGGACAGAAGAGTGGTTTGCTCATCAACAGTCGCATGACCCATTAAGCTGGGATCTACCAGCCTGAGAAAAGCCCAGGCCAATCAGGTTCCCTTGGGGGTTCTTGAACAGGAATGACAGCTTCAGACATCCCCTTCCTGGATGGGGATGAGGGAAGGGACAGGACGTGACAGAGGTCTAAATGAACTGTTATCAACTGGGCGCAGAGGCTCTTCAAGAGTTATTTTCATATTTTTTTTTCTTCTTGGGTGCTGAACCCACAGAGCCCATCCTGACAGAGACTTAAACAAGAAGAATATAAATGTTGACAACCCGCTTGCGCAGTAACTGTTGGGTCAGAGCGAATAGGATAAGCCAAAGTCCTTGACAAATTAACTACTGGAATGCACTCGATTTCCCAGCAAGAAAAAAGCAAGGGACGGGCTTCACTTTGGGAAAAATAGGGGTTCAAATGAATTCTTGCATCCTCTCTGGAAATCAGAACCACCCCCATCATTACTACGCCAATCAACTCGGGGCCCTTGGTAAGAAATTCACTGACAATGATGGATAGGCTATTTGAACTTGGAAACTTAAATCTTCATGTGGCAATAAATATTCTTTATGGCATGCTGCTCCAGCCCAGGGAGGTACTTCCACTGCCTGGCTTGACTGGATTCGGGGAAGAACTGAAGTGGACACTCTGTTTTGCTCTGTTTATTGCTCTCCGGGGACTACTTTGCCTGACTTTGGATTGTTTCTTCCACGGACATCACCCTCAAAAACAGCCTCAGGATAGGAGACGTTACTAAGCACCATGAGCTGTGGTGACGCATCCCAGAGACGGGGACTCTCTTGATGCATTGAGTTAAATGAAAGGAGAAAGAGGCAGGATTAGCAAGTGCACCCCCTCTGGGGCCTGGAGCTAGCAAACAGGACACCCTCCCCAAACTGCAGTCACAAGGTCGCACCCTCACACCTCAGCCCCAGCAAGTGTCACTGCAAACCGCCACACCAGCACTTACGCTCTTCTCCCTTTATTTCAGGTTCTAAATTTAGCGCCATTTCCGGTGCTGCTAACTCGGATAACTGAGTAAGTGTGCGCAGGGGAGTGAATCACAGATCTGATGAGGCCCACCAACCCCAGCCTCTCCCCTTTTGGAGAATTCCATGTACAGTCACAGCGTCTCTGCCGCGAGGCCTCACCCACCTTCTGCTACTCATACAGTTTTGCTAAAGACATCTCTTTCCACATATCCATTAGAGACTCCTTCAACATTCTGAGTCCACAGAATCTTTCTTAAATGTTCTCTTCCTTACCAAATAATTTATTACCAACTGAAATACAACCATATGACAGGCGGATGAGGAGGATACAGTTAAAACAGTCTGGAAATCAGAGTAAATTAAAGTCTCTCTCTTACAGTTGATAAACTATAAGCTAATGCCACCACATAAAATTTTTCTCAAAAGTCAAAGATGACAAAGGACACCATCAAAGACGAACGAACCTGGCTTCGCATCCAAGAATAACCCTCTCAATGCCTTTTCCGTCACTCACTTTCCCAGTTCTTACCCCTCTGATGAGCCCAGCCTGAGCTTCCTCTGATTTGACTCAGTATATGAGGTTTTCCATTTTACAAACCCTTTCCATGCTAAGCTGAGGTGGCTAACAGATGAAAGACATCCCAGATTGCTCAGATTACCCAGGCTGCAGAGATTACCTCAGACCTCCTTCTGCTCTCTCACATTAGTCGCTCTGGGCTGTTACCAAAAATGACTGTAAGCCAGAGGATCAAAAAGGCAAAGATTTAGCCAAGTGGTGGTGCTGCACACATCCCGGCATCCAGAAACAGAGGCAGGTGGATCTCTGAGTTCGAGGCCAACCTGATCTACAGAGCAAGTTCCAGGGCAGGCAGAACTGTCTCAGAAAAATAAAAAATAAATAAATACATAAACAAACAAACAAAAGCAAAGACTTAAATCTCTCCTCTTTGGAGGCGGAGACCAAGATGAAGGCAGCAGCGTATTTAGTGTCTCTGGGGTTTCTTTTCTGTAAGCAAAGGCATAACTGGCAGTATGAAGTGGGTGTGGGGGTCAAGGTCACAGGGCCACTTGTAGTTTTATATTCTTTTAAATGTCACTGTAAGTCAGCAGATAAATAGGACCCACAATCCCTGGCCCACAGACTGCAGATGGCTCTGAACTGAAAGAAGCAACAATTTGGAAATTCATACCAGGTACCCACTGTACTGTCTCCTTGCGCCCCCAGAGGGTACAAACAGGAAGCCCTGATTTCTCTTCCTCTTCTCACAAGGTCATTAATCCAGCCTGTTTGTTTGTTTGTTTAACTGTTTGTTTGTTTGTTTGCTTGTTTATTTATTTATTTTTAGGTAAAGCCCAGGCTACCCAGGAAATCACCAAATCACCTAGGGTGGTTTTGAACTTGAGATAATCCTTCCGCATCAGCCTCTCAAGTGGTGGGATTTATGCATAAAAGTGAGCACAGACATTAATGCAATCTTGAGGTTCTATCCTCATGACCTCATTACATCCCAAGGCCCCTGCTCCAAATGCCATCACACTAGACGTGAAGATGCCAATGTCTGACTTCGCAGGACGACACAAGCATTCCGCCCAAAAGAACGTCCCAGCATTCCATCCATGTCTGTCCTCAGTTTTCCCTAAGTTCACAGGAATCTTCACCAGGCTTTTTACCTCACGGCTCTCCTTTTGCCATTAATGACAAATAATAACACATCAACTTCCTGTGTAGCCCAGATGACTGGGCCTCTTTCCACCCCATCCTGTCAGAGAAGTCTCCTTCCTCCTCCTCGCTCGGACCTTCCTTGAGTTCAGAGCCCCACGTCTGTGGCCTCAACATAAACCTGCCTCCACACGCTCTCTTGGCTACCGCCTGCTCTCCTTGCTGCGAGCTGCACTTAAGCACACAAGTATGCCAATACCCCATTAATCTTAAACACCAACTGCTTTTCCCTGGCCTCCCTTTCCAGCCATAACCCTGAGTTTGCCTGTCCTGCAGAGCCCATACCCATATCCCATAGACAGAGTGTATCCGTTCCCACCACTGGCCCCAAGTCTTCATTTCTTCTGCACTCATCCCTTATGGTAATCTGGCCTTCGCCTTCACCTCTGACGCAAAGGGTTCTGACTCAAAATCTCGTGATGAGCTCAGTCACAGTGTCTAACAGTCCTCACAACTCCCAGCCATGCTAACCTCCCTTCTGCTGGACGCTTCTGTCCCTCCATGGTGGCATGTCTCTCTGCATTTGCTTCTACTTCCCAGGTCATTGTTTTTCAAGTTCCTTTGTTGGGACTTCACCTCTGGTCACCTCTCAAATATTTCAGAACTCTACCTCCCAATACTAACGATCTAAAAATAGATATACCTACTCAAATCTAGGGTTCCCAAACCACCTAGTTGGCTGCCAGGAGATAGTTCTCCTTTGATGCCCCACCACACAGCTATGCTGGACTCAGCAGGTCCGATACAAATGTATCACCATTTTCTTCCATCTCCTGTTTGTAAGAAAGAATGACAGCATCTGCCCAGCTGTATGGGTCTGAAATGTGGAAGCCATTCTTTTTTGGCACTGAACTCCGGGTTGCTATCGTTTACCCTGACAGTGGTTGAACACCGTTTCTCTTCAGTTCCTTCAGTGTAGGACTTCCCAGCTTTTCCCTAGCTCTCACCTCCTTTCTGGTCATACTGCAAATTTGCACGCCACATGCATCTATCCACTGAACAGCGACCCAGTCTCCAATTGATAGCTGAAATGGTAACCATGGTAGCCAATCAATGAGGTAAAATGTGACTTCCTGGGCTGGCAAGATGGCCCAGGGAGTAAGGGAAAACCTGCATTCAGTTCGCTCACCTGGTGAAAGGAAAGGAATGCACCCCCACAAACTGTGCATTGACCTCTACACAAGTGCAATGGCACACATGGGCATACACACACACACACACACACACACACACACGCGCGCGCGCGCGCGCGCGCGCGCGCGCAAGTGGCCTTGACCCATGAGAATCTAAGTAGCAAGAAAACTAACCTTGAAGGACAGGCCAAGGTACTCAATCACCAATACTCCTGCTCCACTGGGGGAGAGGAAGTGAACAGTTCTATCTGAGGACAGGCTTGGCTCAAGCAAACTCCTGCGACTTCCAGGGAGAACCCTGAGTTCCAGGAGAGAAAGGAAGCAGGCTGCATATGGAGAAACTGTCTACTCAGCTGAGGTGAAGTTGAAGTTGAGCCAGGAGAGAGGATGCACAAAGCCCCAAGAGTCAGCTTGACCTCAGTTTAAGACTCTCTCTAGGAGGACCCTAAAAGAGACGTGCATAGATCTAATCTACATGGGAAGTAGAAAAAGACAAGATATCCTGAGTAAATTGGGAGCATGGGGACCATGGGAGAGGGTTGAAGGGAAGGGAAAGGAAGGGAAGGGAGCAGAGAAAAATATAAAGCTCAATAAAAACAATAACAAATTTTTAAAAGAATTTAAAGACTCTCTTTAAGACTCTTGACATGCATATTTGTGCATGGTGTATGCATGTATTCACAAATGTGCAAGCGTGTGGACATCAGGATGGAACATTAAAGCAACTGTTGCTTTAAGGAAGTTTCAGTAAAACAGTGAAGAGAAAACAAATACAGTAACCACTGGCAGAAACTACTGCCTGGGGGAGTTCTCTGGAAGGTTCTAACTTCTTAATACAAAGTTTCTGGTCTCTCCAGAAACATTATGACTCCTTCCCAGACATCATTAACAATGGTTCTTGGGCTGTTCAAATGCAAGGCAGCACCCCAAGGAAGCTCTAGCCTGACCATCGGGATATCCATGACATGTCAGAGATGCCATGCTGATGCTCATGTCTTACTTTATCCCACCTGGGACTCAGTGTGTCACCCCAGAAGACGCTGACACGCTCAGCATTTAGGCAGTGTTAACTGAACATCAAGCACCTTTGACTGGCTTCCACTTCTCCAGAGTCAGCATCAAGCTGTGTCACCAAAGCGAGGATAAAAACATTCCACTTCCTAAATGTTTTTCTGTAAGCCACACAAACAGAAAAACCTCAGTTCCCTGAACTGTCAAAATGACACCTTTATCAGCTTCCAAATTCAGTAATTACCACCTCATGCCCACTGGCAGAGCTGACTGAGTGGATCTCACAAGATTCTTAATTCTGGTACATTCTTCGGAAGTGTGAGAAATCAGGCCATGAACACCTCGAATAAGGCCAGAAAGAGTCAGGAAGTCTTTATCCACAAGTTTCCTCTTGTTCAGCAACACAGTTTTGATGTATACCTATATCCAGAAGCACCCTAAGAGACAAATAATTTGAAGAGCCCATTTAGGTTTGACTCAGGAAACCCAGATTACACTTGGAGACAAGAATAGGAGGTTGGGACCCAGAAGAGATGGCGGTCACAGCAGCAGAGGGAAATTGAGTCAAACCAGATAGTTCGTAGGGGAAACGGTCACAGTGCAAATTGATCAATGTCAGGTTAAAACTACTTAGACCGAGTAGAAGACAAACTGTCAGAGGGACCAAGGAAAGAATCAGAGAAAAAGGCTAGCTCTAAAGGCTACACAAAGAAAGAGAGAGAGAGAGAGAGAGAGAGAGAGAGAGAGAGAGAGAGAGAGAGAGAGAGAGAGAGAGAGAGAGAGAGAAGCTAGGGGGCATTTTTATAGCTGAAATGAACTGATAAATCCAAAGGAATGCATCTGAGCACAAACATCTGGGAAGCCAGATGTCCTGACGATACAGATTCTGGAAAAGGGTCCCCGCTCCGCAGGGATGTCTCACAGTGATCTCCATACAGACCAACAGACAGGGCATTCAAACCCGATTCCTCCCAGCTTGCAAATCGTTATGATTTTTGTGCCCAAGCAAAAAAGAAAAACAGGAAGCAGACTTAGACTTGAAGCCCACATGCTGATCAAACAAGGAATTAGATACATTTGCAGAAACTGGCTGCAATGTTTGCCAAAGTTTATACTCAACAAAACACATTCTAGAGTACTGCTGGCCCTCTGAGCTGGCAACCATGAGTGCCGAGAGGTTGGCAAGCATCAGTGCCAAGGTAACTGCCAAAGCAACTCTCCCCTTAGACACACACCAGGAGCGTTCTTCAGTCCCTTGTGGAACAAAAACTTTAAAATGTGCTTTGAAAACTCTCGGGCTCTCAGGCAGTGAAACTAAGCCACAAGGCCAAGGTTATTGCGAGGTCAGAAGAAAAAACGTCCCTCGTGGACTATTTCAGTATAAGGTCTGTGGCTGGTAGCTGTTCAGAGACAAGCTTAACATAAAGGGAAGGCTAATACGCTAGACTTAATAAGCATTAGCCAAAAAAAAAAATCCTTTGAACTTACACATGAACTAATACACACATCAATAGTATCACCAAGTCCACATCCTAGGCAAGCCTGGCACTGGGGCTGAGCATACCACCCACCCAGTAGTGCCCATTAGAGCTACTGGTGGTTCCTGAGATGAAGAAAAATGGTCCTTGAACTGGCTTAATTAACTGTGTCCCCAAGAAAAATTTTTTTTGGCTTGATTTTTTTTATTTATAATTTTTAATTTATTTATTTATTAAAGATTTCTGCCTCCTCCCCGCCACTGCCTCCCATTTCCCTCCCCCTCCCCCCATCAGGTCCCCCTCCCTCATCAGCCCAAAGAGCAAACAGGGTTCCCTGACCTGTGGGAAGTCCAAGGACCACCCACCTTGTATCTATCATATTATTAGAGGCTGACCTCTCAAAGAAGTTCAAAGTCTGCCAAAGGGGCAGTAGCTTTTACTTATATAGTCAGAGCAGGTCCTTATGCAGAAGACTGCCTTCATTTTGTTATTGTTGTTGTTGTTGTTGTTGTTGTTGTGTGTCCATATGGGAGGAGCACACTTGCTCATGAGGTCCCATGTGAAGCCTAGAGGTCAGCACTGGATCTCTCTCTATCACTCTTCATCTTATTTTTATTGCTATTAGAATGATTCCTTAAATGGTTTTGGTTGAGATAGGACTACATCACTTCCCCATTCTTTTCCTCGCTCCACCCCTCCCGAGTCCCTCCTATACCCCCCACTCTCGAGTTGATAGCTTTTGTCTTTGATCTATTTGTTCCATACACACACATAAAATCGGCTGAATTCATTTCTGTTGTCTGCGGTTTTGAGGCTGACTGCTCTCATTGGACAACCAATAACGGAGCTCCTCCCTGGGAAGAACCAATTCAGTAATCAATATCTACCTGTGGCTCTTTTGTCTAGGCGTGGGACACTGTAAAAAATTTCCCCCTTCCACATTAATATGCCCATTGATATTACTATTTCCAACTTATTTTGAGACAGGTTCTCTCACCGGATCTGGAGCTGTTTCAGGAGCACTAGGTTTCCCAGGAAGACCCAAGGACCTGCCACTGATGTGCCCTCTCCCCACAGTGCTGCCACGCCCAACTTCTGCATAGATGTGGAGATCCAAATGCAGGTCATCATGCTGGCACAAGTCCTTTACCCCTGAAGCCATCTCCCCAGCCCTTGTTTTCCTTCTATCCATTGATTCCAGTCACAGAAATGTACCTGGGTTCAAGGAAGGCACTGCAATAACGGATGCTAGAATGGAATTTGAAACTCCACCTGCTTAAATCCACACCACAGCCTGAATAATACAACACAGCTTCCATTTCTCCTACTCATCCATTGAATTCGGATCAAATGTAGCGAATCAAGACTTAAGTTCTCCCATGTGTTCATCTGGCTGTGACTGTCAAGACCTTCCTGAACTGCCCAGACAGCCAAAGATTAATGGAGGAAGAACCCGACAAGCACTGTGTTTTGGAGGTTCAGAACCGAGGACCCAGAGGCCCTGGGTATTAACGCTGGGTCAGCCTGTGACTTGCCAAGTGACCTTACATAATCCTCCTGGCTTTCTCTTTTAATTTTTTTTTCCATCCACAAACTGAAGAATGTTGGTAACTCAAAAATAAATAGCCCAGTGTCCACTCTCTCCACAGAAGCTCCCCCTTCTTTCTTGACCTTGGAGCTGAGCAAACCTGACATTCCTTTCCAACAATAATGAATGTTTTTCTCATTTCTTTGATTTCCTCTCTTGAATAGCAGTTTCCAGGGCTGAAATACCCAAAGGTGTCAGAGAGACGGAGTCATAGAAAACCTTAGCACAGACAGGCAGGGGAGGGGAAGAAAGAAGCCCAGTTTTCCCACTGGCATCTGGTACTTGTTTGAGGTCTAGAAAAATACCACGGAGCTGGTCTCTAGAGGCAATTCGTACCAATGACTGAAGAAGCAGCTACCACGGAGTTTAAAGAGCTTCTTAATTTCTATTTGTTGGAATCTTAGTCAGGCTTGCTATTGCTGCATGAAACACCATGACCAAAAACAAGTTAGGGAGGAAAGAATTTATCTGGCTTACACTTCCAAATTGTTGTTCATCACTGAAAGAAGTAAGGATAGGAACTCAAGCCTCTCTCCTAATATCAGGTCCAACCTGTGGGAATCGGCAAAGATGTAGACAGGAGAGTGAGCAGCCAGGCTTCCCCTTGGGTGAAGAGCGAGCGAGCAAATGCGAGTGAGTAGGAGGAGCTCTGCTTTGGAGTTCTCAAGCCTCGCTCCTGTGGAAATGCAAAGGTACCACCTGCTTCTTTCTGCCTCCCTGTGCCAACACCACACACTCCAACTTAGTGCCAACACCACACACTCCA